>ML788358.1:414087-427031 GCA_009831015.1 Picea engelmannii
TATTTCTTTCCTGGGAACGTCCTCTTGCAAATAATTCATCTGTGCTATGTCCTTCCATATTCTTTCGTCTCATCTCCTCCGACAACAAGGACGAGACCACTTCTTCAAACTTCAAAGAAGTTGTATTACTACCTATGGCCACAACCAGACTATCCCACGAGTCTGGTAAAGAACACAACAAACTGATACATTTATCTTCATCTGAAATTTTAATATCAACAGATACTAACTAACTTACCACAGTATTGAAGGCGTTCAAATGCTCTGCCACCGAGTCTCCATCTCTCATCCTCAAGTTATACAGCTTCTTTCTCAGGAATAGTTTATTTACCAGGGACTTAGACTGATACAACTTCCCCAATGTTTCCCATAAATCCTTGGTTGTAGCTTCCTTTGACAATTCAGTAATACTGAATCGGAGAGACACAGTCGATTTGTGCTCTTTGCCTTCTGATCCGTCTTTTTCCAGTCATCTGCAGAAGTTCCTGTAGGTGTCGTACCTGGATCTACCACGATCGACTGATCTCTGTCCACCAAAATATCTTCCATCTTGAGCTTCCAGAGCTCAAAGCTTTTCCCATTAAACTTCCTGATCTCCATCTTTGAATTGCTTGCCATTTCTTTTCACCTGAAAAACAATACCGCAGATCTCCCACTGTAACAAGGCTTATCACATATAACATTTGATTTAAGGCCTGGACAACCCTGGCTCCTAAACCGCGCGCATGAGCTCTGTTACGTTAGGGTTTGAAAGCCGCCATGGCAGGCTAGGGAGGGGAGCGGCCACCCCCTCCTTCCCCCGCCTCCTCCTTTAGACGCCTGGTAGAAGCATGCAGCAAAAATTCTTCCGTCTCAGAAGCTCCAAGCTTCGTCAAGAAACTGAAGGACATTCCAGAGATTGAGCTCCCCCCTGAATACCCAATGAAAGTCGTCCTCTCTCTTTCTGAACGAGGACTCATCGGCCAGTTTATGGGACTATGGCCCTCAACCAGATCCACAGACAACTGGATTCAGCGAAACTGGAGACCTTTGCTAACAAACAGTGTGACTTGCTACGCGGTCGGGCGAGGGTACTTCATATTCAAATTTATCTCCCAGGAGGACAGAGACCTGATCTTCAGAAATGGCCCATACTTCATGGGCACACAAGGTCTATATCTCAATAGATGGACCCCGAATTTTGACCCTGCCTAAGAATTCCCCAAGGATGTCCCGGTCTGGGCCAGACTCCCCAACTTGCCGATCCACTTCTGGAACCCCATTTCACTTCAAGCAATAGGCAATGGACTTGGGCGCTACATCGACCGAGCAGAACCTAGAGACCAGTATTCTTGTGCGTGAATCTGTGTAGAGGTAGATCTGGAGGTAGGCCTACCAGAGGCAATAAAACTAAAGGTCGGAACCTGGCAACATATCCAAAATCTGGACTATGAACAGCTTCCATTCAAGTGCAGAGGATGCCACAAATATGGGCATTTCCAAAGAAACTGCCCAAAAGTACCCCCCACCACAGAAAAAGAAGGGGATGAAGGTTGGCAGCAAGCCCGGAAAGGGAGATCAAGAGAAAGAGGCCAAAGATGCGAGCAGATAGAACAACAGAACCCCAAACCCACGGAGGCCCAAGGAAAGGAGAACAGCTTTCAAATCTTAGGCCAAGATACAGAGGAAAGTGCGCAAGATCCAAATACAGAAATCCATGAGGAAGGGAAGGAAGACCAGAACTTGGAGGATAAGGGGAATACGCCAGCAGAAGAGGACGGGACGCAAAGCAATGCCCCCCAGAAGCAGGACGGCAATCAGAACACAGAGGAAGGGGAGATCTCGATAGGCAGTGATTCAGAGGATGCAAATGAGGTTTGGACCAACCCAAAGAAAAAAGGAAGAGGTCGGAAATCAAAAAACGAGGAAAGAAATCAGGAAGCCTACAACTATGTGCTCAATGGGTCACAACCCACTATTAAAAAGGTGTTCAATGTCCATAACACGCGGAAGCAGGCCAAAGCCTCCCAAGGAGGCCNCCCCAAGGTACATGATGATCATTTCCTCCTGGAACTGTAAGGGAATGGGCAGCAAAAAGAAGGAAGAAGCGTTAAAGGATATCCTCAAATCCTCGAAAGCAAGTATCCTACTGCTCCAGGAGACCAAAATCAGCCAGCAAGATGCGCTCAAAACCTTGTCAAATGTTTGGAAAGGAAGTCACGGAGTCACCGGAAATGCCAGGGGTGCCTCAGGAGGGCTCAGCACCTTGTGCGACGCCTCCAAAATAGACATGCTCAGCTCCCATATTTGCATGCATTGGATTCACACCAGAGTCCTCCACAAAAACACGGGATGTCAGGTAAGCATCTTTAATATTTATGCCCCACAGCTATTAGGGGGAAAAAAACACTGTTGGGACTCTCTGCAGGCCTATCTCCAGCAAAATAAACTCTCCAATATTATTCTCGGAGGAGATTTCAATGTAACGCTAGCCCAGGATGAGAAAAGGGGTGGCTCGATAGTGAGAGATCCGGCCAGAGAATGGGTAGAGGACTTAGCCTCTGCATGGGACCTTCTCGATATAAAACCCGCCATAGGTCGGTACACGTGGACAAATAAGAGAACTGGCCCTGGACACATCGCTGCCAGGTTAGACAGGTTCCTCGTACAAAGCTCCTTCCTGTTGTTAGGGCTTGAAGCAAAAGCAGAAATACTAGCCCATAGTGCTTCTGACCATAAACCAATTCGATTAGAAATCAAAAAAGACCAAGTCAAAGGGCCCATTCCCTTCAGATTCAGCCCAAATTGGATCAATGATACAGGATTCACCGAGCTTGTAACAAAAGTGTGGGCCACCACAGTTCAAGGCTCAGCATCCTATGTATGGGAAGAAAAAATAAAAAGGCTGAAATTTTCTCTGAAGTCATGGGCCAAAAGCCAGCCGAGTCCAGCAGCAGTGCGCCTAGCAGCCCAAAGCCAACTTGAAGCACATCAACTGGCAATGGAACAACAGGAGATCACTCCGAAAACTTTGAATCAGGAGGACAGACTTCAAAGGCAATGGCACCAAGCCTGCAGGTTGGAGGAAAATTATTGGAGGCAGAAGTCGAGAAGTTTATGGCTGAAAGAAGGAGATCGAAACACAGCCTACTTCCACAAACAAGCAGAAACAAGAAAACAATATAAGGCATTGATGGAAGTGCAGGTCCAGGACAAAATAATTGCGGATCCTGATGGCATTAAACATGCATCTTATGAAACATTTGAGAAATTATACACAGCCCCAAAAGACGTGGATCTAGACCAGCAAGGATACCCCCTCACGCTGATTCCAAAGCTAATAACTGCAGACATCAACAACAAGCTGACCAGAGAGGTAACGCAGCAAGAAATAAAGGAGGCCATTGACCAGATGAATCCAGACAAAGCTCCGGGACCAGATGGGTTCAACGCCAGGTTTTATCAGCAATGTTGGGAAACCATCAAAAAGGACCTAACCAAAATGATCCAGAAGTCCCAGAAGGCCAACAAGATGGGAGGAAGCACCAACTCTTCCTTTCTGGCACTCATTCCGAAAGAAAAAGGAGCGATTTCCTTCAATAGATTTAGAGCAATCTCTCTTTGCAACACAAGCTATAAAATTCTGGCCAAAGTAATAGCTAATCGCCTCAAAGCAGCGCTTCCTCTTATAGTTCCTGAAAATCAAGGAGGCTTTGTCCAGGGGAGGCACATCGCTGACAATATCATCCTGGTACAAGAAGCGATCCACTCCAGCGTGCTAAGAAAAGAAAAAGGTATGGTCATCAAACTGGATCTCGCTAATGCTTTTGATAGAGTCAGACATGAATTTTTATTTGAAGTTATGAGGAAGTTTGGATTTGATCTGCATTTCATAAGCTGGATTAAAGCCTGCATTGGCTCTCCATGGATAGCCCCCCTGGTGAATGGGAAGGTAACCGCCTTCTTTAAAGCCTCCAGGGGTCTAAGGCAAGGCTGCCCTCTGTCGCCTCTGCTTTACGCTCTTCAAGCTTCAGCTCTCAGCTACCAATTGGAAAACGCCCAAATAAATAAAGATCTCCTTGGCCTAAGAATCACTCACGGGGTGAAAGACATCAACCATGCTCAATTTGCGGACAACACTCTGCTGCTGGGGGGAGCAAGCCCCATCATTGCAAAAAAAATTAAGGAAGAGTTGGACGCCTATGCAAAACCCTCTGGCAGCGAAATAAATCTGGCCAAAAGTAATGTTTATGGTTGGAACATCACCCCAAATGAAATGCTGAGAATCACTCGAGTTCTTGGGATGGAAGGGCACACAAATTGGGATGCTTTCAAGTATTTATGAGTTCCAATCTTTAAGTCTGCCCCAAGAGCTTCCCATTGGAGCCACCTAACAGAAAAACTTAAGAATAAATTCTCTTCATGGGGGGCCAATTGGCTGAACTTAGCAGGGAAGACAGTCCTGATAAAAGCTGTAGTAGCTAGCCTCCCAATCTATCAATGCTCGCTGCTTCTAGCACCAGCCACAGTCATTCAGAATCTTGAAGTTTTTCAGAGACGTTTCCTATGGGAAGGAGGAAAGCAGGAAAAGAAGAAGTTGGATCTAGTTAAATGGGAAAAAACCACAAAATCCTATATGGAAGGAGGTCTCAACCTTAAAAACACAAGGATTCAAAATCTGGCCTTAGGGGCAAAGCTTCTTTGGAAAATGGTAACCGGCAAAGCCACTTGGAGTAAACGAGCCATTTGGAGGAAATACTTCCAAGGACCTAGGGATAGAAGTTTAGAACTCCCATGCAAGGAGGGGAAAAACTCTCCCATCTTTGCGCTTTGCAAAAAAGCGATCCCTCTCTTCACCCCCCATTTAACCTGGATTCCGAAAAGTGGCAAGAAAGTAAAAATTTGGACAGACTCTATAATGGGCGACCCTCCGCTAGTTCAGCACCAAGGCTTGCAAGACCTCCAAAGATGGATGGATAGTCAAAACATCTCAACACTCTCATACATCTCGGTTTGGGGAGCAGAAAGGCCTCACCTCTGGCAAGGATGGGCAGTCCCAAACAGACCAGCCATATTAGACAGAGAATGGGATGCTCTCAAAAAGTGTTTGTAAGGGAAAGATCCACTAAAAAAGGCAGGCAAAGACGAACGAGGTTGGGGAAGAAATGATCAGGCTTACACCACAGCAGAGGGATACCACCTTTTCAGCTCAGTTCCCACTGCATTGCCAAATCTAGCCCTATGGAAGGCAATCTGGAATTATCGCTCCCTACCAAAAGTTGACCTATTCATTTGGACCTTGGCTCATAAGAGTATCCCAACGGGGGAGAATCTCAAGAGAAGGGGCTGGGAGGGGCCCTTTAGATGCCCTCTTTGCCTCCAAGAGGAAGAAACAACTGACCACCTTCTACTAAATTGCAGTTACTCAAAGGAAGTTTGGATGAAGGTGATAGGCTCCCAGCCAGCCACCAGTCTCCCCACTGATGTTCTCAGCCTTCTCCTCCAATTGGATTCCTTGTCCCCATTTTCCAACAAGAAAAAGAACCAAACTCTCTGGATATGGGGATTGCTTCCAAAGCTAGTCCTATGGAGTCTATGGTTAGAAAGAAATCACAGAATTTTTAAAGACAGCCAATTAAGTGAAGTCAGAACTCTCACCAAAATTCGAGCAATGCTGGGGGAGTTAGCTGCACATCTCAGCTCCACAGTAAAGCTACACAATCTGGATGAATATCAGAGAAGCTGGACAGCTCAATTCAACATCCCAGGATTCGAAAGCCAACACCGAAGCCATCCAAACCAAGAAAGCTGGGAGATCAGGGAAAGCGGAAAGGAATTTGCCAACTGGAAAAGTAATCTCAAAACACCTATCCTCCACTTTGATGGGGCCTCGAAAGGGAACCTAGGGCTGGCCGGAGGAGGGGGCACAATTGAAGATCCCAAACAAGACAAAGTGACGCACTATGCTCTTGGGCTCGGTATAGAAACCAACAACAGGGATGAGGCATTGGCTCTCTGGCAAGGATTGCAATTAGCAGTAAAGCTCAGAATCCTGGACTTGACAGTAATAGGTGATTCCAGAATCATCATACAGGCCTTGATCAAGGGATCCAAAACTCAAAGCATCAAACTCAACAACCTTCTTGACAAAATTCGGCTCATTTTAAAAAAATTGAATTCCTGTCATTTTTACCACGTGCTAAGGGATCAAAACCGAAATGCTGACAAAGAAGCCAACCAAGGCGTATTATTAGAGGCAGGAGCGCTGTCAGTAAATGGCATAATGGAAAGAGTGGAGATCCCATGAACCCACGCAGGCCACGGGCACTCTTCCAAATGTTGGATCGCGCAGGGACAAAGGATCTGGGTGAATTGAGCAAGCAGAAAGGGACAGTTGGTTTGATTGGAAGGCAGGCTCGGCTAAGTACCAAGAGGAATGGCGACCAAGATCTGAGGCAGCCACAAGATCCGCGCGGTCTCATCCAGTTCCCTCGGGCAATGATGGAAATGAGAGAAAAAGCAATAAAGGGAGGTCGACCCCCTCTCATTCAAGCCCACGAGAAGATTTGCAGAGCGATTAGGAACTCAGAGAGTGAAAGGATTCAGAGTAAGCAAAGCTAGGCGCGCGAGGTGAGAGCTAGTAGGAAGATGGCGTCTTCATCCAAAGGCACGATGAGCACAGAAGAGCGGCTGAAGGAGATGGACAAAACTCTTGCAAATCTACAACAGATGCTTCAGCATCAATTGGATTTTCTGGAAAATTTGGATGTGGAAGCAGGACACCGGCTGGAGCATCTTGAGTCGGACATCACCCTGACTAAAATTGGTTTTGTAGAAGAATTGGACAAGCTTCACAAAGAGCTAAAGAACCCTCAGCAAGAATTCGATGAAAGAATGGAACAACTGGAGGCTAAGATGGCCCAACTGAACAGCAATTGGGGCCAGGAAGAAGAGAAGTAATCTTTTGTGTCATTTGTAAATGTAAGCAAGCTCTCCAAGCACTCTGGCATTTGTCTCAGCCAAGGCTTTAAATAAGCAGAATAGTAAGCAGAAAGGGAGCTAAGTCAGTCAATAGATCTAGTTTCAAGGTAGATTGTAATCAGGATAGTAGGCCCAAAGAAACATTGGGCCACTTTTGTAACCAAATATGTGGCTTTGCCACCCCTCTAATATAATCCATACCCGTTTACGTCAAAAAAAAAAAAAAAACAAGGCTTATCACAGTCCCGAGCCAAACCCTTGACGACAAAGGCGTCCCTCTGAAGCCAATAAAGCTCTAATACCAAATGTAGATTCTAACCTTGTACAATACCTACTGCAAACTGATATTCAGAAAAGAACAGAAAAGATACAATGGCAAATACAAACATTACACAGAGATTTTTCACCTGGAAACCCAAACCAGGAAAACCAGCATATATTATATTCATACATTGTGTTACATTGTTTACAATACAATATACATATAGGAGCCAGCGGCATCCAAAACCCTAACCCAATGACCTGGATTAGTCCAAAACCCTAATTCCTTAACCGGAAATAGAAAACCATCGACAAAAAACTATGTGCCGAAAAACCACCTAATATCATGTGGTCCCGGAAATATGTCGTCCCATTAATATGTGGTCCCGGAAATATGTCGTCCCATTAATATGTCGTCCCGAAAATATGTCGTCTCGGCGGAAATATGTCGTCCTGAAAAAAAAAAATCGGGGGCGCTGCCCCCAAACCCCCGCGCAGGGGGATCCTCCACCCTCTAACCCCCCTGCGTGCCCAGTGCAGACGCTCAAACACTACTACTCGTGCAAAGAATATAACACATACCCAACAGCCATGACCCATGTCTATAATGTCATCATTCTATGATCTGAGTATGGGAATGCCTACCTCAGAATTGATATATATGATAGTCTTCAGATGCTTGGTTGTTCGCAGGTTTCCGATTAAGTGTGTTCCTGGGTTTTCGACACACACATGCAGCTTACAAAGTCTATCGGCTGTCACTGGTTCCAACCTCATACTTTGGGGGGCATTCTTTTACCCATGATTTTGGTCATCATGATGATGTATTGATGATGGTGTACTCAGGCTCTTCATAAGAACTTTCTCCTGAGAAAAAGTTATTTTCATCCCTTCCAGAAAACTCATTTTTGAAGACTGTTCGCAGGCTGCTAGTATATTTCCTGTGAGAATGCATGATTCTCGCAGGCTGCCTTAAGCTAGGTTGCGAGAAGTTTGCACTGTGTTGAACTGTTAGGGTGCGAACTCTTTCTAAAGCAAGGAAAAATATGAATTCTCGATGCTTCTAGAAGGGAATCTTCTAGAAGGATGAGATGGAATTCGAATGGTTATCCTAGTACTGGATTCCCTGATATTTTGGTATCATTCCTATCCAAATAACTAATTCATTATCTCCTATATATTGAGTGAATTCTCATGGAAAAGGTTAAGCAAGAAAGCAAGCAAGATTCATTGGAGAATTGGTGAAATAATTGTGTGAAGGACTAAAGCTACAGCAGCTTGGAGACTCCAACAAGTTTATCCAAAGGGGTTGATCTTCTTCATGCAAGTGAGCAAGTGTGTGTGTCGGAGCCAAGGGCCATCAAAAGGAAGTTTGTGACATCAAGGCTCATGTTGTAATCTTTACTTTCCATTAATATGATACAGTAACATGTCCCTTTCCCATAAAGTTAATTCCACTTTATTGTATAATTCATTGATCATATACATAGATTGACTGTTGAATAGATTGTGCTTTTTTCACTTTGGTTGGTTTGTGTTGTCTTGGTCTTGGCCTAGATCCAGGTGGATCTAGGGAGATCGGTTTGTGTCCGCACTTACGGATTTATCTAATAACAGACACAACTCACATTGCGAATATGTTTTTCAAGGAGATCATTCGACTTCATGGGTTGCTGAAGAGTATAGTTTCAGACCGAGACACAAAGTTCATAGGGCATTTTTGGAGGACCTTATGGTAGAAGTTGGGAACTAACTTGGCATTTAGTTCGGCTTATCATCCTCAGACGGATGGACAGACAAAAGTAGTGAACAGAAGTCTGGAAGACTTGCTGAGAAGCTTGGTGACAGAACACCACAACCAATGGGACAATATATTGCCGCAGGCAGAGTTTGCGTATAACGACTCAGTCAACAGGAGCACAGGGCAGAGTCCATTTCAAGTTGTTTATGGCATGCAGCCGAGAGGAATTTCTGAACTGAGGGATTCAGAACAGACTGCGACTAGGAGCGCTAGTGCAGAAGAATTCGCTGAGGCAATGAAAGAACTTCACAGCCAAGTGAAGGAGCGACTGCAAAAATCAAGCCAAGAGTATAAGCGCAGAGCCGATCAGCATAGAAGACAACTTCAGTTCGAGTTTGGTGATCTGATTCTGGCACATATGAGGAAGGAAAGGTTCCCGAGAGGAACGTATAATAAATTGAAGATGAAGAAAATCGGACCCTGCAAGGTCTTGAAGAAATTTGGGGACAATGCTTATGAGATTGAATTACCCGATGGGATTGGAATTTCTCCGATATTCAATATCTCGGATTTGTACCCATATAGAGTTGGGGAAGTAGAGATTGGAGATGAGAAGTCAGCGATCCAGTGGACGAAACAGATGCCAGTTGCAGATAATCCGCAGATGAAGCACACACTGGACAAACGAATTGGTAAGAGGACCAAGCGAAAGCAATACTTTGAGTATCTGGTCAAATGGAAAAACCATCCAGTTGAAGATGCCAGCTGGAAGACTGAAGCAGAGATACAGAAGCATGGACAAACCATGTAGGAGCTCATGGACAGGAGCCCATGAAAGTTTTCAATCAAGGGATTATGATGCAGGAGCATCGCCAACACATCAAGCGAGCCAACGCGGAAGCCAAAGGACAGTTGGACAAGCCAGCACAATTTTTGAAATGACCTTAAAGTTGTTGCGCGTTCTTAAATGAGCCATTAAGAAAAGGTGCACTTATATGATGTAATTGGACCTCGAGCCTTTAGCTCTCGTCCTTAGTAGATAGGAGGCATTTAAGATAGTTAATGTAAAATAGATAGAATTTAATTCTAGACTAGACAGCTTTAGAGCACAAGAGGGAAATGGGATATAGACACCCTCATTGTACATTGTAACATTATCAATTCAGGAAGAGCAAGAGCATGCAAAGAGCTGTGTAAGAACACCCATGTACAGGCATTTGAATTAATAGAAAGAGTTGATTCAGATTCATGGTTTGTGTTGTTCTCTGTGTATTGATGTTGAATGATATGCTCATGAATGTTTGTTTTTTGTTATACATTTGTTTTATATGTTGTGTATATGATTTCATGATTTGAGTTTGAAGTCTGAAAGGGTGAAGGAATGAGTTTCAATTGTTTCTCTATTTGAGCCAGATAATTCTTGCAAGGAGTGCAGTCGAAGTGTTCGCAAGGAGTGTGTTGACAGAGGGTTCAGATAGAGATAGCTTTTGTTCTCATTCACCTAGAAGTGCAGTTGAGTACAGGAGTCGTGCAAGGAGTGCATAGGCCGAGTGAAATCTCAGGGTTGTGAACCTGAGTGAAGTGTTGAAGGACTACTGCTGCAAGTGTGTGCAGAGTCGAAGTATTCAAGCACTTGAAAGTGTTTGAAGGTTGCCGCAAGGAGTGCGAGCAAGAGGTTTCTTTCTGAGAACTTGAAGCCGTGGAAAAGCTCAGGAGGTATAGAACCTTCGAGTAAACACCAAGACAAGCATAGGGAGCTTGTGCCGGGAAGTGTCTAAACAGACGTTGCAAGTTTGCATGCAGGTAGACGTGTTCCACGGAGGAACACTTGAGTCTTTTTGCAGATTTCATTAAAGACGGACGGATGGTTGGTATCCTTCGAGGAGCATTCGCGATATCTCGTGAGTCGTCAGATCTCAAGGAGGTGCAGGGGAGATACTGCAAGTATCCCCGAGAGGTTAAAAACTCAGGAGGAGCAGGACCGTTGATCCGAGTCATAAAAGGATTGCCAGATCTGCTCGTGGATTCGCATATCGGGGTTTCGGGGATTGAAACTCCGTAATATTGCAAAGGGAGTCGTGAAATTGTGATACGCGATATCCCAGTGATTACAAGAACGGTGTGGGGCCACAGGAGTCGGCAAGCGGACAGATGGCACATCGTATGTCGGGATTTCGTGAGTAGAAGGGTCGAGAACTTGGTGTGAAGGGTCGCGAAGCGCGAGGACACGAGAGGCGACGAAGTGGCGAGAAGACCAGGAACCGTCCATCTGAGGAGGACATGTGGTAGAGATCGAGAGATCTCACAAACTCGAAAGTTCGCAAGGTGAGAGACCAAACATTGGGTACTCCAAGTCACGAAGACGCGAGGAGCGAGGAAGAAGGATATCCGTTGGATCTGGGTCGTAGGAGGACCGTTGGATCGGAAACCCCATCGCCTATCGCACATTCGGGGTTTCAGAGGTTGAGAGGGATCACTTTCGACATCAGAAGTAGCGAAGTGCCGAGAGCCGAAGCACGTGTGGACACGTGGCAGAGCCATAAGGTGAGACCTGCGTGGTTGACATGTGGACACGCGTTGCTTGGAGAAAGGAGTCAACACTCCGTTGAATTCTCTCATCTCGAGGATTCGCGGGATAAGAGTGTGAAGGCTCGACGCTTCAACCTGCGAGGTTGCAAGTAGCGAAAAGCATCAAGGGAGGAGTCAACCCGGCGTTAACCTATCGCGTCTCAGGGAATCGCAACAGGAGGGCACGAGAGTTCAACTCACGAACTCACGAAGGTGCGAGTTGAGAGAGGCGCTGATACTTAATCCCTAGCCTATGGTTATATGTGGGGAGGGTGCTGACAAGGAAAGGAGCCATAACCGTATCGCCGGTTCGGGTATCGCAAGATTGGGAAGGAAGAGTCGGAAGCTTTGACTCACGAACAAGCGAGATCGCGAGAATTAGTCCGATATCTTGATTGTAAAGAGGAGATCTTGTGGAGAGATTGTTGTGGGTACGGATTTCCCGATAGGGAAATAGAAGAGCTTTAGTGCTCTTCGGGCCAGAAGAGAAAAGAAGATCTTGTGAGCGGACGTGCTTGCGAGTGCACATGCGTCACAACACTAGAGCAACTTACCGGTGCAAGTGCAACTCGAACACGGAAGCACCCTCCGGGTATACTCTGCAAAGCATGGCCCAATGTCTGTCCTAGGTACCCTGGTATACCCCCACAGTCACCTGTGTATGTCCCTAACAAAGATTGGCAACTAGGTTGCCAACACGCAAATAGTCACCAGGCGGGTACAGTCGAAAGTTGGGTAGACCACAATGAGCAGGGTATCGAGAGAAAATGGTCTGGAAGACAACTGAGGACCTCGAACGGATTCGAGACCCACGAAGCCCCGTGGAAAATGAAAACGACGAAATCCCAAAACAAACCCTCTATATGTGTTCTCCACTACGATTGGTCCGGCTTTGGAGGGGTTATTGTTATAACCCTAAATTGCACTATCCCTGCTTACCTGGCATCAGGCCTACTCATGCCTCTTCCTAGCCAAAGCCATGCTGAGCAATTCCTCAAAAAACCACTTAAAACCAAGTAACCCGTGCCCTAACTTCTCACTGGGTGCGGGCATCCGCTTGCTGTACTTATACTGCACGCGGGCATCCGCGGGCTAGCCCAAAACAGCCCGCGTGTACCTAACAAAGCAAAAAATCTGGAAAGTTTCCGCCGGGACACGAGGCTTTTTGTCAGTTAACTGGAACTCCAAGCCATGCATGGTCGAGAGTTCGCCAAAAACCCTAGCTCCTTCTAGCCTATAAAAGGAGGGGTAGGGGTACTATTCAAAGGAGGGGAAAATCATAGCAAAGAAACTCTGCCAAATTGCCAAGCCAGTTTTGTCCCAACCCTTTAGCTTTGCCTCAAGCTTTAGGAGAAACTCAAGAAGCAGCAGTTGGAGGACAAAAATAAGAGGAAGAGCCCAGGATCAGGATCGT
>ML788359.1:24555-44001 GCA_009831015.1 Picea engelmannii
AATTTCAGTTGTCAGAGAACACAGACTATGCATGTAAATTAAAGAATGCCTTGTATGGTCTAAAACATGCTCCTAGAGCATGGTACTCCAGACTGGATAAGTATCTGCATCAGGCAGGGTTTAGAAAAGGAAGTGCAGACAACAACCTCTACATCAAGGTAAGTCAAGGTAATATTTTATTAATTGAAGTTTATGTTGATGATATTATTTTTGATAGTGATGATGACAGGTTAAGCCACAAATTTGCAAAAGACATGCATAATGAATTTGAAATGTTGTTACTTGGAGAACTATCCTTCTTTCTGGGACTTCAGAACCATCAAAGCAAACAATAAATTTTTATTTCTCAAACCAAGTATATCAGAGAAATGCTAAAGAGGTTTGGAATGGAAGATTGCAAACCAATTATCACTCCCATGCAAACCAGTTGTAAATTGAGCAAAGATGATGATTCAAAGTCTACAGATCAGTGGTAATACAGGTCAATGATTGGCAACCTACTATATGTGACAACATCCAGACCAGATGTAATGCAAGAAGTTGGATAGGTGGCACGATTTCAAGCAGTACCAAAGGAATCACATGTATTAGCAGTAAAGAGGATTTCAGATATCTCAAAGGAACATAAGAGTTTGGATTATGGTATCCAAAAGGAAAATATCTATCACTCATTGCCTACACAGATGTAGATTGGGAAGGTTGTCTTGATGACTGACAAAGAACCAGTGGAGCAACATTCTACTTAGGTGAGTGTTTGGTATCATGGCTAAGCAAGAAATAATCATCAATATCTCTATCTACAACAAAGGCAAAGTATATTGCAACAACAACATGTTGTACAAAGGTTCTTTGGATGAAACAAACTTTGACAGATATACAGGTTGGGTATGATGAGCTCATTCCAATATATTGTGATAATATAAGTGCCATTAGTATCTCAAAAAACCCGGTGATGCACTCCAAGATGAAGCACATTCCAATCAAGTATCACTTTCTACGGGAATAGTTTGTAGAAAAGAACATCAAAGTTGAGTATGTGGGCACAAAAGAACAAGTGGCAGACATCTTTACAAAACCACTTCCACGAGAAGCCTTTGAATATCTTCACAAAAGACTTGGAGTTATTTCTACTCCAAAATGAATGATTTTTGACTTCTTATCTTATATGTCTTAGATGTACACGAGGAAGCACCATAAGAGGACAGTTCAGTCAGGGGGAGAAGCACCAGATGGAAAGATACATTTTCCATTGATGACAAAGGCAAAGAGATTTATCAGATGCAGAGGATAGAGGTATGGCTCCAGGGGGAGAATATTTATCAAATGTAGAGGACAGAGGCATGGTTCCATGGGGAGCATGAGTGATATGATTTCATTATTGCATCAAAGTGTTGCCATCAATGCCAAAGGGGGAGATTGTTGATTAATGTTGGTTTTCATTGATGTCAACCCTTGAAGAAATCCCCATAGAACAAAGGTTTGGGTAATGGACCCAATATTTTTTGATTTAAATATGACTCATTATTTTTTTCTCATGGTTAATAAGAAGTAAATACGGATGAACTCCAAAGTGGTCCCCTTATGGTGAAAGCCCACATAGGAAGACTCTTTATGGAGTAAAAGAACCCATGCTTAATTATGGAATAATGAGATGAAGGAAAATGAATTTTTTAGGGAAATTATCCTATATGGATAGTGATTGTCATTCCATTTCTAGTGGTATGTGGAACGTAACATAACTCTTCATGGTTAGAGAGTTATGGCCATGAGAAGTTGGAGACCCCAGGTTTGGGTAATGGACCCAAGTTTGTTTGATGGGTAACGGTATGAGTTATGATATATTTTCAGATAATACTATTCTATATGAATAGTACATGTCATTCCATTTCTGTTGGTATGTGGAACGTCACATAACTCCTCACAGTTTGAGAGTTATGGCCTTACAAAGTTGGAGGACCCTCATATGTCATCTAGAAGCCCCAAAAGGTCAAAGTAGTCAAAGTGGTTTAAGAGATTTTTAAAGGATAAATAATAAAGTGAAGTGATGAGCGTATTATAATTCAAATTGAATACAAAATAAATTGTTTCAATAATAATTTTAATGGATAAATTAGAAGTGGGTTAACCTTAAAATAAGGAAAGTCGGCCAAGTGACCTAGAAGATGTTTTTAAGGAAGCTACTTTGAGAGTATAAATAAGAGGCACATATCTCTCGTTTAACAAACACTTGAGAATATTGAATATCTATAGGTTTTTTAGGTAACCAAGGATATATAAACCGGAATTCTGAGTGAAGGTGAAGAAAAGAAGGCCGAAATGTAAGGAAGGATAAATTTTTTTGATGGTTCTTTCTAAGGTATGTTATTTACAGGTCATCTCACTATTTTCACTATAAATTGTTTTCTATAATGCTTCAGACCATGAAATTTCTATTCCATTGACAAAACATATCCAAGTATCTTTGGTAAAAAATTCACCTTGTGGGTTGTTGCAGTTTGGGAGTTACACTCCGTGGAAAATAGGGTTTGTGGCTTGTCCTGAAACTAGTCAAAAACAGGTGTTTCGGGTAAAAACGTCATAACTTATTCCCGACAGATCCAAATTTAGTGAAACAAAATGTGTTGGTTAGGTTACAATCTATAGTATTATTTTTAATGTTTTCTGATCATTTAAACAAATAGTTCGTGCGGGGCATGCTCTACAAGGTCACTCTCTAGAATAAGCCAGAATTCAGCAAGGTATGTCATTTTTTCTATAACTCATTTTCTGAGAGGTTCCAAGTAGTGACACTTGGAGGAATTGCATAAAACACACTAAAGAACAATGTATATCAGTTTCATATCTTTATAAATTACAAGTACAAAGTTATGATTACGTCAAGTTAGGGTTGTTGACTAATCCAAAACTAGGCATGTGGGACTAAAGAAAACTTTATTGAAAATGCTAGTCTCTTGTTGTTAAAGTTAAGGAAGGTTTGCAGGAATGTGATCATATACACCAGGTCTATTACAGAGCTACAAATAATATTTGGATGATTAAGTTGATGAGGGATTTTGGTTGAGGTACATGTTGAGTACATGGTTGAGACAAGTAGTTGATGAGTTGGCACATGCATGAGGTGTATAGTTGATGATGTTGGTACATATTGATGAGTTATAATTGATGAGTAGTTGACACATGATTGGTACATACTCGGTACATGGTTGGATGCACTTTTTTATGGTACAGGTTGATTATAGGTTATTTGGTACAGGTTGGTGCATGGCTGATGCACTTGTTTATGGTACAGGTTGATTACATATTGAGGTATAGGTTGATGCATGGTTTATGCATGGTTCAGATTTATTGGTACAGGTTTATAGTGGTATATCTCACAGTGACAGGTTGACAATGGTTCTATCATTCTACTTCTACTTCAGGGTGGCAGGACGGGGCAAGGACAGGTGGTTGTAGACGGAGAACATAGGGGGTTGTAGCCTCCTTCTGGTTGTAGCCAGAGAATTGGGGAGTTGGAGCTTCCCTCAGGTTGTAGCCTGAGAAACTAGGGGGTCAGATTCTCCTTCCAGTTGCATATGGAAAACAAAGGAAGTTAGTGCTTCCAATGAATGTAATTCTTCAATACATATAAGAAAAAGCATTCTGTGGTTTTCTCCCGATTTGGGTTTCCACGTAAAACACTGGTGTATTGTGTATGTGTGTGATTGTTATTTTCTTATTGCTCATTATTGGATAATAATAATACTTTGATATAACACTTGGATCAATTTGGATAAAAAGGATTATAATTGCACTATTATTGATTCACCCCCCCCTCTCAGTAATCCAACAAGAGCAACATTGTGAGTTTGAGTTAATCTTTTAATTTAATGGAAGGAGTTAAAGATAATGAGATACATGTTTTGGGGTTTGGTGGAAACTTTGATTTTTTATTTGATTCATCATTTTATATAGTTTTATTTGAAGTCGACGAAGCAACGCTTTCCAAAATATTGAACCATTCGCATCCGAGAAACAATTCATTTTTTTAGTTAAGGTATTTTGTGCTTGAGGTGGTGGACAATATTGTGAATTTGAGTTCATATTTTATTTATCATACCTTTGAATGGAATGTGTCAAAGAGAGTGAGATATATGTTTTATATTTATCATACTTTGAATGGAAGGAGTCAAATATAATGATACATATGTTTTGGTTGGTAGTAACTTTTATTTGATTTAATGTATTTAGTATAATTTTGTTTGAAATATGTGAAGTAAATCTATAAGGGTAGGGTATATATAATTTCGTATACTTTAGCAGTCAAATCATTGTGTAGAGGGGGTCTCTTGTCCCACAAACAAGGGGGTCTCATATACCAATTTGGTGTCTGGCTTGGTCGTGACCTTAAAAATAGATTATTATTATTATTATTTTAAGAGTAATTCATTTCTTGGTTGGAGTCTTTTGTATGGGAGTGGTGTATATCATTATGAATTTAATGCAAATTCATTTATTGGTTGAAGTAATTTTTTTTTTAAATTAGCTAAATTTTGTTAACTTTTCTGCAACTTTTTTTCAAATATTTGTGTATGTATGGTTGGTTTCATGTTTTCTCAAGCTCTAGCTTTCTCTTACACCAACCTCAAGAGTTGCATAACTTTTGAAAGAGATAGTATATGGTTGTTCTTAGATGTGAACATTCTTATATAGGGATTATTCGAAGTATTGTTAACAACAAAAATTTAGAGAATGACTTTCTTGAATTTGAGCAGAAATACTTAAAGCTAGAATAACACTAAGTATATCAAAATACACCATGACCTTGAATGGAAACCTGGATTGATGAAGGCTATTCATCAGAGTTTTAATCAACATTGATGAAAATAGGGGGTGTGTTATCCATTCAACTAGCCTAGGAAACATATTCATACTAGGTTGCTTCCTTCATATTTCTAGGTTGTGCTTCCTCTTCCAGATCCTCACTCCTTGTCTTATGCTTCTAAATTTCATGGATTACATTATCATGTCTCTTATCTATATGGTTTGGTTTCCCCTCCAAATGGCTCAATTTTTTGAGAACATCATTCTCTTATGCACCTCCCATTTCCACTATCATGGTTATGAAATTTTTCATATCCCAATAAATATCAACCAACCTTGGGAATTTTGTATCCTAGCTATGAGAAAATATAGTGTATGGAATCCAATCGAATGTCTCTTCATCAACATGAGTATTGGAGGTTATGCTTCATTATGCTCTCACTCTATGATCAATTTTCTCCACTTCCCTCTTTACTTCATCCAAAAATCTATTATGGTAGGCCCATGCTACTTATCTTTTCATTGTCTAAGTTTCTTTACACTTCACCGGTCTTCCACTAACTCTTCCTTGACTATTTTTACTTTGATCCTTCTTCCTTTCAGCTTCCATCTTGACCCTATCAAGATATACACTGAAAACCTCCAAGACAAAACAATTTTGAAGAACCAAGAATGATCCCTTGTAATTAACAAGTTGATATCCCAAATTAGTGACCTAAGATCCCACCTCAAATTTCATAGAAATCTATTAAGAGAGTAGGGCTATCCACAATCTTAACCAACATATAAACCTTCATCCCTAACATGTCCCTCTCTTCCTTTATGGTTGATGTTGGCTTCGGTCCATTATGGATGACCATGTAAATTCAAAGCCCACTATTGTAGTCCATCATAAACATCCCCTTAACCATCATAACTATTCCCAAATCTACGCATGCTTCCTCCATGAGTTCACAATTACATATGTGTGCTTGATTGACGAAAACCAAATCAGACACAACATATGGAGGATGCACCATAATGGAAACCTTCTTCCATCACCCTCTCCCCTATCGCTTCATCCTCCTCACACAATAAATGTAAGCTCTTCCAATACCTTCTCCAGACACAAGTTGACCTCATGTTGTTACTTCCTTATCACCCCATCTAGGGTTTCTAGTTTCTACATCCTTTCTACTAATGAAAAGGCAGTCTTCTTTATGTTGCATGGATCAAGTCACCACCAATATATATTTAACTCTATGTGCCTACTTTGATTTACTTCATTGGATAATATTTTACTAACTCATTAGATTTATGCCTTAGATGAGAAGCGATGATAGCCAAGTTATCCTCAATGGGAACTGTTATGTTCTCTAGGCATGCACATAGTGTTCAATTGCTTATTTCCATTTCTATATTAGTACCATTATGTATCCTAGTCACGACATTGATCAAAATTTGAGATTCTCCTTCCACAATCAAGTTTCCATAACCTTTAATATTGGAAATATGTAGACCCTTTTCCATGGCTGCTAGTTTTTATCCATTGTTGGTATCATGCCCTATAAAGATGAGAAAATTCTTAGAATATTTCCATATTCATACTTGAACACTCCTCCTACTATATTAGGACTTGGGTTTCTTTTTGATGCCCCATCAAATTTTATCTTAAAAAATCCTAAGGGGGGAAATGACCATCTCTCTAGAAATTTTTCAAGTAAATATCCCAAGATTTTATTAGTTGTTGTTTCTTTATTTTCCATCTTTGGTCCTCTTCTTTCCAAGTTGATGCTTGGATGATTCTTTGATTTTTTTGAACAATTTTTTCCACAAGTAGTCCATATTCTATGGTTGGTTTTAAATATTCTTCTATTGCACTCCTTCCAGATTGTCCAAAGAAGAAATCTTGGAATAGATTCCATATTCTATTAAGAATCAAATTATTAAATTGATCATGCCTCTATTCCTCCAAAGTTTTCAAAAGGTCATATACCTATCAGACTGCCTAAAGGTTTACTTTCCTCTATCCCAAAAAATATGAGTTTGTCTGCAAGTATTGAAAAGGTGTTATGTTGTTTTCTTCTTACATACACATATGGCATATGGATAGTCCTTTAAAGCCTGTTTCTATTAGTTTATCCTAGGTGAGAGCTTTTGTTTCCACCACTAATCGAATAAATGTGTATATTTGTTTCCATGCCACTAGGTTCCAAATTTGTCTACATATCTTTGGTTTGTCAATCTCTAAATGACTCACCTATATCGTATAGACTTATCTCATTGAGTAGCTTCCACCTCCTTGCTACCCCATCTCAACATATCTGGTCCATCTTAGATCCTTATTTTCTTCTTATCAAAAAATATATCCACTCTAATATTTTACTTGGTAAATGTCTCTTTCATAAGTCTCCCTTCTAAATTTTGGTACAATAATGGAGTACATTTTTGTTTAACTTAGTTTTACAATATGAAAATCCCACTCTTTTATTCTCTTTTTCAATGCATTGATAAAAAACATGTTGTTGTTTTTAAATATTTTTGGCATGCAATGCATCATTTAGTATTAATTGTTCGACAACACAGGAACATAGGATGTGTTGTTCCAGAGTCTGTACTTAAGGCTTGGAAGTAAAATGTCTAGGCATTCAAAAGTGGGTAAAAGGTGGAGAAGAGAGAAACGTCAACCTTCGGCAAAGGAAACTAGGGGAGATTTCTACGTTGGCATTGTCTAGCTTCCAACTATTCCTGGATGGCTATATCCTATTCAATCACTGCCCATGAACGTTCGAGTTCAACGCGGGTAGTAACTGTTTTAAGAATAGTGTCGAAAAGGTTTAAGGCAATGTGAGTTTGATTTGATAATCCAGGTTTGATATTAGGCTATGTTGGTACAGGGACAATCATGGAGAAACAGTGAAATAAGAAAAACTTTAGAGGGAAATTAAGTGTTGTCTCAATTTGGTCGTATAAAAGAGAATTTACGGTTTCGGAAATAAAAACGGGATGCAAATCAAAGGCTCTTTCCCGTAACTGAGTTATATCTTAATAAAATGTATGAGGTGGGAGAAAAACATTTAGCTGTCTATGATGTAAGGCTCCTATCAAGGGAGAATCTCATGTATAAACAAGAGAGGAAAACTATAAGGAAATAACCTGATGTAGCATAAAATATATATAGAATTCTGAAAGTGTTGACTAGTCTTACACCTGCTGATAGCTGGTACAGAGGAAAAACAATAAACAATTACAGAAAACCAAAATTTATTCGCTATAGTAGTGGTCGTACTAAATTATAACGAAGCATTCATCAGTTAGGAATATGAAATGAAATGAAATATGAGATACAAGAAAACAAACTCATAACACAGTCGTGACGGAATTGAGAATATTTAGATTTGCTTTGTATTAACTCTCAAAATGTAAAAACCCTGTTACAATCGACACAAAAAGGTCCAACCCCTCGCTTTTTTTTTCTTTCTATGGTATATTTATACAATTTTATAATGAGACATAATCTCAATCGTTACAAAAATTTTGGTTATGATAGGGAGGAGAGAAATTGCTACATTTATTCTTCTCTGTCTTCACTTGGTACTAGAAGTTTGTCCTCGCGCGTGTTCGGTACAGGTGACACATCTTTCAACTAGCCGAGATATCAGCCTTGATGATTCTGCTTGACAGTTGGCCTCAAAAGAGTAACAATCTCGTGCTAATTGCGGCAGCCTGTCTTCCATCTATCTGTCTATGATTTCGATAGCGCATAATTGCGCACTTGGTTTAATCATACATTTGTCTATTTGGACTATGTCTGCCATAGTCACTTGGGAGATCTCGACCGAATCTCTTTACTCTTTTGCCTTTAAATCAAGCGATATTTTTTCCATATTCATTTGAATCAATGCCTCGACATTACCTCCGATATCAATGCCTAGCAGATTGCCATCTATAGAACTAAAGGCCTCTTCTAAGGAATTCGTTACCCTTTTGGCTTGTAGCTTGCCTTCCGCGATGCTGTGCTCCCATTCCTTTAATAAAATGTTTCCTCTGGTCTGCTCTAAAATGGTGAACCTGGGAGTGCTTCCCAAATCCCTGTTGTTTGTGGCTATCACAGCCTCTTGGAAGGTGACCCGTGCTGCTCCAGCTTCCCTTTCTCTAGCACTTAAATTCTCCAAAACTTGATTAACCAGCAAGAAGTTGTCCCAAATCTCCTCTACCTTGCTGAGTAAATTTCGTTGGGCCGTAGAAACTCTGCCCCGAATCTCCATCACCTTTGACTGAAACATCCCGATATCTATCACTTTGCTTTCGGAGATTTCCACCCTAGCCTGCAGCTGTTGGATCAAATCCTTTTGTTGGCTCACTTGCATCTGACCATCCCGAACCACCAGATGTGCTTGTTCGAGCTTAGTTTTGAGCAACTCTATCTCATTTTTATCAGCCAACCTTGCTTTCTCTATACCTACACTCGCTTGGTCTTTGGTAGTCTCTGTTGCTATGGCTAGTCTAGCTTCCAGGGTCTTGATGAGGCGATTCTTTCGTTTCAGCTGGTTTTTTAAGACCTCGACTGAAAATTGATTCACCGTGGCGTATGCTCCTAATGTCCCTGCTATTTCAGTCATGAATTTTTCATTCCTCTTATCTTTTCCTTCAGTTATAACTTTGTATTTCTTGGCCGTTGACTCTCCTTCCCGATAGAATTCCCTCTTTACCACTGACTTTCTCTTCTTATCGAAGAAAAACTCATTCAGAGGGAGTTCTTCTACCCTTATAGGCCTCAACTCTTCATTGAAGATCCATCCTGCATCAATATTTCCCTGATTCAACTGCAAGGGAGTAACTGATGTGATAGGTTCTCTGATCTGCTTCGCTTATTTTCCTGGATTAGTAACCAAACTCTACTTCTTCAGCGGGTCGGGAGTCTTTATCTCAGCTTTCAGACTCTTAGTTTTCTCTCCCTCATCCTGGTGTTTTTATTGATCAAGAGTCGCATCCTTAGAGCCTTCAACATCTCTTTGTTTCACCTCTGTTGTACTTAGACTCTCACCCCGCAACACTGCAGGAAGACAACTGCGTCGATGTTCCTGTAACTTCAGAACATCGACTCTTTCCTCGGGTGCCAAGGTTTTTATCCGAGCTATAATCTCGACATAGGACCTTGCACCTCAGAAAATGTCATCCGAGGGTGAATTCTCATGCTCAAATATCTTGAGCCCACAACTGGCCAAATGATTGCTGACGACCCTTTGCGGATCGTGCTTCTTGTATTCAATGAGGACCAAACTTAGGTCTTCCAGGGCTGTTGCCTCATCTTTGGCATGCCCGAAATCTAATAAAGAATAAGAATTTAAATGAATAGGAAAAGGTGGCCATACCTTCTTTGAGTATCCCTTAAGCTCCTTGCTTATACCACCAATTATGGTTTTCCTAGCAACCTCACGACAAGCCAGCTTGTTGGGAATGAACAATGGCAATGCATGCGGGGGAACAGAAGTCCCAAAAAATCTAAGATATGAAAATTCAGCTTCTACATACCAGTCAACTATGCTACTCAGATTTGTCACTATACTGTCCGAGATCCTGGGTGGCGGGTGACCGAAAATAGTGACATTCAGAGGCATCGTCACCCAGTTGAAGATTTCGTATGTGAAATTTACCGCTTTGTTTTCCCATAATTTTGAATGATAAACGTGTATGGGCTCGTCTTCTGCTGGAGTCCAACTCCAACTCATTAAGGGAAATGGTGTTAAAAAACAAACGACGTCCATAATGTATGCAGACATGAAAAATGCAACAACTTTTCCGCTTTCTTTCTACGCCCGATACTCTGTGACACGACTAGTCAGGCTGTCGGACAACATCTTCGCCCAGTTGAAGGAACAACCTTCGGCGACTCTAAAAATTAGAGGTGCCCATGGGAGAAAGAAATGTGAGGTGTCCTCTCTCCCGTATAATCTACATGTCATCATGGCTACATACTTGTACTGCGGTTATAAAGAAGCTATTGAATATACACCATGACTGTCTGCCCTAAACTTTGCAGAGCACGAAACCCAATCTTTTATTAAGCTAGACATGGTTTTATCATACTGCACACATTCCTTCTGTTTGAATTCGTCTAAGAATTCGGCACCATATGTAAAGTCGGACGCTGTGGGCAACTTATACATGGCTTGCAGATGTTCATGCCTGAAAGTCCTGATGGTGACCTTCTGCTCATTCATGATGGTTCTGGTTGGTATGTCCACATGGTCTAATGCCCATTGGACCATATCATAATATGGTAGTAGTCGTGGCATGGCTGCTACTTTGTGCATTCCGGATTGGACAATGATCTTATACTTGGTGGTTATATCATCTTTTTCGTTGTCGCTGGAATCATCAGAATAATCCACCAATTTAGCCTATAGAACATCGAAAATGAAAGACTAGTTTGGGATAGAGTCAAAACTTCGAGGTGAAGTATCAGCAACGTTGTCCAAGCCTTGTCCTGAAACCTCAACACTGGCTTTGGATGCTTTTCACAGGGCCATGGTTGGAGGTTCTGCTTTAGCTCTTCTGCAATAGAAATACGTATACATACAGAAGTTATCTCGCTTAGAGATTATGCTCTGCGTAGTATAGAAATGCATTTGTCATAATGAATAACCGTTCTATATATATTCAAAAACTGGTACTCTTTCAGATGAAATCTTTCAAATCATGCTCAGAATTAAATTTAACCATAAAAACTCGAGATTCAGTCATCGATTCGCCCTATTTCCTAATTAATGCCATAAATTTTGGCGGTTTGAAGTGTCAGTTGGCATATGGAAGAAATAAGGTTACCTCATAAATCATGCAAGCATAAAAAAGCAGGATGTATTGATTTAGTTTAATTAATTCGGCTTTACCAATGTTAATTAATCTTTCACCACTTGTCGTATCGAGAATTTTGCTTATACACTTTGAACCTCTAACACCTGAGATTGCGATGATCGACTTTGGTTGATAAAAACATAATCGTGATTAAGGACTTAATTAATTACGTAATTATTATATTCGCCATATCGCGACTCAAAGATTCGAAAATAAGTTTCCGAGAGGTTTGCATGCCGAGCTGCGAAACCGCGAGATCGCGATAATACGACTTAATAAAAAGGGAAGATAAACTCGGATTTAGTGATTAATTAATTACTTTTATATCCTTATCGTGATTTCACGAGTTGGGGTTTAGATAGTATAACTTTTAAAAAAGAAAATGCCGAGTGGCGAATTGCCGACAGAACGTTACCAAGGTTTAGTTTTTACTTTTAACCTTGACACGGGTTACTAAAATAAGGACTTCATGTTCTCGGCTATTGGGGCTATGACAATAAACTTTTGGATTTGGTGAATTCCGAGGTGTGAAAACCCGATGACGTTAATCATGGTTTAGTAAAACTTTACTCCCATTACTGCGTTGGGTAAAAAATTAAAATGATTTCACCATTTCGTTGCTCGGGACGTGTGAACTACATGATTTATAGCATCCGACCTATGAGATCCCGAGGTAGAAAAAAAAGAGGAAACATTTTTACGAAAGGTAGGACTCGCCTCGAGAGTATAATAATCATCGCTATTTGCATTGATAAAGCTTCATAGATTTTGAAACCACAGACGGAAAATACGAAAACCATCTTTTGATTTCGAGCATTAAAAATGAAATTTGTGACGGGCTAGAAAAACAAAGGCGGCTCCAACAGGATGAACACCTTCAATAACAACTCACACAACCAAATCAAAGATCAACACATCAATGTTTTGACGTGGGAAAACCCTTATGGGGAAACATCCATAGCCCTAGCCAATGCAGCCACTTGGAGAAATTTATTAATGCAAAAGAAAAGATTACAAAGAGATTTTACAAGAGATTTTATCACAATTGATCATTGACCAATGACCCTCCATGCTCTTTAAATAGAGATCATGGACCAATCGGGTGTTAATCCATGGATCAATGGTCGTTAAGATCGAGGATAATATGAACCGTCATATCACTCTATGTTGGGAACATATTGTGACCGTTAGATTTCCTAAATACAAATGCATACTAAAGAAACACACTTTTACCTAATGGCACATTAGACCAAGTAGATCTTAACTAACTCCTAAGTGTCTAAATATCCTAACATCCCCCCTTAAGAACAACTTGGGATAGGATTAGAGGATTTACAATAGTGACACAATAGGAGAAGGAAGGAGGCATTAGAGCCTATCCCCTCTTAATGGCATCTTCTTGAACTCCTAACATAGATCGAAGTTTGGAAAACTTTTCTTCTGTAAGAGACTTTGTGAAAATGTCTGCAACTTGATCTTCTATAGGGAAAACTAGCACTTCAATAACTTGATCATGAATGATCTTTCTAATGAAGTGCATGTGTAGCTCGATGTGCTTGCTGCACTAATGTTGAACTGGGTCTTTGGCGAGCTTGATGGTACTTTGATTTTCACACCAAAGGCTGGTCAGATGTTGCTACTGGAATCCAAACTATGAAAGGATCTGTCGAAGCCAAAAGGCTTCCTGAATTTCATTTACCACTGCTCAGTACTATGCTTCTGCTGAAGAAAGTGCAATAGCCTATTGCTTCTTATAGGCCCAAGTGACAGGTCCTAAACCAAGGCTGAAAACATAACCTGCAGTAGACTTCCGATCATTAGGGTCATTGGCCCAATATGAACCAGTGAAACCAACCAATAAAGGAGCCCGCCTTGAATTGTAATGTATCTCAAACTAAACTATACCACAAACATAGCAAAGTATCCTTTTAGTTTCTTTCCAATGGCTTTCATGGGGTGTTTGCATATACTGGGAAGCAAGACCAACAACAAAGGAAATATAAAGATGAGTATGATTCAAGTATAAGAGGCTACCAACTAACTGACAATACAGGGTGGCATCAACTTTGGGAGAAGTACAAGTAGCAGTAAGCTTGACTCCAGACTGGAGGGGAGAGGGGGATGGTTTATAATCATCCATGTGAAAGTGACGAATAAGGTCACAAGCATACTTAGACTGGGAAAGAAAAATTCCGTCATTGGTTTGCAAAACTTGGAGGCCATGAAAATAGTGCAAAAAAAATAAGTCCGTCATTTCAAATTTCTTCTTAAGGTTGGTTTTCACATAGTTTAAAAGTTTTGAGTCACTACCAGTAAGGATAAGGTCATCAACATAAAGGAAAAGGATTATGAGATGGATTCCTAATTTCTTCGTATAGACATTAGGATCATAATGGAAACTAGAGAATTCAATGTCAATAAGAAAGTTTTCCATTTTGGCATACCAAGATCTGAGAGCTTTCTTAAGACCATAAAGATTTTTCTTAAGGCAACAAACAAGGCTAGAGTCATTCTGGACATATCCAGGAGATTGTTCCATGTAGATTTCTTCTTGCAAATCTTCGTGCAAGAAGGCAGATTTAACATCCATCTGATGGAACTCCCATTTATGTGAGGCAACAAGGGAAAGAACAAGGTGGATGGAATTCATTTTGGCTACATGGGAAAAGGTTTCATTATAGTTAATTCCTTCAACTTGGGAAAATCCTTTGGCAACTAATTGAGTTTTGTGTCTTTCAACACTTCTATCTGATGCATACTTAGTTCTGTAGACCCATTTAGATATAAAAAGTTTTCTTCCTATTGGAAGAGGTACAATATCCCAAGTATCATTGGCCATTAAAGAATGATACTCTTTATTCATTGTTGTATCCCAATCTGGATGAACTAAAGATTTTACAAGTGTCTCTGGATCACGAGTCTCTGAAACTTGATCCAAAATAGAAGAGGCTTGTTGGAACTATGAAGGTGTATGATGTTAATTTGAAGGATCACTGACAATATCACCAGTTGCTTCTCATGTTGAATGGACCCATCTAGGAAGTGATGGAGATGGTGTTGGTTCAGGTTCAAAGGACTCATATAGAGGAAGGTGAGTAGGAGGAGGTGGATTTTCATCCTCACTATCATCATCTGAAGAAGAAACCAGAATAGGAACAGAAGAAGGCACAAACGTCAAAGATGGATTGTAGGTCAAAGAAGGCACTATCTTCGAATTAGGCTCGCAAACCAAGAGATTTTCATAAAATTTAACATCTCTTCTAGTAATAATTTCATTACAATGTGGTTGAAGAGGTCTATAAACTTTGACATCTTCAGAATAACCAACAAATATACACTTATCACTTTTAGTCTGCAATGCTTTCCTTTTATCATCAAGAATGTGGTCCATGCTATACTGCCAAATAGACGGAAGTGACTTACATATGGTTTATTTTTAGTCCAAGCTTCTTCTGGTGTTATATTTTTAAGAGCCTTTGTGGGAGTGTGAATTACTATGTAATTTGCACAGTTGATTTCTTCCTCCCAATACTTTAGATTTAATCCCTTAGATTGGATCATACAATTATCCATTTCTTTTAATGTGCGTTTCTTTCTCTCAGCAACACCATTTTGTTTTGGTGTATATGGAACAATTTGTTGCATTTGGATGCCCTATGTAGTGCAGTAGTTTGTAAAATTATTGTTCATATATTCAACTCCATTATCTGTTCTTAACTTTTGTGTTATGTACCTGAATAGATATGAGATAAATCTCAAAATAAACCTACAATATCAACAAGAATAAGCCAAACCATTCACCAAAATAATGAACACAAGAACTAGAGAAAATCCTTGAGGTAGGGTAACACCATATATTAATCCTTAAGGAAGGATAACACTCCTCAAACAATGCTTGATGCATTCATAATATTCTTCACTATGTTTCATTACATTGCTTACACTTCTTTATATAGCTCTCTCTATCTCCTAGTAACCTTCTAGAGAGCTTTCTCACATTTATCACATCTAACTACCATAATGGGCCTTTATTAATATAGTGGAGCTATTCCACCTTACATTAAATGAACACATTCTCATATATTAGATGATTTCCACTAATCAGGGATGATTTTAAGGATGAAAATTTATTTTAAAATGTAGAAACCTTGGCGAATCTTACTAATCCTTCATATGCCAACTATAAATGTTTGGCTATATTTTTGTAAAAATATTCAAATTTCTAAGGATTTTATATATCTTTTATAAAATTTTGTTGATTTTTAAGGTAAAATAATTTTATCGTATAGAATTTGGGCGAATTATTTTTAAAATAGCGAATTTCATTTTTGGAAAAACCATGGAAAATTAGCCCATGAGAAAAATTTATCCCCTAAAATCATCCATGCCACTAATAACACATAACTACATTCCCATTGGGTACCTACCTAGGTACCCCATATTTCCTCCCTAGGTATACTACATTCCACCCCCCTTCAGATGTTTCGTCCTCGAAACATGAGAAGAAACCATACAATATGACCGGCTAAGCAATGTAGCCAACTGGTACCAAGTATGACCATCCATCCATCCCAATGGAAGTCGAACATGATGTCTATTTGATGCCTTTCCACTCTAGTCTTTCTCTGCATCATGTCAGGGTTTCCATGGGATTGTTTTTGTAGCCTGAGCTCTTCCCATAGTGTCAATAGTCCTCCATGCACCTCTTGATCGGTTTCTTGTATGGTGCCCTACTGGTGCATAAATGTGTTGATGCACATGCCCTTGCCTTGATGATTGTTGTGTCTTTGTATGGTGGGGATGGTGATATACAACAACTGTAGGTATCTGTTCTTTTTCTTCAAATATGCAACGCTTTGTGCCTTTGAGTCAATGACCTCCTTAGATTCCTGATTATGTCCTTCCTGTACTTTTGCTTCATCTCCTTCTATAGACTTTTCCTTTGATTCAACTTTAGACTCAACAATAACTTCTTTGCTAGCTTCCATGGGCCCATATTTCTTACTAAGAGACACATCCTACAATGCAATTTTCTTTTTCTTGTACCAAAGCTTTAGAAACTTCTTTTGCACATTAATATTAATGGTACCCACTGATTCTATCCAAGGATATCCCAAAACAATGTCTTCATCAGCCATATCTAGAGCCTCAAAATGTGAATGCAACACATATTTATCCATACTGAGATTCAAATATTTAAAAAGTTTAACATTTTCACCTACAACCTATGTGCTTTGAATATTCTTTTTTAGAACTTGCAATCTATTAACCAACTAAATATTGATAAAATTTTGTTTGCAGCTAGGGTTAATAGAAACAATGACATTTTCTTTATGAATACAACCATGAACTTGTAATATATATTTTCCACATGAAAATAAACTCTTGGTGATGTATTTATCCTTAATCTTTGTATGAGACCACTTGTATAAAAGTAATTTTTCAAGTGCTTCCTCAGAAAATTACATCCACTCAGAATGGTGAAATGATTTCCACCATATGAGGCATCACCTTTGAAAACCCAGTCTACAAGAGATTTCCACTGCCCTTTCCGTAATGACTTGTGAGATTGTATAAATTATTAAATACTAGGGCCATCATCTCTTCCAGTAAAAAACATCATCCTTGGAATAAATCTTCAACAAAAACTAGGGTGTAGAAATAACTTACTGCAGAAAATCGTGGCTTTTTTCGAAAAAACCCTGAAAAACTGTTGAATTTAAAATGCTCATAACTTCACTTCCCGGACTCCGGTTCAGCCGATTTGTTGTTTTGAAATTGGGTATTTTTCCGAGAGGAATTGAAATATCCAATTGGTTTGGTCAAATTATGCACAGAAAGTTTCATATCTGAACTTGAAGTGCGCTGCCCTCTATTGTTTTTCCTAGAAAAAATATGCAAAAAGAGTAAAATATTCTTCCCTTCTTTGGCCAAGGAAAGTGCTCTGATACCAATTGTTATGTACCTGAATATATCTGAGATAAATCTCAAAATAAACCCACAATATCAACAAGAATAAGCCAAACCATTCACCAAAATACTGAACACAAGAACTAGAGAAAACCCTTGAGGTAGGGTAACACCATATATTAATCCTTAAGGAAAGATAACACTCCTCAAGCAATGTTTGATGCATTCACAATATTCTTTAGTATGTTTCATTACATTGATTACACTTTTTTATATCTCTCTCTCTATATTCTAGGAACCTTCTAGAGAGCTTTCTCACATTTATTACATCTAACTACCATAGTGGACCTTTATTAATATAGTGGACCTAGTCCACCTTACATTGAATGACCACATTCTCATATATTAAATGACTTCCACTAATAAAACATAACTTCATTCCCATTGGGTACCTCCCTAGGTACCCCATATTACCTCCCTAGGTATACTACATTTTGAATTTGATGTCCAAATTGCTTTTTTATAAGGGCCTTGTAGGCCAAAAACTTGTCAAAAACTTTTCTCTTAAGTTTTAAGAAGTAAACCCAAGTACATCTGGAAAAGTCATCAATGAAAGTTAAGAAATACTTGCACCCAAAAAAAGAAGGAGAAGAAAGTGGACCAAAAAAATCACTTTGAACAAGCTGCAAAGGGCCCAAGGCATGCCAAGATGCACATTTGTCAAAATTGTCCCAATGATGTTTGCCAAGAACACAACCGACACAAACACCATCTCTGCATGAAACAAGAGGAAGACCAGTCACCATATGTTGATTACATAGTTGTTGTAATGAGCAATAGTTTAGATGACCAAATCGCTGATGCCAAAGTTTTCTCAAATCATCACTATGAGCAACAAAAACTGATGAAAAATATGATGACCCAAAGTTTTCAAACTTGTATAAGATGGTAATATCATCAACAATTCCAGTTACAATAACATGCTTAGGATATTTTAGATCCTTGATTACAACTTGGTGAGGTGAACACTCTATGGTTTTACCTTCACATGAATGAGTGATTTGATATACTAATAGAAGGTTACAATAAATACTTGGAACACATAATACATCATTGAAATGACCGTTTTCTACTTGAACTGTTCCAGGTCTTTCAACACTAAGAGATCTATCATCACCAACACATATTTTCTTGGTGTTACATTCATTTAGAGAAGAAAATATGTCTCTATCCTTAGCCATATGATAAGATGCTTCATAATCAATAAGCCACTCATCAGAAGAAGAAGTAGAAGTTGTATTGAAGGAGAAACTAGAAGCAGAAAGTGCATGTCCATGAGAAGAAGAAGAAGAAGTAGAATCAAAACTGATGTTGTGCTTCTTCATCGCTACTTCTAAAGATGCCATATTCTTTAAAAATTTGGACTCATCATGACCATATTTATCACAAAAGTTGCAATGTCTGTCATTCTTCTTACTTTTATAGTTTTTTCCTTTGTCACCATTAGGAGTGGAAGTTGTCTGAGTGGATTTGTGACCCTTATATTTCTTGTTGTTGTTGCAAGGGTGTTGCTTCTTGCGATTATTGGGTTTATCTTTCTGATGAATGACTAAGGATTTGTTGGATGTACCTAAAGTGTTGATCACTCCAAATTGTACAAGCTTATATTGCTCTCTAATCAAAGCATCACAAAAGTTCTCAAGACTGGGTTTTTTTATAAGCTATCCCTAGAGCCTCTTACATGGCATAAAAGGCAGATACAAACACATAATATGCACTAGCTAGCTTAGAAAGAATAATATATATGCAACGATCTTCTTCTATCTTTATATTACATTCTTCACATAAAGTTCTGAGTGTTTTAAACTTAGATAGATAGTCTTCAATGCAAGAAAAATC
>ML788359.1:57577-109565 GCA_009831015.1 Picea engelmannii
CCCCTTAATCCCCCATCTCTCATGGAATCATAGCCCCCTATAACTCTTGTTCATGTTTGTCTAGCAGCCAACAATGCATTTTATTATTAATAATGATCAAACATTACATTTCCTAGGCACGTTAGCCTCTTTTAATTGTTTGGGCACTCTATCCATTTCATAAATTAAAAAGATACATTATTTAATATGGGGAATCAAAACCAGGGTATTAAATTCCCCTCCCACTTATTTGGGCACTATCCTTAGTGCATATACAAAACAAAAACAAAAATTTCAAAATTTATTCAAAAAGTCATGGGTACTTTTCCCGCATGCAATATTCATGCTCCCAAGTAGAATCTTGAGGATCCTAGCAGGTCCATTGAACTTTTACTAGTTCTATGACTCGATTCTGGAGCATTTTTACTTTTCTATTCAATATGTGCATCCAATGGACATGGACATCTCCTTCTAGCTCCACCTGGATGAAATTCCAATCAATAACATGGTTAGGGTCATGTATATACTTTTTCAACAAAGAGATGTGAAATGAATTATGCACATTCATGGAAGCGGACAATGAAAGCATGTATGCAACTGGCCCTATTTTTTCCAATATCTCAAATGGACCACAGAATATAGCTTCTAGCTTTGTACAACTTCCCAACTTCAATGAGCTCTTCTCGGGCTTCAATTTTAAAAGAACATGCTTTCCCACTTTAAATTCTCTAGTTGTTATGCTCTTATCTGCATAAATCTTTTGTCTATCTTGAGCTACCTTTAAATTCTTCTTAATTCTAACCATCTAGTCTTCCATATCCTTGAGCAATTCTAGCCCAGTTTTTCTGATGGGTTGTCCCAACTCATTAGAGTATTACATTTCATACCATACAAAGCTTCAAATGAGATTATTTTTAATGAAGATTGATACCCATTATTATAGGCAAAATCAACCAAGTGCAAGTAATCTTCCCACTTAGATGTCTTATCCATTACATACATTCTCAACAAGTCTTCAATTACTTGGTCAACTCTCTCTGTCTACCCATATGAATGTGGATGGTATGTTGTGCTAAAGTTCAGATTTGTGCCAAATCCTTTAAACAATCCTCTCCATAAATTTGAAGTAAACTTTGTATCTTTGTCTGAAACAATTTCCTTAGGTATCCCATGCAACCTAGCAATCTCCCTCATGTAAATTTCTGCAATATTGGTTGTTATATGAGTCATTTTTACAGGAACAAAATGGGCATCCTTTTTCAATTTATCAACCACTACCATTATTGAATCATGTTGTCTTGTTGTCCTGGGAAATTTAGTTATAAAATCAATGGTTACCACTTCCCATTTCTTCTCTAGAGTTGGTAATGGATGTAGCAAACCCGTTGGGTGTCTATACTCAACCTTCACTCTCTAACATTCCATACATATGGAAATCTAATCAACAACATATTTCTTCATTCCTGGCCAAAATAATTGGCTTCTTACTATTACAACTATTCTCTGGTAACTGGGAAGTCTGACATACATAACATTATATATTTCTTTTAATACCAAATTCCTAAGCTCTTCAGAACTAGGAACATAAATTCTATTTTTATGCATAAGTAATCTATCTTCCTTCATCTCATATTATTTAATTTTCTGTTGTACATTTTCTTGATGTAATATTTCTTTTACCTATAGGTAATGTTGATATGTAATAGCAACATCTAAATTTTTTCTCTTCAAATATGACTGATGCATACTAATTGTTGTAGCATGCATTAGATGTACTCTTCTACCAAGTGCATCAACAATCTTATTTTCTTTTCCTTTGATATGATTGATGTCAAAATCCTATTCACTTAAAAATTACAGCCATCTTGTTTGTGTGGAATTCAAAGATGGATATTCAAAAAGATATTCCAGGCCACTATGATCTATTCTTAATTCAAATCTCTTTCCCATGAGATAATGCCTCCACATATTCAATGCATGAACGATGGCAGAAAGTTCCAAGTCATGTGTGGCATAGTTCCTCTCAGGTTCCTTAAGCTTTTTGGACTCATAACCAATGACATGCCCATTTTTAGGGAAGACTCCAACAAGTCCTTCCTTGCATGCATTGTACATACCACAAAACTTTCATTTGGGTCACCAATCTTTATAATAGGTACACTAGTAAGTAATTCTTTCAAAAAATTAAAGTTCTCTTCACACTCAGTTGTCCATTCAAATTTAATTCCCTTCTTTTGCAAAGAATTGATGGGATGAGCAATCTTGGAGAACCTTGTTATAAATATTTTGTAGTAACCATATAATCCCATAAAAGATCTGACTTCTAAAACATTCCTAGGTGTTGGCCATCCTCTAATGGCTTCAATCTTCTTTGGTCCCACTGCTATAACTTGTTTGGAAATAATTTGTCCCAAGTAATGGATCTGTTCTTGGTAAAAAAAAAAATTACTAATATTGGCATACAACTGATGTTCCCTAAACACTCACAATACCAATCTCAAGTGATGTTCATGCTCTTCCTCTGACTTAGAATATATAACTATGATATCCAAGAATACAATGACAAACTTATACAAATAATTTCTGAATATGCCATTCATTAAGCACATAAAGACAATTGTTGCATTGGTCATCCCAAATGGCACCACTACAAATTCATAATGTCCATACCTAGTTCTAAAGGTTGTCTTATTGATGTATTTTTCCTTGATTCTTACCTAGTAGTATCATGATATTAAGTCTATCTTTGAAAATGTCTTTGCCCCTCTTAGCTGATCAAAGAGGTCATCAATTCTAGGTAGAGGATATTTATTCTTCACTGTGGATTTATTCAACTATCTAATGTCAATACACAGCCTCAATGTTCCATCCTTCTTTTTGACAAAGAGTATTGGTGCCCCCCAAGGTGAAACACTTGGAAGTATGTACCCATTCTTCAATAATTCTTCCAATTGCATTTGTAGATCATTTAATTCTGGTGTACTCATTCTATAAGGTGTTTTTGATACTGGGGAATCTCCTGGTACCAAATCAATAGATAATATATCTCCCTCTTTGGTGGCAATCCTGGTGTTTCTTGGAATACATCTTCAAATTCTTGTAGTACCGAAAAACATTCAAGCCTTGGCCCTTTTTTCTTTTCTGGCTCCTCCACATGGGTTGCATACAATTGACATTCTTTCCTGAAACATCTCTTAAGTTGTAAGGATGAAATATCCCTTATAGAAATGGGCCTTGAAATTCCTTTCACAGTGCTCTGTTTTCCTTCTTCATTAGGACATGTAAATTTCTTTTTATGATAATCCAGGACAACATGATGCTTGTCCAACCAATCCATTCCAAGATTTCTGCAAAGACTCTCTACCCTTTCCTTGCTCATACAAGTACTTATCCTTCTTGATGGTCTCAATCAATGTCCTGGGCTCATCATATTGAATCTTCTCTTTATAAAATAAAGGTATTCCACTCAAAAACCTTTGTATTTTCACCTTCTCATGTTTTATAAACCCCACATACTTTAGCAGTCCCAAGAAATTATTTTCATACTCTAACATGGTCGTGCTTCCCAGCCTAAGTTCAAATAAATCCAACATTTTCTTGTCATAGAACATATCTGAAATTTACTCATGAAAATATTTCTTGAATTGCTTCCAAGTGATCTTGCTCTCATTTATGTGCTCAACTTGATTAAGTTGATCCCACCACATAGAAGCTTTTCCATGTAAATAATAAGTGGAAATTTTGGCTTCTAGGTTTGATGAGTAGTTATGAAATTGAAAATACCTCCTGAGTCCAAGGATCCATGCTTCAACATCATCTTTCCTTTCTCTTTCACCATCGAAGGATGGTGGTTTAAGCTTCCTCAACTCTCCTTGCAAACTGTCCATTCCATTCTGTTTTTGCATTACCAACATTGATATTTTGTCCCTTGGATTATTTATCATGATTGGAGGCTCCCTCTCCTTCCTCCATTTATTAAATATGCATTCTTATCCTAAAATAATATGTTTATACCCCCTAACTCTCCAAAATGTGCTAGCAACCATTTTTGTTAGAAATATGCATATCATAAAAAAGTGTCAATTAATGCTACACGTCATTTTTATGCTCAATTTATGAATATTTATATCATAATTCTCCAAATTCTAATGATTCTGGGTTATTCTCCTCTCAGAAGTTAACTGGGAGTTTAAATTTACCCTCCACTGTTTAGGTTGTAAATCCCTCATACTAACTCTGTTTGACAAATGGTTTACACCTTTAGAAAGCTCTATTTGATATATATTATTTGGGATGCAAAAAATCTATTTCTTTTAGGCCTTTGAAAATGGCATGCAAGTTACTGACCTAGAAAAACACTGAAATTTTTTGGTGATTTCTATTAATTTTTGTTTTTTGATATTTTATGCAAAATTTAGTTGGCTTGTGATGACTCAGATGATGACATGGCATCTCGAGTACAATTATCACCTTGGAGTGGTTCCCTACTAGCATACGACCACCATTTCCTTTCCCTGTCAACCCTTACCTCCTTCTTTCTCTTTCTTCCTTACCTCCACGATGCACACACTACATATTTCGGGCCTCATAGGTTCTTGGCTACCAACATGGTGATATACCATTGGGTTGCAGGGATGGTATGGCCCCATATTTCACCCATAAGTTTTGGTGTGTGAATTTTCCTGTTATTTTAATCCAACAATCATCGTGCAAAGGGTGTCGGTGGTGATTGACGACCCACGTCACGTTGCGGGCCCCCTTGCCTGTCGACTGTTAAAATAGGGGGGAGGGGATGGAAAAACTAAGCAATGTTAGGGCCCCAGTGACATGGTTCACATTTTTGGATTGAATCCCCCCCGCCTAGGTTTATCCCAACCACACTAGACCTCCCCCCCGTAATGAGGTTCTGCTGGTTTGGCTCATGGTTCTACCCGACGTGTGAGTGTGTCATTGTGGCACCAACTCACCCACTACATGTGCCACCAGGACACCATGGAACTACCACCATGGCAGTACACATCACCCCACTTTTCCATGTCAACTGACACGTACCCTCTACAGTAGGTTGATGTCACGGTATGGAAAATTCCCAATTTTTTAATTTGACAAATTTTGAAAAATTCCAAAAATGCCCAATTTAGAAAATTCTTCTCGTGGCTACTATTGAAGCACTGTATCTGTTTCATATAACAAAATTTGGTCCTATGAATACCCAATTCATCATCCAGATACGAAATTCGTCATCTTTCTCACCAAATCTCCATAATTTTATCGGTGGAATTTGGGGCTTTTGCCCAATTCCGCTTAATTTCCACTATGGGCACTCGACAATCCTAAAATTTGTCCAATTTCACTCCAATAATTTCCCATTAAACCACCGTAGTATTCAATTTCTTGTGTGCACCACTGGTTGATATTCCTAGAATGGATTCCATTCAATTCATCCACTGTTGTAATTTCAATAAATGAATTGCATACATCCCCTGCAACTACATTTCTAGAAATTTCAAGTCTGCACTCTATTAATCATCCCATCTAGGATCAGTGTTGAAAACTGGATCTTGGTTTTCTAATACCAATCTGTAACATACCCAACCACCCACAGGATGGCCATGTTACTTCAAATTTAACTCTTCAAAATTGATTTTGAATTTATGATGACATTTAATTAATAAAGAAGCATGAAAGACTCACATGAAATCATCAAGATAATACATCATAAGAGAAATGGAAGATATTCCATGCAAAACAATAATCAACAATAAGGCACATTAAGAGACATATCTCAGAGATATTAGTTAATACACAACAAAAATAAAAATATACAAGCATAGAAACACATGACAAAGAGAACTTATATTTAACAAAATGATTCAGCAACTGGCTACATACCAAGGATGTTCCACCCAACCATAGACATTCTTGTTCCAAGTCTCAACAACAATGTCACCCCCGATCCAGGGCTATGAATCCACAAGGAAATTTACACGGTGTCACTCAAATTCCCAAACCAGTCAGCACTCAAGCTCTCACATGTTTCTCAACACACGTTAATCCAAAGTACACCAACTCTCTTCTCTCCAACCTACACAACCTAAGGGAATGGATGTCCTTCTCTACCATACATTCCCTTAGGTTTTCCACCTCCTTCCATGGCTCCAATGCATTTGGTCAAGAATATCCATGTTGGGACTCTCATGACTCATAGCTATGAATAAAATCTAGTACATGCCAATGTATCTCAGGATTGTAGACACAAATTCATGAATGAAATACACCAGTCATTACTAAAGCTAGAAAACAATGGCTTCTTCCTCAACAATTCACACCCCCATGTCCCAATCCAAGAAAAATAATGAGTGTGAATGATAATTGATAAATAATGAATGAAATATTGAAAGTGTGAATGGAGAAGAACCCCCAAATAGCCCACAAGATGGGTTTATATATTTACTTGGAAATCAAGAACCACGTGGCCTTTCCCAAGAAGCTCATGTAACCAATTCTCTCAATTAAATAAATTATGGGTAAATAAAATATTATAAAAGACTTATCCCCTTATTCCCCTCTCTCTCATGGAATCATAGCCCCCTATAACTCTTGTCCTTGTCTGTATACCAACCAATGATGTATTTTATTATTAATAATGATCTAACATTACATTTCCTAGGAGCTAGCCTCTCTTAATTATTTGGGCACTTTGACCCTTTCATAAATTAACAAAATACATTATTTAATATGGGGAATCAAAATCGGGGTATTACAAACTTTCATATATACGACCATATGAAATCCAAAAATTCACAATAGTCCCTTTTTCATAATTCTTGGATACTTGGATTTCCTCTTATATGTGTGCACATCCCACTATAACCCGACTGCCACTTGACACCTTTTAATTCACCCAACCTTGATGACATGCACCATTGATAGGCCTCCACTTGGCACTTGTTTTCTTACGTGGATCCCATGTCAGAGTGACATGTCCACTTGCATGGTATATGTCCCCATATTCATTAATCTTATGGTTCCATTGTAGTTTAATTTTCCCATCTGGCACCTTCACAACCTCTGAATATATAGGAATCGAAAATATGGAAATCTTGTAAAAGTCCCTTTTGTGTCTTATTTGGATTTCCTGATTCCTAGATAGACATCCTCTTATCAACACAGTCCCATCTGCCACCTGGTACCTATCCTAACCATGGATGGAATAGGGGTCCCACCTCTTCTATTGAACCTCCACATGGTGCCCCTTAATTGGTTGTGGGGATGGGAGGGTCCCACCCCACACCCTTTTCCCAGTGTGCACAACTTGCTTACTTATTAGATCGAATGATGGAGAGCAAAGGGGTATCATTGGTTGTAAGCCATTTCTGTCCCCCACAACTTACCGATCGATAACAGGTGGGCATATAAAATATGGATACCACTAGTTTTGACATGTGCGAGGTGGTAGCCACCCATTGGTTCGATCCCCCCTAATGGTTTTCAAAACCACCAAGGGACCCCCAAATCCATTTAATCTATGGGTTTCGATTTGGTTCCCATTCATACTTGACTCCCACATCACCTACTAGGTTTTCCACTCTACCACCGTGTCATGCCATTTCAGACCCTCCACCATGAAAATCCAAATCACTACTACCATTTCACTTGATACATGGCTCCACTTCACCCCTGACGTGTCCATTCCGCTGATGTGTCATCTGACTCACCTTGCTGACATGCCTCCTGTTATCACTAAAAGTCACCTCCTGATTGCAGGGGAGGTAAGCCCAGTACCCATCAATTTGTATGTCACAATGAATAAATTTAAGGGGGATCGAATGGGCAGAAACTCAGGATAATATCACTTTAACTCAGAAAATTGGGCTGGCATGCACAGGTAGATGAGGTCTTGATTTAACCTCAGTCAGTAAGTTGTAGTAAGGGTGAGAAGGAGGAATAACTTGAGGAGAAAATGTAAAGGTCTGCTATGGACATCAGGTCTTCCAGCAGCCTAAGGATGAAAATCTTCAAATACAAGATCCTCTTGGATCCAAAACTTCAGGAAAATGAAAATGCTATAATAGTACTATGATCAAACATACATCACAATATGGTTACAACACTCAACTGGATCATCCATGCCAGAGAATTTCAATATCAGAGATAAAAGGGATGGAGAAGAAGGTTGACTGTCATTAAACAAGAAGTCTCAAATTACAACACATAACTAGAGAACCAGAGGCTTCATTAAATCTTTACAATATGGGAACCTAGATCAACCATCAACCATAAAAAAATATCAAAACTAATTATTTATACTTAGAACAACTCACCACCACAACTAGGAGTGTGACTTGGCCATTACAATCAAAGCTTTATGTCTGCATCTTCTTCTATCAGTCTGCACATGCATACTTCTGTCAGATGCAAAATCAAATCAATATGGGCTTGCAGGAGAATCCGTTGACAGGGGAAATTTAGGCTGACAGTTTGCCTCCATGGGAAGATCTTCCATGCTTTCCATTTATGGGGTGAAATGAGATTTCAACTACCTCCCCCATTTCCATTAACTTATTTCACCAGGATCAGGATGAGGTCTAACACCCTTGAATGTCCTAGGCGGTGCCTACAACTCCTTCAAGTCAATCCTGATGCCTCAAGACCACGCAGATATTCTTCGGTGACCAACATGGGCACTTTCGACCTTTGATGCAGCTCCTTTCCATTACTCCATGTAACCTCAGACTGTGACCTTGGGCCCAACTCCTGGGCGCTTCGTGGTTTTTCATTTCATGAACCTACATCGTGCTCCATGATAAAACCCCCAAGTCACGAAATCATGATTTCTTGGATCTAGTGCCACGCACCCCTTTGAATCAGACAACCTGGATAAATGTCAGTATTTTGGTACCTTGGGCCTTTGACATTTCGAGACTCGGGAAGATTGCGCATCCCCCACTTCATTTTTACCGAAATGACTTTCTCTGCGGTTTGGATCTGATGCCACCAAAAACTTTATATCCCTCGAAATTTTTCAACCTGTAAGTATTATTTGGAAATACCTCAGAGATTTTGAAGGGGCCAATCCACAGGGCTTCAAATTTACCATGCTTTCCCTTGTCCTATTTGGGTGCATCCCATTTGAGTACTAGATCTCCCAGTTGGAAATCCTCCTTTCTTACTTTCCTATCAAAGGCTTGCTTTATTTTCTGTTGATGTTCATGTTCTTTGTCCAGTATATTCTCTCTAGTCTATTGCACTTCTACCAACTGTTGTATCCTTCTGATCATATCATCAGGGTCTCCTTGGAAATCCTGAAATAATTTTTTGTTAGGCAAGGCAAGATGAGAAGGGAAGATGGCTTTGACCCCATACACAAGATGAAAAGGAGAGACACCAAGAGATCTCTTTGTTGTCACTCTATCATGCCACATAGAAAATTTGAGCTTTGAATCCCATGCTTTCTTGTTTTCCTCCAACAATCTTTTGATCATTTTTATAAGCTCTTGTTTGAAGACTCTTCCAATCCATTCCCTTGGGGGTAGTAAGGAGTTGAGTAAATCAATGAAATTTCAAAATGTTCATATAACTGGATCACTGGCTCGACCTTGAAGGATGTAACGTTATCAGTGACAATCCTTTTTGGACAACCAAACCTTGCTATAATGTCCTCAAGAAAATCAATGATTAACTTGTGAGAAACACTCCTTGTGGGAATAGCTTCTATCCATTTGGCAAAGTAATCAGTGGTAGTTAAGATCCACCTATGTTGACTACTTGAAGCACGATGAATTTCCCCAATAAAATCTAGGCCCCATTGCTGAAAGGGTCCTGAAGAAACCATAGGCTTCAATGGAAACGACTTGAGCTGTTGCTTCCCAGAGAATTTTTGACATTTAACACAAGCCCTGATTTTTGCACAGACATCGATGAATAGAGTAGGCCAGAAATATCCATCCTTGATAATCTTATAGGCCATGGTCCTCCAAAAGTGATGTCCCCCACATAGACTGTCATGAAATTCAAACATAATATTTTGGGCCTCAACTGGATCTAAACATCTCAAAAGTACTTCTAGGGGGTCTTTCCAGTATAAGACTTGATCAATAAGGAAATATTTAATTGCTTTAAGTTTTAAATATCTTTCCTTTCTTTTTCCCATACCATCAAGAGGGTACAACTTTTGCAGAAAGAATATGATGTATTTGTACCAGATGCACTCTGGCAATGGAGGGTTGACTTGTGGGCATGTATAAGATGACTTAGATTGTTGATTTTCTGAGCAAGTGTTGATGAATTTAACCCACAATGCCTTGCAATTAGACTCAGCTAGTAACTTGGCTAAACCTTGGCCTTTAACTAGTTTGGTGGGCTTCATTTCCAGATCAAATTCAAGGATTTTGGCGATCCACTTACTCCTTCTCCTATCTATGTTAGGGTGAATGAGAATGTCTTTCACAAAAGCAAAAGGAACATATGCAATGAATTTTGAATGCAGGACATAGATCCTGAAAGCCTTAAGGGATTTCACCAAAGCATAGGCCTGCTTCTCCATGATGTCATATTTTATCTCTGCATCTCTCAATGCTCTGCTAAAAAAGGAAATAGGCTGCTCCAACCCTTCAACATTCTTCTGCAATAAAACAATTGCTACTATATCAAAAGAGGCAAAGGAAAAAATCATAAACTCTTTGGAGTAATCAAGAATGATGAGTACAGGTGCCTCGGTCAAGGCCTTCTTGATTTGGTCAAAAACATTTCTAGACTCAACAATCCATTTCATTTCATTCCTCTTTCTGAGCATAGTTGTGATATGCTTCACCAATTCATCAAAATTTGAAACAAATCTTCTCAAAAATTTGATTTTTCCCATGAAAGACCGAACTTCCTTCTTGGATTAGGGGAGTGGAAAGGCTTGAATAGCTTCTACTCTGCTTGAATAAATTCTGACTCCTTCATCTGATACTATGTGCCCCCAAAATTTTCCCTCTTGCATGGCAAATAGAGACTTTTGGGGATTTAGGGAGAGACCAATTTTTCTTCATTTTAAGAAGACCTTTCTCCGATGCTGACAATGTTCTTTATCAGACCTAGAAAAAACTGTAATGTCATCCAGATAGATGACTACAAATTTATCTTTTTCTCCAATGAAGGCGATGTCCATAGCTCGTTGAAAATTTTCCCCTGCACTCATCAATCCAAAGGGCATCTTAGCATACATGAACGTACCCCAAGGAGTAGTGAAGGATGTCTTTTCTCTATCTTTAAGCAAGATAGCGATTTGATTATAGCCAGAAAATCCATCAATCATGGACATCCTCGATGCACCTGTCACCCTCTGCAATATGTGTTTCATCTTTGGCAAAGGGTAATAGTCCTTCTTAGAGATTCTGTTCAAGTTCCTAAAATCAACACATAGTCTGATTTCACCATTCTTCTTTTTTACTGGGACCAGGTTGGCCACCCATTCAGAATATCTCAAAGGGACAATTGTTTGGGCATCCAACAACTTCTTTACCTCCCTTTCCATAATAGGCAGGATCATAGGATTTATTTGTCTTAATTTCTGCCTAAATGGTTTGGCCTCCTCTTTCAATGGGATCTTATGTTCAATGACACTTGTGTCATATGTTCTGAGATCTTCATAGGTCCAGGAAAACACATTAATGAATTCTCTTAATAGTTCAACATACTCGTCCCTTTTCTCCCTCGACAAGCTTCTTGACAACTTGACAAATTTTGGATCCTTATATGTGCCAATATTGCACTCATCTACATCAGTATCGTCATTTGAAACTTTACCCTTTGCTGCCACATCATTTCAGTCAAATAGTCTTTCCAAAGGAACTAGTCCCTTTGGGATATGATTACTGGGCAACTGGACAATATGATGATCAAAAATTTTGTTCAGAAAAACATCAGCATGAGGATCTATTTCAGAATCAGGATCTTGATCAATGTGTAATGCAGAAAACTCATCAACAGCCTCTAGGAACCTTTTGATTTCAAGATCATCCTCAAACACTTTCCAATGTTTGACATTGTCAGGTATAAAGGTTCTATATTTCACTTCTACATCATACCCGAGCTTAGGTGGCAGAGGGACTCTGAAATTATTTGCTGAAACAACCATAGAATTGGCCATAGCATTCTCTTCTCTTGGAACAAATGAAATGTTGAAAGGTAAGAAAAAACTGTCAACTAGATCCCACACTTCATTTCTATAACTTATAATCCAAGGGTTCTTGGCTTGATAAATATTTTTTATTTTATGGACAATTAACTCAACATCCCCAAATACTGATATCTCTTCAATTCCCATGTCTTTTGCAACCCTCAATCCCAAAACAAGAGCGTCATATTCTACCACATTATTGGTGGTTTCAAATTCTAACTTGTAGGAAATAGATATAATTTCTTGAACAGGTGAAACAAATACCACTCTAGCACCAACGTCTTCTCTAGAAGAGGCTCCATCAAAGAGAATTTTCCAAACAGAGGTAATCGGAGGAGAAAATTCACAGAGAGTAGGGGACTACTTTCTAATTTCAATAGGGGGTCGAGGGGAATCAGTGAGCTGCAATAAGCTGGATCCCAAATCAGTATTAAGAGCAAAAATAGGATGGTTGGTGGGGTCTACTTCATCACTAATAATGTAGGAAAACTGAGCTTCTCTGTACACTCTTCTATGCCCCCCCCCAAACACAAGAATAGTAGCATATGTGAGGTCCATCTGCAAGGTTCCCCCAATTCTTTTTATCCAATATCTTGACAAGAGCATGCCAAACTTGGGGGTAACATCAATTACCACGATATCCATTACCACACTTTTCATGGGTAGCTGAAACAAGGTCACAACTAGATCCTTGATGAGCCCAAGACATTTCACTTTCCTAGAGTCGAAAGAATATAAGTCATGGTAAGTATTTTTGACTTCTAGTCCAAGCTCATCCATTACCATTTTGGGCATGAGATTGTGAGATGCCCCTGAGTCCATCAAACAATTATGCAACACCTTGTCATGTATGTTCATCGATGTATAGAAGGGAGGGAATGAATCATCTCTATATTCTATCAAAGGACCTAATATGACTATTGGCTTTTCATCTTGAATATTTACTGAGTCTGTGGAATAAGATGAATGCTAGAGCTGCAACATTTTGGAGATACATTTTTTGATGTCCTCATGTTTGACTAGTTCTGAAAGGGGTACATGGATTCTGATTTTTTGAATTTCATGCTCAAAGTTGAAATAGGAGGGGGGATTCTGAATTTCTCTCACCTCTAGGACAGGACCTTTGGCTACTAGTGAGGGGTTCTGTTTTTTATTTTCCTTGTTGCTACTTGATGCATCTTTAGCATGCTTCTCTTTTCTGGAAGGCTGATCAGGAATGTCAGACTTCCCTTCTTTCTTCTTAGACCTGAGGCTATATTTATTGGGACTACTATTGGTCTTCTCCTCTTTACTCAACTCATTTATTTGGTTGTCCATGAGGGAATCCTCGTATGTAGATTGGGTCAAATGGGGAAATGGGGAGGTGTCTCCAAGACAATGGATTTCAGGATCAAGCTCTTGTTCCTCTCCTTCTTCATCAACAACGAGGTTATTTTGGAGAGGGGTTTGGATTTTCTGATCATCCCTATCTCTGTTTTGAGGCTCTCTTGGAAGTATCTGAGGGGTATTATTTGGTCTTCTGAAGTTACCTCTTTTATTAGTATTTTGAGCACTCTTATAACCTTTCTACCCTTAGAATTTCATCCTCTCCATCTCTGGAGAAAGTGATTTTACCAGCTTGGTCAATTCATCTACTTGAGGATGGGATGTAGAGGAACTAGAGGTTGAGGCTTCAGATCTCCCCCTTCCTCTGTCTCTATCATATTTATTTCTAAGTCTGTCAACTTCCAATACGTTGGACTCTACTTCCAGGGCTACAACTTGCATATGTGCCAAGGAAGTAACTCTTCTTTCTATTAACAAGAGGCAGAAATCAGGGTCAAAAGCACTATCATAAGTAATTTTGGCAGAGGCTTCTGTAGGCTTTATCTCAACAGGGATTTTGTTATACATTTTGTTGAATCTTTTGAAGAAGTATGACATGGATTCTCCCTCTTTTCCCTTTAGGGACTCGAACTTTGTGATATAATACATAAAGTCCTTTTTATCCCCCCCACTATCTCAAGAAAAAATCGTCTAAAGCCTCAATCCTAGCAATGGATCCATGGTTCAGTCCCCTAAACCATTTCCTGGCCTCACCATCAAGGCTATGGACAAAGAATCTCATCCACACGTCCTTGTTTTCAATATTTAGATTGTCTGCATAACTGTGGAAGGCCGCAAGGTGTTCTTCAATAGTTATGTCTTCTTCTCCTATGAATTTGGGCATGTATTTTAGGTAATATCCAGTAGGGAGAGCATTCATTAGCTAAAGTAATATTAGAGGGGAATATCTTGAAGCCACTATGGAATCCATTCTATTCCTAGGGGGATTAGCACCCGCTATTGGGATGTGAACTAGGGGAGAACTAGGAGGGGATGGATTTCAAACAGGGGAGACTAGAAGTGCATTTTTGGGAGGAAAGGAAAACAACAGAGGATTTGGAGAAAAGACCACAGGGCTCGAAGGAACTGAGATTTCCTCTCTTGTAAAATCAACAAATCTAACAGGGGGAGGATTGGTAAAGCTCGAAGTGGGAAAATCTTCTGAGGTCCTAGGTTTAAACCAAGGTACAACTTCAGGGGATATAGGAGTGACAAATCTTTCTCCCTCCAATCCAATACCAGGAGGGGAGAAATCAACAAGAAAACTCCCAAACTTTAAACTTCGGGAAACTCCAACAGATGGTATAATGGGAGAATGTGAAGCAAATATTGGAGTTTCTATAAGATGATGGTGAAACTCATTAGAAATACCTAGTTTAGCAGCTGAAGTACCTTCCTAGAGGATCTTTCATCTTCTGATGAACTTCTTTGGGTCAGATTCAGGTGTTTCTAGAGGAAGTTGTGGAGTACTCCTCATGCGTCTGCCTCTGGAATCCACAGATGAAACCATGGATTCACTTCAATGGAGTCACCAGGGGTAGGTTGCAATCTTCAATGGTTCTGATATCTGATGCACTTTTAGAATCAGAAGCTCGTTGTCATTCTATCCTAGGAAAAATCATCAATTCATCCCTAGCAATGATGCCATAAATGTTAGCACTAGAAGTCACCTCCTATTTGCAGGGTAGGTAAGCCAAGTACCCATCAGTTTATATGTCACAATGAATAAATTTAAGGGGGATCAAATGGGCACAAACTGAAGATAATATCACTTTAACTCGAAAAACTGGGCTGGCATGAACAGGTAGATGAGGTCTTGATTTAACTTCAGTCAGTAAGTTGTAGTAAGGGTGAGAAGGAGGAAGAACTTGAGGAGAAAATGTAAAGGCATGCTATGGGCATAAGGTCTTCCAACAACCTAGGATGAAAAGCTTCAAATACAAGATCCTCTTAGATCCAAAATTTCAGGAAACTGAAAATGCTACAATAGTATTGCGATCAAACATACATCACAATATGGTTACAACACTTGAATGGATCATCCATGCCCGATACTTTTAGTATAAAAAAAAAAAGGGATGGAGAAGAAGGTTGAATGTCATTAAACAAGAAGTCTCAAATTACAACACATAACCAGAGAACCGGAGGCTTCATTAAAAATTTACAATACGAGAGCCTAGCTCAACCATCAACCATAAAAAAATATCAAAACTAATTATTTATACTCAGAACAGCTCGCCACCACCCCCAGGAGTGTGACCTGGCCATTACAATCAAAGATTTTCCTCTTAATCTTCTTCTGTCAGTCTGCGCATGCATCCTTTTTTCAGACACGAACTCAGATCAATATGGGCTTACAAGAAAATCCATTGGCAGGGAAACTTTGGGCTGACAGACTGCCTCCATGGGAATATATTCCATGCTTTCCATTTATGGGGTGAAATGACGTTTCAACTACCTCCCCCATTTCCATTAACTTCTTTCATCAGGATCGGGATGAGGCCTAACAACTCTGAATGTCCCAGGTGTTGTTCTAGAGTCTGTACTTAAGGATAGGAAGTATAGAGTCTAGGAATCCATAAAAGGGTAAAAGGTAAGGGAAGGAGTGAACAACTGGAAGAGAAACTATAGTTGATTTCTAAGTTGTTTGTGTCTAACTTCCACTTGTTCTTGCATGATTATGTCTCATTCAATGGCTGCCCAAGAATGTTCGAGTTCGACCCAGGTGGTTGCAGTTCTTCGGATAGTGCCCAAGAGGTTTAGGGCGATGTTGGTTTGGTCTGAGAGGCCAGGTTCTATGTGAGGTTTCCTTGCAACAGGGATAGTTATTTATGGAACAAAGATTTAAGAGGCTGTTGTTTTTAAGTCACTGTTTCAATTTTTTGATTTATATGAGAGAAAAATTCCATGAGAAAAATTTGTAGTTGAACAAATTGAAGGCCTTTTTCTGTAACTGAGTAAAAAATTTGGAACCATGTATGAAGAAAAATAAAAACACAGATTTGTTAGACAATGTGAGGCACCATTTCAAGAGGAATCTCACACTGTAACAGAAGAAGAAAAAGAAGAGAAACACTTTAATGAAGCGTAAAATATAATGATCTAAGTAATCCACAGGTCTTGTACCTGCTAATAGCCGATACAGAGGAAAAGATGCAAATAATTAGATAACTAAAACATGATTGCCACAGTAGAGGTTGTACCAAATTGCAGTCAAAGCATTCATCAAAGATGCATATAAAAACGTCATGAAGCATGAAATAACAGAAGAAAGCACATAACTCAATCTTGACGGAATATGGAGTCTTCAATTCGCTTTTTATTAATTCTCGACGATGGAAAATTTCTCTATAACAATCTCCAAAAGGAAGAAGCCCCTTGTTTCTCTTCAAAATGCCTATTTATACAAGCTTAAAAAATGCTTCAAATTCCATTCGTTCTGGAAAACTTTCATTACAATTGAGGAAAGGAAGCGTTTCATTTCCTCACTCTTTGTCTTCCCCCATGCAGGCAGAACACATTCCTTTCTTTTCTCTTCTGGCTTGAGAAATAAAACAGATTAACATTTGTCGCTATTTAACACCAGAAGCCTGCCCTTTCTCTTACTCAATGCAATTGATGCACCTTTCAACCAACTGGGCTATCAACCTGGAAGGATCTGCTTGGTTGTTAGCCTCAAAGGTGTAACAACTCTTCCCGAACTGTGGAAACCTTTTTCCCATTTGTTGGTCTTCCGTGACGATAGAATGCAATTGTAGATTTGGTTGTACTAGCCATTTGTCCACTTGGACAATATCAACCTGGATTATTTGGGATATTTCAGCTCGTTCCTTTTCTGCATTTTCCTTGATATCTACCAGGTGTTTTCCTATATTGATTTTTCCCATTGTCCCGACACTGCCTTCCTCATTAAGGTCTAGCAAATATTTATTTGTCAAGGAGAATGTTTCTTCGCAAGAATTTCTCACCTCCTTAGCTCTCCCCCTGCTCTCTGATATATTCTGCTCCCAAGCCTTTAATAATATATTCCCTCTATTTTTTTTTGCAATGGATAATTTGGAGCTACTGACCACCTCTACATTCATTGTGTCTATCATAGCATCTTGGAAAGAAACCCGAGCCACCCCAGCTTATCTTTCTCACAAAGAGATATCTTCTAGCATTTGATCTATCGTTCGAAAGTGATGCGGAATAGTTCCCACTTTTGCAAGTAATTCTTGTTAACCTTCTGTTGGATTTCGATAGCTTGGGCTTGAAAAACCTTTATGTCTAAAACTTGGTTTTTGACAACATCCAATTTTGATTGTAACTTTATAATTTGCTGCCCCTACTGGCTTAGCTGCGTTTGGATAATTTGCGCTGACTGGCGCACCTGCTCAAGGTTGAATCTAAGTTTCTCAATATTCTGTAGATCGGCTATTCAGGCTTGCTCGAGGATTTTTCTCACCTCATCCCTAGCATTTGCTTCAACTGTAGCCACTTTAGCTTCCAACTTACTGATCAAGAGGTTCTTTCATTTCAAAATGGCCTTCAAAGTTCTAACTGAGTATTGATTGGTTGTAGCATAAGCCCCAGTGTTCTCGATATCTCATCTGTGAATTCTTCCTCTTTCATGGCTTTTCCATCTGTCATGATTTTAAATTTTTTAGCCACTACGCCCTCTCTTTGATATAATTCTTGCCTCACCATGGCCTTCCTTTTTTTATCAAATAAAAATTCATTAGGAGGCAACATCTCTACAAACATGGGTGTCAGTTCTTCATTGAAAATCCACCCTGCATCGAGATTCCCCTTTGTGAACTGTAAGGGTGTGATAATAGAAATCAGACTGTCGATTTCCTTGGATGATTGTTTAGGGGTAGTGTTCATGACCTATTATTTTGATGTGATTGGTGAGGTGTCACCTACCTTTTGTGAGGGTATCTCAGCTTGACTTAGTACCCACTTGCCTAGCGCAACTGCCTCTGGGTTTTTCTCTCCTCGATCAGGGATTTTGGTTCCCTGTTCTGAGGTATCCTTTTTTTTTTTTCTCTTCCTGATTTTTCTCCTTGCCAGGAATTGAGTTCTTTGGGCCTTTGGATTCTATCTGTTGTACGTCTCGAAGCTTTGGAGTTTTTCCCTGTAAAATTAGGGGGAGGAAACTCTTCCGATGCTCCTCGAATTTGAGGAAATCGACCGTATCTCCGGGTGGCAAGGCCTGAATCCGGCTCAAAACTTCAAAGTAGGACCTTGCACCTCGAAATATTTCATCATAGGGTGAATCCTTGTGTTTGTATCTCTTCAGGACATAATTCAACAAGTGATTACTCATAACCTTATTTGGGTCGTGATTTTTGAACTCAATGTTCGCCAACTTCATTTCCTCCAAGGCTGTGGCCTCGGCTTTGGCATGGCCAAAATATAATAAAGAGTACAAACCAATGTGAATGGGGAAGGGTGGACATACCTTCTTTGACAGTCCTTTGAGCTCTTTTCTTATTCCACCAAGGAAAACTTTCCTGGCGATCTCGCGACATATTAGCTTACCTGGCAGAAATAACGACAAAACATGGGGGGTAACGGAGGTGTCGAAAACCTTGATGTATGAATACTCTACTTATATATACCAATAATCTACATTGATCAAGTTGGTCATGATGTTATCTGAAATCCTAGGAGGCAGATGGATGAAGATAGCAACATGCATCGATACCATTACCTAGTTAAAAATCTTGTAGATGAAATCTTTGGCCTTATCCTTCCAAAACTTTGAGTGGTTGACATGGATAGGCTCAGCATTGGACGGAGTCTGGATCCAACTCATTAATGGGAAAGGTGTCATGAAGCTAATAGTGTCCTTGATGTAGGCAGACATAAAGAATGAAGATGATCTCCCGCTGGCTTTCTGCGCTCGATATCAGGGATGATTTTAAGGATGGAAATTTATTTTAAAATATAGAAACCTTGGCGAATATTACTAATCCTTCATATGCCAACTATAAATGTTTGACTATATTTTTGTAAAAATATTCAAATTTCTAAGGATTTTATATAGTTTTTATAAAATTTTGGCGATTTGTAAGGTAAAATAATTTTATCCTATAGAATTTGGGCGAATCATTTTTAAAAAAGCGAATCTCGTTTTTGGAAAAAACATGGAAAAATAGCCCATGAGTGAAATTTAGCCCCTAAAATCATCTATGCTCGATATTCAGTAATTCGACTGGTAAGACTATCCGACATCAGTTTGGCCCAGTCGAAAGAAAAACATTCAACGACTGTATAAATGAGCAACACCCATGGGAGAAAAAAGTGAGTTGTGTCCTCCTTCCCATACATTCTACAAGCCATCATCACTACATACTTGAATTGTGGCTCTAAATATGAGATTGAATAAATTCCATGAGTATTGGCCCTGAATTTCGCTGGGTGTGAAACCGAATCTTTGATTAGATCAAATAATTTTTTCCCAAACTGCTCGTATTCCTTATTTTTGAACTCCTCTAGGAATTCTCTATTGTAAATACGATTTGGAGTAGGTGAAAATTTATACATTTCCTGTAGGTGCTCTGGTCTGAAAGACCCGACTGCTTCCCTCTGTTCATTGAAAATCATTTTGGTCAGGAGGTCTATATGGTCCAGTGCCCATCTGACCATATCATAATAGGGGAGAAGCCATGACCTTGCTGCTATTTTGTGCATCTACGCTTGTGCAATGATGTTGTATTTGGTGGGCATGTCATCATTCTCCTCATCGTCAAAATCATCCAAGAAATTTATCACCTCGGGCTGTAGAACATCGGAAATATGTGTCCATGTTTCAATAGTATTGATACTTGGAGGCGAAGTATCATAAACAATATTTGAACCATGGCCTGAGCTCTCGACGACTGCCTTGGGCGCTTTTCATGGAGCCATGGTGTATGACCTTGCAATTAGATCCCCTATCGCAAAAGATTGAAAACACAGACATAAGTTATCCTGGTGATATAGTTCTGCACACAATAAAAAGGAAAGTCGAGATAATGAAAGAAAACCCTCTACATAAACACTTAAGTTTGTGTTGTTCCTTGTTGACAGAACGGTTAAATGATTTAATGGAAAGATTTTAGCAAAAAAGGGGGATCTTACTGTCAATCACATCAATGAAATTCAAATAAATGCCATAAATATTTGATGACTCGTATCTTGGGAAAAGGGTAGAAACATTAAAAGCTTCATCTGTAGATCATACAATTAAAAGCTACTCAAGGCATTAATTAATCCATCTTAGCTCCTTAAATTTCGTGCTTTTAGTCCTTTATCCCCTTTTCGGCACTCATCATATCGGACGATTTTGCTTCTCACCTTTGAGACCCAAAAGCCTGAAGTCGCAATGGTGCAAAATTAGTTATAACTTGTGACTTAACTTAAGCTTTTAATTAACCCGTCTTAATTAATGAATATCATGATTTCGGGGATCGGAGTGACCAAGGTGTTGCGTTTTAAGGAAAGAATCGTCGAGTCAGGAAATTTTGATAGGGACTAACTACGGTTTAAAAGATTACTCTTGCTATTTACCTGAGTGACTTGAAAAGATTTCGCAACTTTGCATCTCGAAGGTTTGGAAAGTGTTCGACGAGTAACTCCCGAAACGCGAGAGCATGAGGTGATGACATCAAATGATATTTACTTAGAGGCTTGATAATGGTGGTTAGAACTAAACCTTATCACTACTTCATGCGTTGGGATATCGGGGCTTGGATAGGTACATCATGAAATAGGAGAGATCCCGAAATCCGGCTTTTTGGGATAAAATATAACCTTTTACTTATTTAGAAAGAAGGGTGGCTCCAACATTTGAACTAAGAGTATAAAAAATAAAATAATACGTTCCAACATAGGATCCAACTAGGGATCTCATCTCCTTGTGGGATGAGAAGAACAGTAGACCAAGTGCCTGTATTGGGTAAATGGAGTCATTAACCTACTTTTGTGAAACTTGTTTGGAAGGAGGATATCGAGGGACTTTAAGGTTTCAACTTTATCTCTAGAAAAATTTCAAAACTCGACATGCTTTCAAAAATTAGTTGTAGTCCATTCAATAAATTTCCCTTTCTCGAGACTAACATGGGTCTACTTAAGATGGTCCAAACGATCTTAGGAAATTCACCAGGTGCTGTAGGTTTTGGCTTGCATCAAAATGAAACAAATTCCATGCTTTAAATTAGGGAGACCTACATGAACTTGGGTTGTAGATCCAGTTTTCGAAAAGGCTAGTTATCAGAGTGTAATATGATTTACGTATGACAACCTTACAGATATCTTAGATATTTCTTCACTGCCAAGGAGCCTGTTCAGTACCCCGGTGAAGTTATCTGGTTCCCTTTATTGAATTTCCTTTCACCACTCCAAACTGTGATTTTGCATTTAAATGTTGAGATTAGGGAAATCATTTTATGAATTTCCTTTCATCATCTCTTTGGACTAGATGGGGGCAATCAATTATGAATTTCCTTTCACCATCTATCTTATAATTTAATTTTGGAATATGAAATGTGGGAAATCAATCCAGTATAAAGTATACTAGGGGCGATATCTGTGTAATATTCGCTACAGTGACCTGTCACCTTGCTTTGAGCACTCTGGACTAACTTTCTCTTGACCTTCAAAATGTCCTAGTTTGTAAAAATTTTATGGGAAAATTTATTTCCAGGGGTCTTCCCTTGAGAAAGTCTTAACCATTTGAAACTTGTAAAAATAATAAGAGAGTTAGGATGATCCTACACATAACTTCGTTTCAGCAAGAGACCGAGGAGTCATGAAGGCCAACTTATTTTATAAGATTCGTTCACCAGTTTCCAGAACTAAAGAGAAACCTCTTCTTCCTCTGTGGAGGGTATGGCAAGGTGTCAGAACTTAAGAAGAGAAGGCCAGGGATGAAAAGGAAAAAGGATAAGGCTTTGGACTTCAAAAAGAACCGGACATTGACATGCAATCTTAACTCTGAGGAAACCCTTCTCTCTTTTTTTTTTTTTTTTGTGTGTGTGCCCTTTTAGAATCCACAGTAAAAGTTGTTATTTTAAAGACATGTTAGGTGAATATATTGTACTTGTGATACCATGCTATGTTTAAGTGATATTCGTTTGAAAACCCATATACTTCAGAAATTCATACCTTCACCTTACAATTTTGTTCTCTTCTAAAAATTTTTGTCACGTGTTCTAGGTGAGTCAATTTCCTGATACATGATCGTCTGTTTTCTCCTTTTGTTGTTTGGCTTGTAAGATGGAATCTTGTAAGGAACAACATGAAGAGTATCAGGCCCTTCGAGATTTATGGGATTCGATGTGTTGGAAATTTCATATCTCTACTTCAAAAAGAAATCACTAACTTGTTTTATTTTCAATGAAAGTGAACTTACCAAAAAGATATAAAAAGAAGAAAACACAAACCAATATATATAGTGAAGATTCAAAACTAATTTATTGCATATAGTGCTTTAAATAACGCCTATTGACAGGGGCGTTGAGGATTTTACCATCCAAATTCTCCAATAGAAATGAATTTGTTTCTTCAGAAGCTAAGACTTTGAACGATCCATACTAGATATGATCAAATTTACCATGTTTTACTGAGTCTTCCCTTCTAGCATCCCATTTCAAAACCAAATCGTCGGGGAGGAAGTCTCTATTTTTGGCCTTGTGGTTGAAAATTTCTTCCATGTTGTCGTGGTATTTCTACATCCTTTCGTCCACCTCGGTCCTGTGTTGTTGGACCTCAGTTAGTTGATTTATTCTTCTTGTGACATGGTTTGGCTCTTCTTTCTCATTTTTCCAGAGCTTCATCACAGGGAGCGCTAGATTTATAGGTAGTACCACGTCAGTCCCATATACCAGTTTAAAAGGTGAAGTGCCAATAGATTTCTTCGTGCCTATCTAATTTTCCCACAAAGTGTACTTGAGATGCACATGCCAAGATTTTTTGTTTTCACTTAGCACTTTCTTAATTATGGTAATTAAAATTTTATTTGATGATTCAGCTAACCCATTTCCTTGAGGGTAATATGCTATGGAGTGGCCCAATACGATGTTATACTTTTGGAAAAAACTAACCATTGCCATAGACTTGAATTCCAGGGCATTATCCGTGACTATCTTTCAGGGACAGTCGAATCTGGACAATATGTTCTCTTCCAGGAACTCTATAACCACTGAATCAGTTGCCTTTCTAGTCGAAATGGCCTCCACCCATTTGGTGAAGTAATCCATGGAATTCATGATCCATTTATGTTAAGCACTGGAATGTGGGTTGATTTCTCTTATAAAATCCAATCCCTATTGTTGAAAGGGGGATTCTACCTTTATCGGGACCAGAGGTAGAGCTGGGAGTTTTTGTTTGCCTGCGAACAAATGACAAGGGTTGGAGTCTCTAACTTTGTCATTGACATCTAAGAATAGCCTAGGCCAATAATATCCTGCTCTCAGGATTTTATAAGTTGTCAACCTCCATGCCTGCAGTCCTTCACATACTCCTTCATGAAATTCATTTATGACCTTTTCTGTTTCAGATTCCACTAGAAAAACTAGTAGGAAGCCTAATGGGTCCTTCCAATACAATTTGCTTTCGAATATATAGTACTGCATTGCATGTAGCTTTAGTGTCCTGGTCTTAGATGGAGACAGATCATCGGGGCACTTCAGGGTCAATAAGCAGGAGACTATGTCTTTATACCAACTTGATGAAACAAACCTCTCTTCGATCTTGGTCGTAGATATTTGGTCATCAAAAGCATCTATGTCCACATCTTCTTCATATTCCTGTAGGTTATTTATCCCGAGTGCTCGGAAATTCATTTCAACCTTGAGCTTAGCCAAACCTTGTCCTTTTACCAGTTTTGTAGGCTTCACTTCCAGATTGAATTCTTGAATCTTGGCGAGCCACTGACCCCTCTTTCCGTCACTGTCGGGTTGTACCAATATGTCTCTTACAACACAGGTAGGTACATATGCTATCACCTTGGAGTGTAGCACGTAAGTCCTAAAATATTTTAGCACCTTTACCATAGCGTATGCTTGTTTTTCCATTATATCATATTTTAATTCGACATCTCTAAGACTTTTACTGAAGAATGCTATCGGTTGCTCGAAAACTTCCTCATTTTTTTGGAGGAGTACCGCTGCAATTGTGTGTTCAGATGCGAATGAGAAAATAAAAAAACTCCTACAGGTAGTCAGGGCTCACTAGTACAGGTGCTTCCCTTATAACTCTCTTTATTCGAGAAAATGACGCTTTGGCTTCGGTTGTCCATTTGACTGTGCTATTTTTCTTGAGCATATCTGTGATCAATTTCACGATTTTAGCAAAATTCAGAATCAACCTTCTCAAAAAATTTATTTTTCCTAAAAAAGATTGAATTTCTTTAACGTTTCTAGGAATATTTATGGTGTCTATAGCTTCAAACCTTTTAGGATCGATTTTAATTCCGTCCCGAGACAAAATATGGCCCAAGAGTTTACCTTCTTGCATTGCGAAATGAGAATTTTTGGGGTTCAATGACAAACCAAACTTTTGACATTTCTCGAACATTTGGTGGAGGTGTATCAGGTGGTCTTCATCAGATTTAGAGAACACAATCAGGTTGTGGAGGTAAATAACCAAGAATCTGTCTCTTTCACCGACAAAGGTGATGTCCATAGCTCTCTGGAAGGTGGCACTTGCGTTCATCAAACCAAAAGGCATTTTTTCATACATGAATGTACCCCAAGGCGTAGTGAAAGCGGTTTTTTCCTTATCCTTTTCATTGACCACAATCTGATTGTAACCCGAAAACCCATCGATCATCGACATTCTATTAGCACCAACTACCTTTTCTAAGACGTGATCCATCTTGGGCAGAGGATAATTTTCTTTGAGAGAGGATTTATTTAGGTTTCTGAAATCTACACACAGTCTGATTTCCCCACTCTTTTTCTTGACCGGGATTAGGTTTGCCACCTAGTCGGAGTACCTAAGGGGCACGATTATTTTTGTGTCTAAGATATTTTTCACTTCTCTTTTGACCACGAGGAATAAAATGGGGTTGATTTGTCTGAGATTTTGTCTGAAGTGTTTAACTCATGGTTTCAAAGGTATCTTGTGTTCGATCACAGAGGTGTCATAGGTTCTCAGCTCATCATAAGTCCATGCAAAAACATCCTTGTACCACCCGAGTAAGTTTGCATACTTTCTTTTCATCTTGGTAGGGAGGTACTTTGATAGTTTTACTATCCTAGGTTCTTTAGAGGTGCCTACGTCACAGTCTTTGACCTCCTCTAGTTGGGGCTACAAGGTAGATTTCTGAGGCATGTCGTTTTGGTCAAACAACCTTTCCAGAGGTATCAGGCCCCTAGGGATCTGATTATTTTTTAACACTAGCATGCGATGATTTGCGATTTGTTCTTGGAACTCCTAAGGCTTCTCCCCTTCCTGCATAATCCAGGTATGGTCATTTTGGTTCTCTAGGTCAATGCGAGTTTCAGAGAAATCATCCACCATTTCTAGAAACTTTCTGATTTGTTCATCATCTTCGAATACCTACCAATGTTGTATGTTGTTTGGTATGGATGGTCTGTGCCTTACCTTTATGTGGTATTTTAATTTGAAAGCGGTAGGGTGACAGAAAGTCAATGTTGCTTTGGCCAGTGAATCGACTTGCTGGTTTTTGGCTCATGGTATGAAATGAACCTTTACTGAAGAAAATAATTTTTCCATTAGATCCTAGGCGCAATTTCTGTAGGACCTCAGTCTTGGGTGCTTGTCCTGGTATTGTCGATTTACCTGCTTCACAATCAGTTCTACATCCCCATAGACCTCTAAGTTCTTTATGTTTAGCTTCTTGGCAGCTTCCAGTCTCAAGACTAGAGCTTCATATTCGCATACGTTGTTTGTGTAGTCTATGTCCCACTGTAGCCTATAAGAGAAAGGGATGATGAATTCATTTTCAGGTGTTACAAAAAGCACGCCTGCACCTACTCCTTTGCACAACAAAGCACCATTGAAAAACATTTTCCAAGTTCCACTGCTATACATATTTTTAGCTGTCCTTTCAATTTTGATTTCATCGATATAACTTTCTTCCGTACAATTATTTTCACTATCATTAAAAGATAGAATACAATTTCCCAAGTCTTGATCAACGATATAAACAGGGTAATTGTTAGAATTATGAGGATCACTTACTGTATATGCCAACCATGTTTCCTTGTATAACCGAGTGATCTGTCTGCCAAAAATAGGGATCATGGCGTAAGTTATATCCAGCTGAAGGGATCCCCCAAGCTTGGCTCCCCAAGACCTAGATAATAGAAAACCGTACTTCGGGGGTATATCAGTGACAACCACATCCATTAGGACATTTTTTACTGGAATCTGGGTGAGGGAGAATACTAAATCTTTGATCATGCCCATGCATTTAACTCTCCTTGAATTGAATGAGTAAAGATCTCCATAGGGTCTGATGATTTTGAGGCCTAGTCTATCCATAATGGATTTGGGCATTACGTTATGAGAGGCCCTAGAGTCTAGCATGCAATTATGCAACAACCGATCGTGCACTTTCAAGGTAATATAGAAGGGGGCGATGGTATCTCTGACACCTTTAAAATGTGGACCAAAAGTGATATTAGGCTTATCATCTTCTAGATTTATCATGTCAGACTGACTCTCTAAATCTGAAAAATTTATCATCTTGGTTATTTGCTTTCGGTACATAGGATTTTTCACCAACTTGACCAAAGGTATTAGTATCTTGATCTTATTTATCTCGTTTTCTAGGAAGAAACTTCCCGCAATTTTATCTATTTCCTTGGGTGAAACTTCATACTCTTTCCTATCCATTTTATTTGTTTGCACTGCTTTATTTTTGGCGGTTCTAGGCATTTCAGGTGTCCACGTTTCAACTGTATTAGTTCTTCTCGCTTGGGTTTCAACTTCCTTTACGTTGATATTCTTTGAATCTACCCCTTTGTTATTTCGTGTCACGGTCTCTTTCCAGACGGGCTCGTAAGTTTCGCCCCTGGGCAAAATTTTCTTGGGTTGAGAAGTCGACACAAGTTTGTTTTTAGGCCTCAGATTGTATTTATGCTGGAGCTTAGCCATTATGGTGTCGTCCATTCCTTGATAAGCGATATCATCAACACTATTTAGGTTATTATCTGCACCTGATGATTTTTCAATGTTTAGAGATTTCTCATAATCTTCTTTCGTCAAGTGAGGTTATATACAGTCATCACCTAAATTGTTTACATCTTCTTCCACATCCTCGAACTCTTGCATATCATTTCCCCCAATAAAATTTTCATTTTTTAGAGGTGTTTGAATTTTTTGATCTTGATTTCTAATCTGTCTTTGTTGAGTCTGAGGATTTGGGTTTCTCCTGAATTCTCTCTTAACGAATTGATCAGATATGGATTGGTCTAGCTCCATTCTTGAGATTTTGTTTGATAGCTCTTTTATTATCCTAGCCATGTCATCCATTTTGTCATCTGAGGACCTTCCAGATCTAGAGGGACTCACTTGTTCTCTAAAATGTCTGGTTTCCCTATTTCCTGTTTCGATTTTCGTTTTTAATCTACCCGAAGCCATCATGTTCGACTCAATTTCCATAGCGTCATCTTGCATTCGGGTTAAGTCAGCCCCTCTCCTTTCTCTTAATAGTAGAGCAAAATCAGGTTCAAAATCTCCTGCGAAAGTTACCATGGTTGCGGGTTGGGACGGTTTAACTTCAACCGGGATCTTATTGTACAATTTGTTAAATCTTCGGATAAATTCCATAATAGTTTCAGATCCCTTTTTCTTTAAAGACCCGAACTTGGTCAAATAGTACAAATGATCCTTTCTTTTTCCCCATTGTTTGAGAAAAAGGTATTCTAGTGCGTCATAGGATAATATTGAACCTGGGGGTAGGCTCTAAAACCAAGTTCTTACCTATCCCTCGAAGGTTTGGACAAAGAAATGGGAATACACGTCCTCATGTTCGAGACCTAGAATATCAACGAATTGATAAAAGAAGTTGATATGCTCGGCTGTGGTTAGATCCCCTTCTCCTATGAACTTGGGTAAGTTTTTCATATAGTTTTTGGGTAAATCATGGAGGGGTACAGGAAGGACCAAGGGAGTGTATCTAGTGGCCACTTTGGTGAAAACCTTGGGGGGCGGTTGTTGGCCTTGACCTCCTGCTCCCCCTGCTCCTCCTCCTCCGACGGCCATGGATGACCTAGGAGAGCAAATTGGTGCATTACAAATAGGGTTGGAGAATATGTATAGTGACTCTCTAGCTTCCCCGAGGTGTAGGGGGGAAAAGTAGGGGAACTTTTTACCAGGGGAGGTGAAAGTTGGAAAAGAGGGAGAGGGTAAATGAGGACTTAGTTCCTCTGACTTGTAGGATATATAAATGGGAGAGCCCACCGGTGTCGAATTCATGGGCGTGGAAACTTCTTCAAGACCTTGAGTGACAGAGAGGGTTATATTGAGAGTCGATGGAATATCGATAGGGATGAGCTTTCCAGTAGGCATGTCACCCCTACTGTTGTAAGAGGTAATCAGAGAGTTCTATGTCTTAATATCAGGTAGGATTTGCTCAGATTTTAGAGTCTCGGCTTCGATAACATTGTCCGATGTTTTTCCGAGAGAAGGTTCTCACGAGGATGAAGGTTCAAGAAATGTATTATCTTTAGATTGAGTAGGTTTGGGTTGGTAAACAACAACATTTTGTTTGAAAAGACCCCTTGGTTTTAGTATTTTTTTGGGGTTGGAAACTGGCACAATCTATTTAGCATCTGCGTTTTGTCTGGTGTTCCTTCAAAAGGATTCTAGCTTCCTTAAAAGTGGAGTCACCAAGTGAATGATAAAGGTTTATCCTTAACAAGGTGTTCGCTCTTTGTTCACTATCAAAAAATGAAACTTGGAAATGTCATTCTCTCAGGGGAAAGTGACTATGATTCTTCGTCCCCGACAACGGTGCCAGAAAGATGTTCCAGAGTTTGTACTTAAGGCTAGGAAGTATAGAGTCTAGGCATCCATAAAAGGGTAAAAGGTAAGGGAAGGAGAGAACAACCGGAAGAGAAACTATAGTTGATTTCTAAGTTGTCTGTGTATAACTTCCACTTGTTCTTGTGTGGTTATGTCTCCTTCAATGGTTGCCCACGGATGTTCTAGTTTGACTCGGGTGGTTGCAGTTCTTAGGATAGTGCCCAGGAGGTTTAGGGCGATGCTGGTTTGGTTTGAGAGGTCGGGTTCTATGTGAGTTTTCCTTGCAACAGGGACAATCATTTAAGGAACAAATATTTAAGAGGTAGTTGTTTTTAAGTCTCTGATTCATTTTTTTTATTTATACGAGAGAAACATTCCGTGAGACAAATTAGTAGTTCAAAAAATTGAAGGTCATTTTCCATAACTGGGTTAAAAATTTGGAACCATGTATGAAGAAAAATAAAAACATAGAGCTATCAGACAATGTGAGGCATCATTTCAAGAGGAAACTCACACTATAACAGAAGAAGAAAAAGAAGAGAAACACTTTAATGAAGCGTAAAATATAGCGATATAAGTAATCCATAGGTCTTGTACCTACTAGTAGACGATACAGAGGAAAATCTTCAAATAATTAGATAACTAAAACATGATTGCCACAGTAGAGGTTGTATAAAATTGCAGTTAATGCATTCATCAAAGATGCATATAAAAATGTCATGAAGCATGAAATAACAGAAGAAAGCACATAACTCAATCTTGATGGAATATGGAGTCTTCAATTCGCTTTGTATTAATTCTTGGTGATGGAAAATTTCTCTATTACAAACACCAAAAGCAAAAAGCCCCTTGTTTCTCTTCAAAATGCCTATTTATACAAGCCTAAAAAACACTTCAAATTCCATTCGTTCTAGAAAAATTTGATTACAATTGAGGAAAGGAAGCGTTTCATTTCCTCCCTCTTTGTCTTCCCCCATGCAGGTGGAACACATTCCTTTCTTTTCTCTTCTGGCTCCAGAAATAGAACGGATTGACATCTGTCACTATTTAACACCAAAAGCCTGCCTTTTCACCTACACAACGCAATTGATGCACCGTTCAACCAACTGGGCTATCAACCTAGAAGGCTCTGCTTGGTTGTTGGCCTTAAAGGCGTAACAACTCTTCACCAATTGTGGCAACTTTTTTTCCACTTGTCGGTCTTCCATTACGATAGACCACAATTGTAGATTTGGTTGTACTAGCCATTTGTCCACTTGGACAATATCAACCTGGCTTATTTGGGATATTTTAGCTCCCTCCTTTTCTACATTTTCCTAAATATCTACCAGGTGTTTTTCTATATTGATTTTTCCCATTGTCTCGACATTGCCTTCTTCATCAATGTCTAGAAAAGCTTTATTTATCAAGGTGAATATTTCTTCGCAAGAATTCCTCACCTCCTTAGCTCTCCCCGTTCTCTCTGATATATTCTGCTCCCAAACCTTTAATAAGATATTCCCTCTGGTTTGTTCTGCGATGGATAAGTTGGAGCTATTGACCGCCTCTACATTCGTTGTGGCTATCACAGCATCCTGGAAAGCAACCCAAACTGCCCCAGCTTCTATTTCTCGTAAAGAGATATCTTCTAGCATTTGATCTATCGTTCGAAAGTGATGCAGAATAGTTCCCACTTTTGCAAGAAAGTCTTGTTGAGCTGCTAATACCTTCTGTTTGATTTCGATATCTTGGGCTTGAAAAACCTTTATGTCTAAAACTTGGTTTTCAACAACATCCAATTTTGATTGTAACTGTATAATTTGCTGCCCCTATTGGCTTACCTGCGTTTGGATAATTTGCGCCTACTGGAAAACCTTCTCAAGGTCAAATCTAAGTTTCTCGATCTCGTGCAAAACGGATATTCAGGCTTGCTCGAGAATTTTTCTCACCTCATCCCTGGCATTTGCTTCAGCTGTAGCCACTTTAGCTTCCAACTTACCAATCAAGAGGTTCTTTCATTTCAACTGGGCCTTCAAAGTTCCAACTGAGTACTGATTGGTTGTAGCATAAGCCCCTAGTGTTCCTGTTATCTCGTCTGTGAATTCTTCCCCTTTCACATCCTTTCCATTTGTCATGATTTTAAAATTTTTAGCCACTATGCCCTCTCTTTGATATAATTCTGGCCTCACCACGACCTTCCTTTTTTATCAAAGAAAAATTAGTTAGGAGGCAGCTCCTCTACAAAAATGGGTGTCAGTTCTTCATTGAAAATCCACCTCGCATCGGGATTCCCCTTTGTGAACTGTAAGGGTGTGATAATAGTAATTGGACTGTCGATTTCCTTGGATGATTGTTTAGGGGTAGTGTTCATGGCCAGTTCTTTTGATGTGATTGGTGAGGTGTTGCTTGCCTTTTGCGAGGGTATCTCATCTTGATTTAGTACCTGCTTGCCTGGCGCAATTGCCTTTGGGTTTTTCTCTCCTCGATTGGGGATTTTGGCTCCTTGTTCTGAGGTATCCTTTTTTTCTGTCTCTTCCTAATTTTTCTCCTTGCTAGGACTGGAGTTCTTTGGGCCTTTGGTTTCTATCTTTTGTATGTCTGGAAGCTTTGGGTTTTTTCCCTGTAAAATTAGGGGGAAGCAACTCTTCCAATGCTCCTCAAATTTGAGGAAATCGTCCATATCTCCAGGTGGCAAGGCCTGAATCCGGCTCAAAAATTCAGAGTAGGACCTCGCATCTCGGAAGATTTCATCATAGGGTGAATCCTCATGTTTGTATCTCTTCAGGAAACAATTCTCCAAGTGATTACTCACAACCTTATTTGGGTCATGCTTTTTGAACTCAATTTTCACCAATTTCATTTCTTCCAAGGCCGTGGCCTCGGCTTTGGCATGGCCAAAATATAATGAAGAGTACAACCCAATGTGAATGGGGAAGGGTGGCCATACCTTCTTTGACATTCCTTTGAGATCCTTGCTTATTCCCCCAAGCACAACTTGCCTGGCGATCTCGTGGCATATTAGCTTATCTGACAGAAATAACGACAAAACATGGGGGGGAACAAAGGTGTCGAAAACCCTGATGTATGAATACTCTGCTTCTATATACCAATATGCTACATTTATCCGGTTGACCATGATGTTATCTAAAATCTAGGGAGGCAGATGGTCGAAGATAGCAACATGCATTGGTAACATTACCCAGTTAAACATCTCGTAGATGAAATCTTTGGCCTTATCCTCCCAAAGCTTTGAGTGGTAGACATGGATAGGCTCAACATTAGATGGAGTCCAGCTCCATCTCATCAATGGGAAAGGTTTCATGAAGCAAATAGCATCCATGGTGTAGGCGGACATAAAGAATGAATATGATCTCCCATTGGCTTTCTGCACTCGATATTTAGTAATTCGAATGGTAAGACTGTCCGACATCAGTTTGGCCCAGTTGAAAGAAAAACCTTTAGCGACTGTATAAATGAGCGGAACCCATGGGAGAAAAAAGTTATTTGTGTCCTCCGTCCTGTATATTCTACATGCCATCATCGCTACATACTTGAATTGTGGCTCTAAAGAGGAGATTGAATTAATTCCATGAGTATTGGCGCTGAATTTCGGGGGGTGTGAAACCCAATATTTGATTAGATCAGATAATTTTTTCCTGAAATGCTCACATTCCTTATTTTTGAACTCCCCTAGGAATTCAGTATTGTAAACACGATTTGGAGTGGGTGACAATTTCTACATTGCCTATAGGTGCTCTGGTCTGAAAGACCTAACTGCTTCCCTCTGTTCATTGAAAATCATTCTGGTCAGGAGGTCTACATGGTCCAGTGCCCATTTGACCATATCATAATAGGGGAGAAGCCGTGGCCTTGCTGCTATTTTGTGAATATCCACTTGAGCAACGATTTTTTATTTGGTGGACATGTCATTGTCCTCCTCATCACTGGAATCATCTAAGCAATTTATCACCTCGTGTTGTAGAACATCGGCAATATGCGTCCATGTTTTAATACTATTGATACTTCGAGGTGAAGTAATATAAACAATATATGAACCTTGGCCTGAGCTCTCAATGACTACCTTGGGAACTTTTCATGGAGCCATGTTGTATGACCTTGCAATTAGATCCCTTGTCGCAAAAGATTGAAAACAAAGACATAAGTTATCCTGGTGAAATAGTTCTGCACACAATAAAAGGAAAGATGAGATAACAAAAGAAAACCCTCTGCTTAAACACTTAAGTTTGTGCTAGTCCTTGTCGACAGAATGGTTAAATGATTCAATGGAAATATTTTAGAGAATAAGGGGGATCTTACTGTCAATCACTTCAATGAAATTCAAATAAATGCCATAAATATTTGATGACTCGTATCTTGGGAAAAGGGAAGAAACATTAAAAGATTCATTCATAGATCGTACGATTAAAAGGTACTCAAGGCATTAATTAATCCATCTTAGCTCCTTAAATTTCATGCTTTTAGTCCTTTATCCCCTTTTCAGCGCCCGTCATATCGGATGATTTCGCTTCTCTCCTTTGAGACCCAAAATCCCGAAGTCGCGATGGTGCGAAATTAGTAATAATTTGTGACTTAACTTATGATTTTAATTAACCCGTCTTAATTAATGAATATCGCGATTTTGGGGATCGGAGTGACCAAGGTGTTGCGTTTTAAGGAAAGAATCGTCGAGTCGTGAAATTTTGATAGGGAATAACTATGGTTTAAAAGATTACTCTTGCTATTTACCTGAGTGACTTGAAAATATTTCGCAACTTTGCATCTCGAAGGTTTGGAAAGTGTTCGACGAGTAATTCCCAAAACGCAAGAGCACGAGGTTATGACATCAAATTATCTTTACTTGGAAGCTTGATAACAGTGGTTAGAACTAAACCTTATCGCTACTTCGGGTGTCGGGATATCAGGGCTTGGATAGGTACATTGTGAAATATGCAAAATCCTGAAATCCAGATTTTTTGGCTTAAATATAACCTCTTACTTATTTAGAAAGAAGGGCAGCTCCAACCTTTGAACTAAGAGTATAAAAAATAAAATAATACATTCCAACATAGGCTCCAACTAGGGATCTCATCTCCTTGTAGGACGAGAAGAACAGTAGACTAACAAATTCTCTCACCCACAAGGCCAACACATAGGGAAACCTACCCCAACAAATTCTCTCACCCAAGAAAATTTCTCCACGTGCTTGATGACCTACTTCTTCACAACCCAAATCGCCAAGGATTTACAAGGTATTCACTCTAAAAGCTTGCAGCTACCCCTTTTCTCAGGTTCACCCCCCAATAAGAAAAACAGTCCCCAACTCAGATCAACAACGCATGGATCAAAACACCAAGTTCCCCGCAAAACACACTAAGCCTCTAGCTTAAGTATGCATGTAAACGACATGAAAAGTGGCATAAAGGTAACCACTTTATCCCTCTTTGGAATTCGTTCCTTCCCCAAGACTTAGGATAAAAACATAAGCATGACATAACTTAGTCTTGGATTTTTTATGAATATATTATTATATTCCCTAGGATTAGATCCCTAGAATAAGCCCCTTTTCACATAATCCCTTTAAGCCCCCTTTTCCCTCTTGTGGATTCCTAACCCCACATTCTCTTTCGTCTCGAGGTTTGCAACAATGACATATTTTTATTAATAATAACAATGTTATTTACAAAATACAAATCTTGGCTCTCCAACCACATAATATAGGCTCATCGACCTCTTATCACAGAGGTACCCTGGCCTAAACATACACACTTACAAGGAACTCTGTCTCAAAAGCATCATGTCTCACCAACCTAATAAAAATATGTACAAGTACATACAAGGGGGTCTACCTAGGGTGTTATAAGTTCAACCAATATAGACCTGCTAGTTGTAACAACCTGTTAGGGAATTACCTCAACACAAACACACACACACACAATCCTATATATATCAAAATAGGCTAGATATAGTATCATTAAAGAACATGCATATAATCCATCAAGTACACAAGATAAAGAACATGCAATCAAACTATCAATCCAAATAACCAACAATGGGAAATTAAATTCTTGAATGTAAACTACCTATAATATTTATTTCATAGAAGTCCAAGGGTTGAGCCAGTTGTGTTCTATATTCCATGAACTAGTATTCAACAAGATGACACAAAATAGTCTTAAAAAATATACCACAAACTAGTCTTCAATTAATAGGGGGGAAACTATACTAAGTGCCAATTATCCACCCAACAATTGATCGGAAAGACTTTCTTGAGTCCTTAAGTCAACCTCAAGAGGATAAATTCCCTTGCATTTTTAAAGAGGTGGTACTCCTCTATTTCAAATAACATACAAGAACAAATAAAGTTCCTGAGACAGGACCATAATTATTCTTGAAATAAATATTCACATGCAAAGAATACCTAAGAAAGGACCATGTATAATGTAGAAATCAAATATTTATAATATGTTATGAGATTGTAAACCAAAAGAGTATGCAACAAAATAGGACAACATTTCCATCACAACATTCATCAAAGTAGAACACAATATTCAACAAAGGGAAATAAAAGTACGGACCACATATAATAGAGAAATCTAAATGATCTTTTCATTAAACCGAATAAATATTGTGGTAGACACACATTTGAAATATCATACTTAAATTTAAAGTCTTGAGAAATCAATAATGTTATGTCCCAAACTGGTTCTCTGGGAAGCTAAAAAAAAAACAGATGTCTTTAAATAAATAAAGAGTATTGTCTTGGGTTAAAAATAAAATAGATTGCATATATCCTTCAAAGAGGACTAAGATGGGGCTCTTGTGGACCATAAAATGAAAGAGAGACCTGGAAGACAAGAGAAAAATAGTCAAGGTTCAGCCTTAGGTTTCATAGTTTACTATGAACAAAAAATGTGAAATGGCAAATGATTGAAGAAGAAAGATGGAAAGGGAAAGAATAAGGTTGCTACTTGACTTATTGTGATGGAAATATTTTAACCCTTTACTTTCTTGCTAAGATGTCCTTTGTAGATAGTTGTTATTGTGTTAGAGGTGGAAAAACCATTGTAACCACTTCATGCCGATCTGTCTCGATTATCTTGATCAATGATTTTCATAACAATTCTTCTATGTACTCCCTCATTGGAGCAACAATTATTTTGTGATTAATTTCTGTTTCAAATAGTTGATTTTCCATTTCCCTTAAGTCAATACTCAATTGGTGCAACATGTCCTCAATATTATAATTCTTATTAATGTATCGGACAAGCCACCTTTCCACCTCATCTTGAAAGAGTTCAATTGAGTTAGTAAACTCATTCGCCCATGCAAATTTTAACAATTCAAGTTGTTCCAGTAGTTTCTCTTTAGACATAAGTATAGTATCCATTAATAAATTAGGGCCATCCAATTCCTTTGTGAGATCAACAAGTTTTAGAAATAGGTCACCTCTCTTTTATTTTCACAACATCTAACTTAGACAACATTTTTCTTAAACTTTTAATCATTTTCAACCCTTAAGTGTTGATATGATTTATTCAGATACTACAGGGAAGGATTTGTTCTCTTCTGTGGGTGTCACTTAGACTTGAAACTTTTTCCACAAATGGTCCCACAAGATCCTTGTAATTTTTTTTGTCATTCTCTTGATCATTTTTGAGATGTTCTCTAAAATGCATAATCCTTGTTGAAAAACTGGTTGAACTCTATGCTAGTTCCCATATTTCATGGATTAAGTACATTCATTTTTAAATTCCATCTCCAAAGTATTTGTTCACAGCCAACAACAAGTTGGAAATAATGTTTTCATTAATGTCAAAGATAACGAGAGCCTACAGATTTCCAAGATAAATATCGAAAGACTATAGATATCCAATATAAATATTGCAAGATGGATATTATTGAAAGTATTACTTTTGGATTTTTGATGATCAATTTGGATACCCTATATTTGAAGGAATTTTTACCCTACATACCTAGCTCAAATGGGAGCACAATTTATATGGTTGGAAATCTTATTCTGATATTCCAACGGTATATGGAATTCCCTCTAACTCCCTAGGAATGAGGATATATGATTTTTTCCATCTGACAACTCAACTAGAAAATTGAGGTCGACTTATCTAGTCTTTACAGGTCGGCCCTGAAAGTGGGGGAAAATTACTATAAATACATAATAGATGTGTGCATTTGTGGATAAATCAAGAAATGTATCGTCCCTGAGGTATAGATAAGTCGGTGAGGGAGTGTGTTGTTAAGGAACTTCGTAAGTGAAAGTCACCGGTTTGAAACCCCTGGGGACACCTCAAATACAACCATGTTAAGGGTTGGTGCGGTCCAGGCCGGGTGCAATCCCTGGGCGACTTTGATGACTTACATGGCCTTGGGTCATGGAATCTCAGCCACAGGTAGTCCCTCACCAATCACAAGGTTCAGGATTACCAAACACAAAAAAAAATCAAGAAAGAAATCAAGTCTAAGGTGCACAGAAGTGATTTGAGGTGCGATAAAGGAAGTCTAGGGGATTTTTATTAAGGTATTTCTTGTTCTCAAGGTGCGCTATAGGACTGTGATACTACCATGTGCGTTAGTATGATGTTGTGATGTTTCCATCACTGTGATGCTACCATGTACACTACTATGAGGATGTGATGTTTCCTTCACGATGATGTTGTCATGTGCACTATTTTGATATTGTGATGTTGTCATCACTGTGATGCTCTCATGTGCGCTATTCTAAGGTTGTGATGTTTCCTTCAAGGATTATATTTTGGAATGGTGTTATGAGGCTGGATAGGGAATGAAGGCTACATGTGACTAGGGTTTGAAGGATTGTCTATGGAATGAAGCATGTAGGTGAAGTTAGAAGTACTTTGTGTATGAAGATCTTGGATTGGTGCCTACACATATCTTGTTGATTTGGTGCTTCAGATAGGGGATTGGTGTCTCCAGAAGGTTAATGCCTACACATATTGTAACATTAGTTTGGTGCCTACAGGTGCTACTGGGTTGGTTCCTACATGAATTTATAAAGATAAGTTTTATGGTTTTATCCCAATTGGGTTTCCATGCTAAACTCTATTCATTGTGATTTGAGTTTATATGTGATTATTGTTTCTTAGTTAATGAATGATTGATGAATGGTTAAATAAAGTAAAACGTATCTTATAATGATTCACCCCCCCTCTCAATATAAGCATAAGTTCAACACAACATATTAGAGGAACCTTTCAACTTATTGTTGCCTTATGGGATGTCCTCAAGGGTAAGTGTTGGTTGAATTGCAATTAAAGGCTCAAGAAACAATGGTTTTGGAATTAGAGATTTCTCTAATTCATTTAGTTTTTCTTTTAGAATTAATTTTCTTTCTCAATATAAAAAATGGGTTCTTTTAATGCTTCCCCTGTTCCCTCCTAAAATAGTACAATTTTTTAGGGTGCAACCTCATAGAAATCAATTTTTGATTTCCATTTTTTAGACACTTTCTTATTTTTCATGTTAACTTTCTCTATTAATATTTTCTTGGAATTTTTAGGGTAGTTCACATGGTGAAGTGTGATAGATTCTTCTTCAAAGATCTTTGTCTATTGAGTAACCAAAGCCTCAACAATTTCTCTAGTCTCCATAAATCTTTGTTCTGACCAGTTGGGTTCTTGTAATACTTCATCTACATCCATAGCTCGATGAATTTCCTCAACTTTAGGTATCTCTAGTCCCATTTTCTGAGTTTGTCTCTTTATTTTAGAAGAAGTATGCACAACATGGGATTTTTCCAAAATTTTAGTTGTAGGGTCTTTGTCATAGCCATCATTTGAATTTCTGGTAGGTGTTTTTCTTAGTTCGAAACTGCTACTTCTAGGTTTTGTTTTAGAAGGAGTACTTCTCTATGAAACACTGGGTGAATTGGGATTTTTTCTTGTTTCCTCTGTGCCCTGTTGTCTATAAAACTCATTAGTTTTATCCAACTCTTCAATATCATTCTGGCTTATTTAATTGAGGCCTCATGGATATTTTGATTGTCTCGTCCTCCTTCCTTGAATTGTTCATATTTACATACATAAGAAGAATATCCCACCACAGACATGTGTGAAGAAAATAGGTCCTTAGGGTCGAAACCATCGATACATTTAGCTTATTTTAGGCCAAGTTGGTCAAATTGGCCTGCAAATTCATCCAAGTGGGAAATATGCTTGACAACAATTTCTCCAACTCTCCAGGAAAATGGAATGAACTACTTCTTCCTTTTTTCATTAAATAAGTATGCCAAGTACTTGTATTGTCTGCACACTTCGATGACAAAGTGTCTATCAGATACATAGAAGGGGAGAAATAAGGTTTTTGATTAGAAACCAAATAATCTTATAACATTGAAATCCTTTTTAGTCTAAAAAATTCCTTTCTTTGTGATAAAGGAGGCAACCTCTAATGGTAGTCTTGATGTAGTAGGACCAAAAATTACTTTTTTTAAATCAGAAATAAAATTGTTGTGGACCATGTATAAATTGTATTAAGGTTTATGTCTCCATAAGGTTGGATACCAGATAGAGATTGGTTCCACCTTAAAATCAACACTCCTTTCCCTCAACAATTCTTCCAAAATATGACAATAGGCTATAGCATATACCAAACTAGAAGGCATATAGAATTTTTAGGTTTTTCTCAAACCACCAAGTTGAAATTAAATTTCATTTGAAATAATTCAGCCCCAGTCAATCAACACATCCTTGTGAACAAAAAAGTGAAGAATATAAACATTATTTTTGACATAGAGGCCATGGATTCCAATACAATTATATGAGCAAACATCTAGTATAATTATTTGTAGGGGTATTTTAAAGAACATACATCAACCTAAGAGGAACTATTAGTAGTTCTCAGACTAGATAGATAGCTCTTGAGGAGGTCTTCTCCCCCATTGTGTTCCTTAATAAATTCATCAGCTTCCTCATGCTTGAACTGCATGGTGAGTTTTTGGATTCACAACATTTTTGTGAAAACTAAAGGACTCAAGGAGATGAGTGAATTCCCCTAAAGTTGAATTATTCTTCTTTCTGTATCAAATTTGTCTACACATCAAAGAAATAATTATTTGAAATCCATCACCTTAGGGACGCAACCAACCAATGTTATTCCTAAGCTCCAAACTTTATTTGTTTCCTTCTCGGCAGGAGGAAGACCCTTATACCACTTGTATGCTTGTGACCACTAGAACTCATCATCTTCTCATCTGAGAGTGTTAAGTGAATCTCCACAATACAAGTCCTTTATTCTAATTGAAATAATTTACACTTCTTTCTCTTATTTTGAATAGGTTGTGCTACTGTCAATATAACCTTTTTACACCAGGAAGTATTAATCATTTATTAAATTTACCACGTATTTCCTCAATTATTAACCATCGTAGCTCTTGTTTCAAAGTTGTCATCTTGCATGGTAAGATTTAGAATCTATTACAAATATTTACGCAATATTCGCCACTTTAATAATGATATTAGATTCACAAAAGTGGTGACTGATGTGGTGGAAGAGAAATAAATGTAGTCGAGAATGGTGACTTGATGTTGCGGAAGATGGAAAATGATTAAGTATGGAAGTGAAAAAAGGGAAATGGAAAGTGMAATATGGTGAATGCAAGATTTTGAGATGTGGGACACAAGACATGGATAATCGAAAAGGTAATAAGGAAATAACTCCCACATCCACAATGATAAAATAAAATAAGTATGAGAAAAGGTTTTTATGTGGGTTGTGAAAGTGAATGGGTCATTTTAGTGAATGAAGGATTGTAGGATGCGGGAAAAAGGGAGAAAAGATAAGTGGAGAAGACGACTATCCTACATCCACATTTAAAGAAATGGCTAAGTATAAAAAGTTAAAGAGTGAAATTTGTAGGACGTGGAGGTARGAAGGTCATTCTAAGTGCTACACTATTGTGGGTTAYRAGACATSAGGATTTGCAGGATAGGGATAAGTTGGTCTCTTGCAACACAAAAAATGACAAAGTGTTGGATTCATGAAAAGTGGCTAAGTAATGAATCATGGGTTTGCGGGTTTGTGAACCTAGGAACTTGATGGTATCCTAAGCCATAACCAACATTTCAAATATAAAATGACTAAGTAAATAATATAAAAGGAACATAGGAAGAAAAGGAAAAAAGACTAAGGATGGATATGTATGTACTAATGTTGATCAATGAATGTAGATAAACATTCAGCTCCAACTATGGGACAATGAACCCTTGTGGGTTGCTAAGAATCCATAATCTTCTTCCATTGGGAAAATGGAGTTGAAAAAGAAGAGAAAAAGGAAAAAGATAAAGAGAGATAAACTGATAAAGAATATACAAAGGACTATACAAAAGACTATGTAGAAATTTTGGCTTGGGGAATTACATAAGATATGCTTAATATATTTCCCATTCACATTAAATGGTTGAATCATTCCTTTCATATCCTTCTCTAAGTATGAATATTAACCAATGGTTTTCTCAATATGATATGGATCAATCCAGAGAGCTTCAAATTTTATGTGGAAAGATGGTTTTCCTTTTGCTTTGTTCCACAACATAACCATATGTTCTTTATGAAAATATTTTGAGGTAGTTCTCTTGTCAAAATATTTTTTGACCACTTGTTGTCTTTTGTTCATTTCTATTATTATTTTTTCTCTTTGTTCTTCAAGTCACAAAATTTCATGATATATGTTTTGCATTGGTGATTGCTCTTTTTCATCTTCATTGTTTCTAGTAAGGGCTAGGGAATTCAATTCAAAATGTAATAGTAATATTGCTTCTCTTACATACACCAAGGTATATGGGGAATGTTTAGTACTATCCTTTGGAGTAATGTGTATTTCCTAGAGTGCATCTATCAATTTCTTATGCCAGTTTTTATGGTTGGATTCAATTGTCTTTTTGAGAATTTGAATTAATTTTTTATCTGTTGACTCAACCAAACCATTTCCTTGTGGGTAATAGTTAGATGATTGTCCCATGATGATTCCATATTCTCCATAGGAATTTGTAAATTTTGACCCGATGAACATTGAAACATTGTTCGTATGAACTTTTCTGACATACCAAATCTGGACAGGTTATTTTCTTTTAAGGAAAAGATCAATTGTTCTGAGTCAACATTTGTTGAATAAAAAACTTCTTTCCATTTGGTAAAATAGTCAATTACAATGATAATATAACCATTCCCTTACTTGACTTTGGATTTATTAGACCAATTACATCAAGGCCCCATTGTGAAAATGGTTTCTCTACTATTATATATTGTAATGGCATTGCATCCCTCTTCATTTTTCTTGAAAATGTTTTGTATGGAATACATTTTAGAATCATTTCATAAGAATATTTGAACATAGTTGGCCAATAATAACCATCCTGAATGATTCTGTGAGTAGTTACAACTGACAAAAAATGTCCACCACAAAATCCACTATGAAATTCTTGAATTTTTTCTCTGGACTTTGTTTAATATAAACATATTAATAGAATTCCTTCAAAATTTCTCTGGAATAAGACACCTAAGAAAAATACATATTGATTAGTTTTAATCTTCAAGGTTCTCCTTTATTTAGAAAACATTTGAAGAGGAAATTGTCCAGATTTCAAATAGAATATTATGTCCTTATACCATTTTGATGTTGTTAAACACATTCCCTATATTACAATGCCTATTGGAAAAATAAATGTTCACAACTTCAATTCCATTCATGAACTTACATAATCCCTACCCCTTGATAACTTTCAAAGTCTCAATCTCCAAATCATATTCTTGAATCTTTGTTAACCAATTTTCCCATCTACCCTCTCTAAGTTTTTGATTGAGTAACATATTTACTGGTGAATGTGGTACATAAGTAATGATATGAAGTGATAAGATATAGGTGCTAAAATGAGCTATTTCCTTAACCAGGGAAAGAGATTTCTTTTCAATTATTGAATAATTTAGTTCATAAGCATGCAAGGTCTTACTCATGAAAGCAATTGGAGGTTCTTCTATTTTTTTATTTTTTTTAGTAAGGATTGAGGCAATGGTTTCCTCTGAAGTGAATGAGTATAATATGAAATATTTATCAAATTCTGGGTTGACAAGAATTGGGGTAGTAGTAATGGCATGTTTGATTTTTGTGAAATATTTTTGAATATCTGACATCCATTCAAATTTCCGATCCTTCTTCAACAGTTTATTTATTGGATTAACAATTGTAGCATAATATGAAACAAACCTTCGAACAAAGTTTATCTTTCCAAATAAATAGTGTATTCCTTTTTTTGATGTAGGTGGGTTTAAGTCACTTATTTTTTTAACTCTTTCTGGATCAATGTATATTCCTTCTTTACTAACAACATAACCCAAGATCTTTCCTTCTGAGTGGGTAATTTTCTTTAATACTTTCTCGATTGAGATATCTAAAATCAACACAAAGGAATAATTATCTGTTTTTATTTCTTACTACCATAGGATTTGAAAGCCATTTTGAGTTTCTAATTGGAAAAATTATACCATCTTTTTTCCAGTTTTTCTAGTTTTATCTTTACTAGAGACTTTATCTTGGGATTTATCATTCTCAATTTTTCCTTAAATTTTTTTTATCCCTCTTTGAGTGGTATACCATGGTGGAAAATAGATTTTTCATATTCTTTAAAGTCATCATAACTCCAAGAAAATATGCCCTGGAATTATTTCAACAACATAGTATACTGGTCAATTTCTTCAATGGTGCAGCTAGTACCACGATTTATACATTTTAGAGAATCAATGCTTCATATTCAACTTCATTGTTGGTACACGATAATTCTAATATGATAGCATGTGGATAAATACTAGATTGAGGACTTTTGAAAAAAAAAACTAGCTCCATTTCCATAATTAGAACAAGTGTCATCAAATGATATTTTCCAAAAACCTTGGAAATAACTTTCATCATCTTGATTAAGTGGATTTATTTGTTCTATACTTAAAAAAAAAAACCACATAATTTCCAATTCCAACATCGACATAATTTTGCATTACTTCATTTTCTTTTTTCTTAAATGATACATGTTTTATTTTCTCTTGAGGAACTCTGATCATAGTCCCATATTTATTTGGAAGCATCATGCAACTTCCATCATTCATTATATATCCTCCGATTAATGAACACCAATATATTCCCAAGACAACACCATATGTTGGAGTCAAATCCACAACTATGATAGTGAAGATTGTTGTAATATGAGGTGATGCACTTATCCATGCACATAAATATTTAATTTCTCCACAGGCTAGGAATTTTCTTGAATCAATGGCATATATGATTTCAATAGTTTCATAGTATTTGTTGCATTCCATTCTAAGAGATTCCATCGCTGATAGTGGCCTGATATTGTTAGTGGCTCCACTATCCACTAGATAATTGTGTAATGTGAAATAATGATTTTCTATTGATACATAAAATGACGAGACTTTGCCCCTCAGTCTTACTGATGTAATATTTTGTTGTTTCCTTTTATTCATTATAATTGTTTTTGTTCTTGAATTTGTATCATCGATTATCTTCAACAAATTTTCTCTTTGTTGAGGTATCTTGACTACCTCCATGAATGGTAAAGTAATTCATAGCTTAGGTAACTCATAAACCGGGTTATAACTCATTTGAATTGGAGTCTTTTTCTGATTAAAAAATGGTTGTTGTTTGTTGATTGTGGAGCATTAGATTTTGCTTTTTATTTTTCAGGCGGTTCCCTTATCTTGAATTTATTTACTTATGTTCTGGTCTAAACAACATTATTTTGTGAATACTTAGGATCCTCTTATTCATCAAAAATATAAAAATATGATGCACCTTCTTCCATTTGTACTAATTCCAAAACTTCATCTTGGTTAATGACTGATTCTTGATCAAAATTTTCAAATTTTTCCTCTTCTACAATTTCTTCTAGCACAACAACATTTGGATTTGGAACTTTGGGTGATATTGGTCTATGTTATTCAATTTTTTCATTTCTTGTTCTTTGATCAGGTAATGAAATTCTCATATTTGGATTTGGTGGAATGAGATTCTCATGACTCTTGAGTTGAGTTATCTCATGTTTCATTTGTCTAACTATTCTTCTCATTTGAGACATCTATATATTTTGTGTTGTTTTTTCAGAAGATCCAAGATCATTTCTCACATTAGGGGGCACACCTTCGAGATTTCCTCCCCCAATTGCTCGATTTTCAGAAATTCTCGAAGTATATTTTCTTTGAGGTGATATTGACAGACTGGTCACTTGTCTTTGCACTTTTCCAAGAACAATCTCAGGATCAACATTAGTCTCTAACACATATTATTCCATTTTTGTTTCCTTTCAGATTCATTCAAATCGTTTATTTTTGAATTTCTGATTGCATAATTCACATTTGAATGCATTCCATTCTTATAACATCCGAATATGACAAGATCATTTGGGCATTGGGATTCTAGGATTTGATTCAATGTATTAAAGAATCGTAAATTAAAATCCTTGATTCTTTCCCCCTTTTTAAGATGTGTTTGAGTAAATTGAGTAAGAAGAGTATGATATGAAATAAGATGTGCATACATATTCATGAACATGCTTTATAAATCATAAAATGAACTAATTGATTGATATGGGAGAGAAATATACCATTCATAGGTTGGACCTATCAAAATTTGTAGAAATACTCTGACCATCACATCATCATGTTCAATAAAATGTATATCACAAACACTTAAAAAATAATCCATATGTATTTTTGGATCCATAATCCCATCACCTGAAAAGACAAGTAAGACTCGTTGAGATAGGGTTGGCAATATGTGTCGATATCCATAAAAATTGAGTGGGTTGGAACCGACCCTTATTCTTGTGTTTCTTTTTCTATCATTTATTTCTATTTCTTCATTAGGAATTTTATTTTTTTGTTCTTATCAGTCCCCCATGATTAGTATCTCACTTGTTTCAGATCTTGAACTGTGGGCAACTTCGTGAGTCACAAGCTTCTTACTTTGACTTCTTGTTAGTGTATGTTTGTATGATTGTTTTTTTCTTAGATTTATTATTGTCCTCTTTTTCTAAAGGATATTTCTCTTTCTTCCCCTTGGGAAAGAATTTCCCAAGTTCTTTCTATTTAAACACAAATACTTGTTGTTGTAATTGCCAGGTCAAAAAACTAGTGCAAGACACTTCTTTGATCTCTTAATCCAATTCGTATTTCGGGTTGGTTGGGTCTGGGTAGAGTCATTAAATTTTCTTATCTAAGAAACCAACCTTTTGTTTGTTCCCCAGTATGGTTTCCAAAATTGTTGATCCAAAAGGTGTCTTATGGTCTTTAATTCAACCTTGCGAGGATAAATCCCCCTTTGTTTTTTAAAGAGGTGGTACTCCTCTATTTCAAATATCATAAAAGAGAAAACAAAGTTCCTGAGAGAGGACAAGGATTATTATTGAAATAAATATTCACATGGAAAGAATACCTAAGAAAATAATAGGTATCTTATAGAAAGAATATATTTACAATATGTTACAAGATTGTCAACCAAAAGAGTATGCAGCAAAATAGGACGAAATTTCCATCACATCATTCATCAAAGTAGAACAAAATATTCAAAAAAGGGAAAGAAAAGTATGGACCAAATATAAAAGATAACTCTAAATTATAATTTCATTAAACCTAATAAAGATTCTGATAGACACACATCTGAAATCTCATAAATTTAAAGTTTTGAGAAATCAATAATGTTATGTCCCAAACTAGTTCTCTAGGAACCTTAAAAAATAATACATGCCTTTAAATTAATAAAGAGAATTGTCTTAGGTTACAAATAAAAATATATTGTGTTTTTCCTTCAAATAGGAGTGGGGTGGGGCTCTCACAAACCATAAAATAAAAGAGAGACCTAGAAGACAAGAGAAAAATAGTCAAGGGTCAACCTTAGGTTTCATAGTTTGTTGGGAACAGAAAAGGTGAAATGAAAAATACCTAAGAAGAAATATAGAAAGGGAAAGAATAAGGTTACTAGTTGACTTACTGCAATGGAAAAATTCGAACTGACCTTTACTTTCTTGTTGAGATGTTATTTGTAGATGGATGTTTCTATGTTGTAGGTGGCATAACCATTTTAATTACTTCATGCTAATATGTCTCGATGATCTTGATCAATGCTTTTCTTAACCATTATTCTATGTACTCCCTCATCATAGAATTCACTATTTCATGCTTGGTTTTTATTTCAAATAGTTCATTTTCCATTTCCCTTGAATTTATACTCAATTGGTGTAACATGTCCTCAATATCATCATTCTTATTAATGTATTGAACAACCCACCTTTCCACCTCATCTTCAGAGAATTCAATTGAGTTAGTAAACTCATTTTCCCATGCAACTTTTAACACTTCAAGTTGTTCCAATAGTTTATCTTTAGAAATAAGTATAGTATCCATTAATAAATTAGGGTCATCGAATTCCTTTATAATATCAACTAGTTTTAGAAACATGTTTCCTCCCTTGATTTTAATTTCATCTAACTCAGATAGAATTTTTCTTGAACACTTAATCCTTTTCAACCAACAAGCATTGATATGCTTCATTAAGATACTATAGGGAAGGTTTTGTTCTCTTATGTCGGTGTCACTTAGACTTGAACCTTTTTATACAAACATTTCCACAGCCTCCTTGTAAAAACCTCCATCATTCTCTAAATCCATTTGGAGATATTCTCTAAAATGCATAATTCTTGTTGAAAAATTGGTTGAACTCTAAGCTAGTTCCCATATTTCATGGATTAATTCTATTCATTTTCAAATTTCACCTCCAACGTATCTTCTCACAACCAAAAGAAGAATAGAAGAACCTTTCAACTTACTGCTACTTTCTGGGATGTCCTTAGGGGTAATTCTTGGTTGAATTGCACCTAAAGGATCAACAAACAATGGTTTTGGAATTAGAGGTTTCTCTAATTCCTTTATTTTTTTCTTTTATAATTAAATTTTCTTTCTCAATATAAAAAATGGATTCTTTTAGTGCTTCCCTGGTTGTCTCATGAAACTATACAATTTTTTAGGGTGCAACCACATTGAAATCAATTTCTGATTTCCATTTTTCACACAATTTCTTATTTTTCATGTTTATTGGCACACTTAATTATACTGATGCTATGAGGAAAATCTCTCTATGGCTAGGGGTAAACCACAACAGATGGAAATGATTGTAGAAATCAACTCTAATATCAAGTATGCTATATAAATAAGTATGCTAGCAAGACAAGATAAAAGGCCTACCTCATCCAAACGTTCGATGAAGCCCATCGTTGAGCACTTGACTCAAATAAATACACCTGTAACTTGTCCTCAACAACCAAGAAACACAAGCATATGGTGATAATATATAATGTTAGCACATTCAATAGCATAATCCATCAACATTCATAACAAATACGCCCATGGAATAGAAATTCAAATATTTGCAAGATATTAATTGGACAAGAAAAGAGTATTTCTATTAAAATGTAATCAACATAAGTGAATGAATTACAAAATTCCATGTCGGCATGGTTCGGAACCGAGAAACTAAGTCCCTTCCAGCAGGGCCTCCACCACTTCAATCCTCCACCAAAGAAAAGCTCATATAAGAGAGACAATAAGGTTCTCAATAAAGTAGGGAAGAGCTTGCGGGTTGAACAATGTGTTCAGACTTAAAATGAAAAAGGGATGTAGATTCAATATGAAGTGAATAATTTCTCCAGAGTAACTTTGTTGTCAAAGTTGAATTCTTCTCCTCTTTTCCATAGCTCGAATTTGGCCCATTTATAGCCTTCAAGTGGAACTGAAGGGATGAGTCAGAATGTCTCTAGTATATGGAAGGTCAAGGATCATGGATCATGTGATGTGACATGGAAACCTGACACCATTTTTAAATTTTGGTGATCAGAATCTGGACCAGGGGTCAAAATTTAGCCCAAAAATCAAAGTTTTCGGAATCGCTTCAAAACAAAAAAGTGCGTAGGCCTCGTCGTCACGAACCCAATACACTTCAAATGGGTTTAAATGAACATTGGATGAGTGAGATATCATGTTCTGTTTTGATTTGCCAAACATGCAAAAAAAATTGATGACTGTACAGTCTGTACATGCTGACATGGAAAGGTATGGCCTAACATGTGGCAAGTTACTTGTCAGGTGATTTGGCAAGCTAACATGGAAAGAATGTTGACTTGGAAGACATGTGGGTGAATGAGATTTTGACACGTGGCATGTTGATGGACAAATTGTGTGGCGTCACGTGGCCCAGGTGTGGGATGCCACGTGGCACTATAGTGTGGTATGTTAAAATTTTCATGGAGTCCATGGGAGTCGAACCCTGGACCTCCCAACAAGTCAAACACTTTGGAAAAGGCTGCCCAACCAGTCCACCACACTATGTTCCTTGTTATATACATGTTTTAATATTGATTTAAATTGACATGTTATATAGTTTGGGCACGTCCGGGTTGGGGCTTAGCCCCAACCCCTGGTTTCTATGTGCACCCATATGACCCTTGCCACACGTATTCGCGTGGGATTTTAAACATTCCACCAACCACACGCCTGGACACTTGTCATGCACACAAAGACCCTTTCTAATGGGCCCTTTTTATGCACTGGGATGTGGCCACATGGCCCCCCATGCGCCCAACACCTCCGTGATTTGGGGGCTAAGTTCGATAACACTGCAAAAATTTTGTGAATTTTGAGGGCATGTGTGCATGTGTTATGTTTAGGCATAAGAAACAACCAGAAGCCATGTTACTCACACAAGAGTGTGATTTGGCGAACCAGAGACAACAAGCTTGAAGGAGGAAAATGGTAGGAGGCCTAACTTCTTCATTTTTTAGCCAAATGAGGTGCTGAAAAGCCCATCTAGGGTTTTTGGATTTTTTGAATCCATTGGCACAGTTTTCAAAGGCATTTGGAGACTTCATTTGTAGGTTTTTCTACATTTAAGTTTCAGAGAGCTCTAGGGAGCTTAGAGCCACCATTGAAGGAGGCCATGCCTAGGGGAGCCAAAGTCTATTTTATGTGACTGAATGTCATTTTTGACTAATTGTTATGCTATGAACACATTGGGACAAGTTTTAGAAGCATTTGATGACTTTTACAAGTGTTTTTTCCACAAGGAATCTCAGGTAAGCTCAAGGCCACCGATAGAAGAGGTCATGTATGGATGAGCCATGGTCTTTTTTTAGAGATCTAATGTTAAGCCCTAATATTGGTTCATTACCCCTTAATTGGGGCATATTATATTAGTAATGTTATTTTATTTATGTCAGCTTTAGGCCATTAGTTGTAATTATACCTCCTAGTCTCCTATATATACCAAGGAGACATTTTCATTTTGAATCATCTTGTACTTGAACATTTAAGTGGGATAAAAGGAGCTTTCCCCCTCGAAGAGGCTTATTATCTAAAATTATCTCTTTTTCAAGGTGTTGAGTACTTTTTCTGAGGATGTTCTATGCTATATTGATATTTGGTTCTTAACATATGGTATCAGAGCTCAAGGTCTTGGGGTTTCGCTGCTACATCTGAGACACCTTGGAGCTTTTGCTATAACTTTGTTTCTATAATGTTTAAGAAGGAACGACTTGGAGGATATTTATTATATGGATCAAGGTACATTGGTTTCAAAATTCAGCTCCTGAGGCCTTATACTTTCGGAGATACATCCTATACATTATAGGGTTTTGGAATCATCTTGAACTTAGTCATTGCAGAATTTTCGCTATAAAATTTTTTATGTAACATTTTAGACCCTAAAATATGGAGTCTATTTATCGAAATTAGTAAGGTATCTGTGGTAAAAATTTCAGCTTCTGGGTCGTCTTAAATTTGTAAATACACCCTATGTAAGAAAGGGTATCTGACTAGTCCTATTGACTAGTCTCAAGAAGGTATTCTAGGTAAAACAATCATAACTTCTTCCTAGAGTATCCAAATTTCATGGGACTGGTTTCATTGGATTGTGAACAGTTTGTAGTATTTCAGGTGTGAGTTTCAGAATTTTATATCAATTATTTTGTGCAGGGAACACTATACAAGTGAGATCTCCTAGAAAGGCCAAAAATCGGCAAGTTGTGGGGAAGTTACCGTAAATTACACTTGGCTCATCCAATTTTGATTAGAACTGTGGCATTGAAGAGAAGAAACATAAGAGAAATACATAAAAGAAAGTTTCATACCCAGAAGTGCTGAAACTTGGGAGATACAATAGAAGAAATATTGTCTAGCAGAACCACCTCAAAATCAAGGTTCAAAAGTGATACTTGGCCAACATGCCACCCAGAAAGGGAACTTCTACACCAAATAAGACTCCAGAAAATCCTACTTGGACTCTTGATGAAGGTGAATAAATGCTTAGGGACATAAATGAACTACAAAATAAGATGGATTCAATGGAAGCTAAGTTGGATACTAATATGGATTCAATGGAAGCTAAGTTGGATACTAAGATGGATTCAATGGAAGCTAAGTTGGATACTAAGATAGATGGTTTAGAAG
>ML788359.1:131133-151386 GCA_009831015.1 Picea engelmannii
GGGGTCTAACTTCCATGATTTCTGCTTCGTGTTACACTCCATCTTTGACAAGATGTTGTAGTCCCAAAAACGGTCAAATATGACCAAGTGTTCCTCAAAACTTGGTCAGGGCCAACAAGATTGAAATTTATAGGTAGGAGTGAAACTACCAATCTAAGAGAAGGGATATCACATTTAATAGGTATGATCAAATCCACACCATGTACTAACTAAAAAGGAGAAAAACTGGTGGAATTATTGACCGAGATTCAATATGCCCAAAGTGTTGGATAAAGCATGATATGCTAGTAAGATTTTCTCTAGCTAACAATTTTCTGAAAAATGGTCTTGAGAGACTTGTTTACGGCCTATACTTGTCCATTTTACTGGGGGTAGTAAGGAGGAAAATGACCATGTCTAAACCCCAGTTTTGATGCTAATTCTTCCATCATTTCATTTTCAAAATGACTACCATGATCAGTGACAATCTCACTCAGGATTCCGAACCTGGCTATAATTTGATTGAATACAAAGAAGGCGAAATTATTCCCATCGGATTTAACAGTAGGCATGTCCTCGACCCACTTATTGAAGTATTCTATGACCATGATATTGTGTTGATGCCCCCCAGCTGAAGTTGGGTTGCAATCCATAAAGTCCACCCCCCACTTGGTGAAGGGACCGACGGTAATGAATGGATGGAGAGAAGTTGGATGCGATCACATTTTCCAAGTGAACACCTGGTAGAGGCGACACTTATTAATCGCTTCGATGCAATATTTAAAGATAGATGGCCAAAAATAACTGGATCGCAAAATTTTTATGGGTCTTTTCAAGCCCAGATAGATGACCACCACAAGCCCCATTGTGGCAGTCATTTAGGACAGACTCAACTTCTTCATGGGTTAAAAAATGATGAAATATATTGTCTATTCCTCGGCGATATAGAGTGTCACCGATGATAAGGTAGTTCTTAGCTTGGTATCATATATGTTGTCGGTCATCTCGCGAGAGATGTTGAGGGAACTTTAAAGTTTGAATATAGAGAAAAATATCTCCATACCAGGGGTCTAACGATGAGACAGGGAAAATGTCTTCATCCACAAATGAATCAACATGAATAATATCCTCATCTAATCGAGGCAAGTCAGATGTTAACTCTGCAAAACCTAGTGATTTTTTGGACTTCGCAAAAGCGAATTCGAGGTCTAACTCTTGTATAATGACAATCCATTTATTGTATTTCCCTCCTATGATACGCCTAGTAAGGACATATTGAAATGGATTGGCATAGACAACCACAGTAGTTTTGCAGAGCAATATATAATGTCGTAATCGTTGTACTGCATGAACGATAGCCAAAGCTATCTTTTCAACATGAGACTATCTGAGTTCAAGGCCTACCAAGTTTTGACTAAGATAGTAAATGACATGCTCATGGAGCTCATCATCCTCCTGAACCAACACCATACCATTCGTCTCTTTGGATGTGATGATATAAAGCAAGTAATATCTATCTTAGTCTAGAGACTTTAGTAGAGGTGTCGATACCAAGGATTTCTTCAAAGCATCGAAGGATTCCTAGGATCACTCATCCCAGATAAAAGGAGTGTCCTTATTCAAGAGATGCATGAAACCCATAGTATATTAGCATAGGTCACTATAAGCCGTCGTAAAAAGTTAGCTTTCCCCTGTAAACCTTGAAGTTGGTGAATAGTGCATCGGGGAGGCAATCGAAGTATTTCCTCAACCATTAACAGATCTACCATGATCCCATTCCCAAAGACTGAAAATCCTAGAAGTCGATCTAACCTAATGCAAAAGATGCATTTATGAGGGTTCAACCAGTTGCGATAATGGTGACATATTTTAAAGACTAGCCAAAGGTACTTAGGGTGATCAACTCTCTTATGAGAGTGAGAAGCAAGATCATCGAGATAGGCTTCCCCTATATTCTTGAGTTTGTGAAATGTGAAGGTCATAGCTTGTTGGAAGGTTTCTCCGGTGTTTTTAAGGCCGAAAGGCATCTTTTGGTATGCGAAAGTACCCAAAGGGAAAATAAATGCAGTCTTATGTTGGTCCTCGGGTTTAATCTGAATTTTATTATACCCTAAAGATCCATCCATGAAATAATTTTTTTTTCTTCTTGCACACTTGTCGAGAATATGATCGATGAAGGGTGTCGAAAAGTTGTCTTTAGGACAAGATTTATTCAGGTCACAAAAATCCATGCATACATGGATGGTTCCTTTCTTTTATTCATAGGAACGGGATTGGATACCCATTCATTCAAGGGAATTGGGTAGATAAATCCAACATTAATCATTTTTTATAACTCTGCCTTAATAGTAGGGGCCTTCTTGGGATTGACATCTCTAAGACGTTGTCAAAAAGGCTTAGCTTTCGGGTAAGTTTTAATCTCATGTTCGACAATTCGAGGGTCGATTCCTGGCATCTCTTCATATGACCAAGTGAATACATCTTGATATTCCTTGAAGAGTTCATTGTAGATCATAAATTCTTTTGGAAAACAATCTACAACGATGTATACATTTTCAACCTTTCCAGGAGTAAGAGAGATATCAATCGTGACGGTAGGAGAAATACTCACCATGTTTCCTTCAGCATAAATGTCGTGTGTATCAAGTGTAACTATGGCATGATTAACTATCTTGCCCAAAGTAGATCTAAACTCATCTTGTTCGATTCTAGCAAGATCTAGGAGGAAATAAGAGAGATGATGGATATCATCCCAAGGTCCATCGGAAACATTCATGGCCTCAATGATAATGTCATCCGAAGGAAAAGTATCATCGAAGAATTCATGTGAACAGGACGATGAAGTGGCCCACATAGGATCCAGAACAAGATCATCCTCATTTGTCTGTGAGGTAATAGGATACAGATCGATGGAAGAGTTAAGAACAACTTGATATGAAATTTATGTTTTCGATAGTCACATGGCCACTCCAGAATGTAACTGACCTTCACAAGACGTCGTCGAGGAAGGTAGGGCCCAAGGATTGTTAAAATAGGAAGTGCGGAAAGGAACAAACCTCTCTGACGAAATGGGCCTACTGGACATGGCGTATATATGGTGAACCGATGCCATGAAGTCGAAGGTAACCATAAGGGATGAATACATTCTGACACTGATATTCTCAGTTGTCAGCTGAGAATTGTCGATCACAAGGATTGATGGTCCAACATATGCCCTGGGGCCAGCGTATGTAAAGGAAAAATGGTCAATCATCACGATCTTCCCATCGTGAGGAAAACAAAGAGTACAAAAGATAGACAATACGATTGAAGTCATAGTGTAAGTCCAATTGTGTCCTAGTAACAAGTTATAGTCAAGGGGTGCATCAACCACCTCGACATCCACCTAACTGGACTGGAAAGGTAGGAAGAATATCGTGAGGGTGCAAGGAATGACCGTCAAAAGAATTCAACATGGTCGGAGACTGAGAAAGGGTCGGAGAGATGAGGGATTTCCAATAGACCAGGGACATCACACATGCTGCAACACATTCATCAACAAAAGTATGCTTGATGGTATACTTCAATTAACCCATGTGGATTTAGAATTCCACATGGTAAGGCAAGAGAGGCTTCACATCTATGACGTCAAACTTGATAACTTTCGAGCCACAAGGATCTAGAGCTCCTAACACAGATAGCAAGGCATTCCTCTATGAAGGACACGTATAGAGTACCACTAGAGATGACATCGCACAAGGGGTTTGACCCAAATCCTCAACAATAGAGTAATTTTGGGTGGCTCTAGAATTATGATTGTGGGTAGATCACTCGAGTACGCCTTTCAAAATATGAGGTGGGGAATCTAGTTTTTCGATCTGTAAGGGAGTCTCCGGAGGAGGAGGAGACTCTAGACTAGGTATAGTCTACAGAAAACTATAATTGCAAGACCGAGTGGCCACATTAACCTCAAATTTAACCATGTTGATGCATAAATGGTCACTGTCTTGAGTCGGTGGGTTTTGACTCCCACTCACCACATTTACGGCATCCGAGGAGCTCAAGGCCATGTGTTGATTATGTGGAAAAGGATTAGTCAGAACGGTGGGCCGTAGAGATAAAATCCTCATATCTTTCGAAATTTTGGGGCATAAATGGGTAAGGTGATTGTCTGTACAAAGATTACAGGGAAACTTCAGCTTCCACCTTTCTTTCTTTCCCTCACCAGCATTATTATTTGAATTCTCATTATTACCATTGTCCTTGGGTTTATTATTATTCTTCCCACCATTACGATTATTATTACGTCCTTTATTTTTATTCCCTCTTGGTTGTTGGTTCCCATTCAGTCTGGTTGATTATTGCACATAATGTACATCCACCGACTGAGTGGGATTGGACACATACGAAGCTGACCCTCCTATAGATTGGTTTAAAGAAAAATATTTCAAATGGCTTATCACCGAGTCTATGGATTTCAAATTGGCGGAGCCTACAATGCCATTGGCATGAGGCTCGGGCTTTTGTATAGGGTCATAGTTTGACCTCATTGTGTCTATAAGAATCTCGTATAAAATCCAAAACTGAGCATATATAATATCTAACTGTTGGGCTTTAAAAATCACTTCTTCCTCACATGTAACCTCGGATGTAGAAACATCCTTCGAAGTAGAAGGTTGTGATACTTAAGGAAACACTCTAGCAGGAATTCTAGGGGTATGTAGGCCTTGATCAACCTCTTCAATCTATGCCACTCCTAGATGTGATCTGATATATGAGTGGCCTTGTCCTGATGAAAGGTTGACAGAAGTTCTATGTTAGCATTGTAATGAACCAAAAATTGGAAGTGGTTGAGGAAGACTAAAACCATCTGATTAAAAGTTTTGTATGCCCCCCTAGGTAGCTCAATATACCATTTCATGGCAACCCCTATGAGGGTGCGTTGAAAAAATATTAACCAAATAGAATCGTTGTTAAGGGAATTTGAAGAGCACCAAAGGTGAAAAGTGGTAATGTGATCACCATGATCCTCACCAGTTTTACCCTCAAATTTTGGAATATCTGAAGGAAGCTTAGTGGGGATGGGGGGCATGTGAGATCATTGCACACGGGGTCATTCATTAACTCAGACAAGTCTGGAAGATTGATCATGGAAAGAAAAGAGAGAGGGGTTGCAACATCTGGCCCCAAGCTCCCTAGAAAGATTGGTGTTGGGGAATCACAACCCATCCAGAGTTTTGGTAAGCACCATGTCCCTATATGGGATTGTAGGACCCTCCTCCAGACTGATTCATGCGGGGTTGGTTGGGCACCATTCCAGTAGGAATGTTCTGATGAGGGCTATAAAAAATGCCCCCAGATGGAGTGGCTCCAGGTTGGGGGTTTCCAAAGGTATGAAACTGACCTCCCCTGGGTGCGAATCCCGAGGATATAGGTGGATTTGTCATGCCAAATGTGTTGGTTAGAATTGGTAGAGAGGAGGTGGGTGTAAAGGAAAAACCATAAGAAATAGTGTGTCTACAAAGTTGGTTACTCCATCCAGAAGCATTAGGAACAGGATTAGACCCAAGGTTAAAAGGAGGAAAGCCTTCAACTGTAGGAATCATTTGTGGGACATGGGTACCACCAAATGAGAAATGAGTATGTGGAGGAGTTGTGCCCCCGAGTCCAATACTAGTATTTGGACCTGCCGCTGGGATGGAGGTTGAAAATTGCAATGTGAAATTCGGCATACCATAAGAAAAAGGGCTAGAAGCCATAGGGATGGACTGAACATTATAGCTCGATGCGTGACAAAGAGACCCAAAAGGGTTCGTGGCTATAGGTTGAGTATTCACTATAGGATGGGCATAGGTGATGATAGGCACCTTTGGCACTAAAACTCTTGTGGTTGAAGGTGTCGAAGGGGTATCATTAACTATAGTAGGTATGGGAGTCGAAGGACTCCTAGTATCTTTTTGACTTGATTCAATACTCATCCTTGTATGATCACAATTTTGATAAGTGGAGGTGTGTGTACCATGTTTGATAACTTCATTCCTTTTAGAAGACAAAGACTCAAAATGCGGTGGTAACTGTAACAAGGGAAAATACCTACGAGGAAGTTGGTCTACCTCCATGATGACATAAGACTCGAGATACAAAACAAATACTAAGGCCAACTAGTTATCAAAGAGCAGACCAAAATAAAATCAAAAGGCCAATATTCACACAAACAGGATGAAGTGATTGAAAGGGGCCTCCCTCCCTAAAGTAGGTATGCCTTGCCCAAGAGGGGCATGAGACTCCCTACTAAATATCAGAGGTATCAAAATAAGTTATAAGGGCCCTCGTGGGCTTAACAACTAGTCAGTCATATCCCACCGGAGAGGTAATCCTCCATAAAGGATGTGTGTTGTCCGATCCTTATCTGACCCAGGGTACCTGTAGAATAACCCATGCAAGTAACCTATGTGGTACCTATGTCAAGCAACTAAGAAACCACGATATAATCGATGCGCAGGAGAAAACTCATAAGTCAGGTCCACCGTATGGGAAGGGTATCAAAGCCTGAAACCTCGAAAGCACCGCCTCTCATAGAGGTAAAGGTACTATCAAGATCCCCATATACGAATAGATCCCCATAAATATATCTGACGCTAAGAAGGTATCGGGGGGGTATCCCTTCAACCAACCTCATGCGACCTCATGTTTAACGTTGGTGTAAGCAGAGCCTCCTGACATCACCAATTATACAATGGATTTCTCCACTCCCTTATTCAAACACATATGTTGATTTAATAGCCTTGGAGAAGTTTACTCACAAAATCTTATTCCAAGGCTCTAAATCCTAAGCTAGTTTGTGCACCCTATAAAATAAAATTGTTACTAATCAATTTTAAATTATCAACATTACTTTTAGTGGCCTTTCTTACTCAAAAAGGTGTCGTCGTGAAACTAATGATGTTATGAATCAACAAATAAAATAAATTAATATGAACACAATGCAAAGTCCTAACTTCAATTCCCAATAAATGATATACTTTTCAAAATGCAATTCTCAATTTAGTTTTGCAATTCCAAATAAGATCCAATCTTTCTTTAGATGTACTAATATGAATGATAAGGACTCAAAAAATCAAATGCAAACAATGTAAAATGCCTAATATTTTTTTATTTTCAATATAAAAGAATGAAAATGAAAGGACTGAAAAAAAACTTGATATAAAAACTCTACTTTATGTAAACAGAGACAAACCAACTAGGATATCAAGAAGCAAATAGCCATCCTAAGATGAAAGGAGAATCAAATGAAAAGGATGATGAAAAAGGAACCGCCCAAAAATTCAACCAAAGAAAGGTTTCCTATCATTCCATAGACACTTAACAGTCATAACAGAGACCCAAGAAGACTCAACAACCATCAAAACTTACCCAACAATCATCAAACCCAATAACCAAGCAACAAAGGGTGATGTACATGACTTTTTAGGGGAAAAGTGTGTATATACAACTCTTTCAGAAGGACAACACGTGTATGTACGCGACTGTCATATAAAAAATCATGTATATGTGTTAAAACACAACCAGACTAAGGAGAAGGATAAGAAACTCATACTCAGAATGAACAAAGGCTGTCAAAAAGTCAGACGACAAGAAAATCAATATAAACGAGAGAAATCCAAGGAGAAAAACACTCCAAACCCCGAAAAGAAGATTTTATCCCAGTATAGTCGTCAATTTTGTTATGAGGAAAATATCTCTATGGATAGGGGTAAACCACATCAGATGGAAATGAATGCAGATATCAACTCGAATCTCAGGTATTCTATATAAACAAATATTCTATCAAGACAAGATAAAAGGCCTACCTCGTCCAGACGTTGGATGAAGTCCACCACTGAGCACTTAACTCAAATAAATACACCTGCAACTTGTCCTCAACAACCAAGAAACACAAGCATATGGTGATAATATATAATGTTAGTAGATTCAATAGAACAATCCATCAACATTCATAACAAATACGCCCTTTGGAATAACAATTCAAATATTTTCAAGATATTAATTGGATGAGAAAACAATATTTCTATTAAAATGTAAACAACCGAAGTGAATGAATTAAAAACTTTCATGTCGGCACAGTTTAGAACTGAGAAACTAAGTCCCTTCTAGATGGGCCTCCACCACTTCAATCCTCCACCAAAGGAAAGCTCATATAAGAGGGACAATGAGGTTCTCAATCAAGTAGGGAAGATCTTGGGGGATGAACAATGTGTTCAGACTTAAAAGGAAAAAGGGATGCAGACTCCATATGAAGTGAATAATTTCTCTAGAGTAACTTTTCTCTCAAAGTTGAATTCTTCTCCTCTTTTCCATAGCTCAGATTTGGCCCATTTATAGCCTTTAAGTGGAACTAAAGGTCCAATTAGGAACGTCTCTAGTATATGGAAGGTCAAGGATCATGGATCACATGACGTGACATGGAAACCCGACACCATTTTTTAATTTTGGGCACAAAACCCAATGTATGCGGGATGTAGTGGTGAAACCTGCGTATACACATCTTGTATAATAGAAAAGGTGCACATATGTGGGAAAATAATGTTTTTAGCTCTAGGATTTGCAAAAAGGGACTTCAAGTCTGCATAGGGAAATGGAAAAGGGCCTTCTGTGCAAGTTTTCATAGGGTGAGGAAAATCTTTCTATAACAACTGAGAAGAGGGGTGAATCAGTATAATACTACTCTATCAATGTGTTACTTCACCAACTATAGTGGTTAATGATAAATATACAACCATACAATCCACAGTACAGTGATATTTAATGTGGAAACCCAAATGGGAGAAAACCAAAAAATAATTTTTTTATAAAATAATGTAGGCACCAACCTACTGTTACAATGTTTGTAGGAACCAAACTGCAGGAGACACCGATCCCCTTAGATGAGCACCAACTCAGCATTTCCTATAGGCACCAACTTACATTTGTAATATTTTTAGGCACCAACCTGCAGGAGACATTAATCCCCTTAATTGAGAACCAACTCAATAATATGTAGGCACCTACCTATTGGAGACACCAATCTCCTCAATTTTTCAATAATGTCAAATCATATCTTTCCCTCAAGCCTTCACTTGCATAAATCTACTACTTTATCTCTGTTGTCACAAAACTCTCCTTCAGTTCACAATATCCTTAATTTCAAAAGTTCCTTAGACCTTGCACCTCCCAACCACCCTTATACTATTACATTATCTCCTTTCATTCTCTAGTACCCTTGGAACTGTGAGACTCATACCTCTTCTTCACTTGATTTACTCTACTCTCACATCGACACTTAAAAGAAATTTGGGCAATGCTATTTATACACTCCATGCTCCCATGGATTTGTCCACATACAAAAAAAATACATAAAGTCAACTCCATATCTCCTCAAAATTAGGATGAAACACTCCTTTTCATCGGGCAAAAATCCTTTCTTTTTATCCCACGATTTGTTCATTGGTCCCTCTGTATAAGCATTAATACACATCTATTGTTTGATCATCTTCTCGATTTAAATATCAGTTTTTTATATTGTTCCCCGACCATTAGAATATGCAACATGGATTCAATGATAAACAATCATTCGATCAGTCCCCAGACTAAATATTCATTGTATATCTAACCTTTTTCCACCAAAACACACAACGTTATCTTGACGCACAACAATGGTCTAATATATATGTTCGTTCGATCACAACCATCAATCTGTGATCACGTTCAATGATACCATCGGGCCTATCAAGCCCCCATGCTATCAGTCTCCCGGGACTTCATTCTTATTCTTTTAACCTTTTCCACTATTTCGATATGCGATATGCACAATGCCACCTCAAATCTATTCAACTGTTGGATCAACCTTAGATTAGATGTTATTAGTTGATTTGTTCACTGCCCATTGGATCTCATAGCACAACCTCATCACTCAACAACCATCCGATCTTCTTGGATTTGATCTTGATCATTGATCCAGTTCTGTATTTCCCTAGATATCGGGACCACTCAACCTACTGGGTCACTGGCCTATCGGTCGACTATTCCCTCAATATATCTACCCATCAGCCTACTAGACCTTCAACACTTATGCCTTCAACCATTCATCTGATATCATATATACTGATGTGACATAGTTGTTAATGTGGTCTTCATGTGGGATTTATCTTCATGTCTTGACTAACATGGCGTTGTACGAGGTTTGACACATGGCACTATGTGTGGCATATGATGTGACATAGGTCACCTCGACCTCTTTATCTAATGTGTCATCCACATTGACCCCTTCTAGGGGTGTTGGATGATGTGGCACCAACATGGAATTAATGTGGTTGTTGTCATGGAATTGAAGCTATCCCACTGACCACCGAGTTATTGGGCCACTGGGCTCCCAGGCATTGGCCCCCCAAAACTTTAAACATGCAACTTGAAAATTTTCTTCTGATATTTGATACAGAATATGCTCTACATGTCATGGTGTTGAGATGGTAAATGAGGTAGCCTCAACATGGTACATCATACTATCTTGGATGCAGTTATGGTGCTGCCTTGGTAGATGACATGGCTCGAGCGTGACTTTTGATATGGCATAGAATATCACCCATTGGGTATCGGGCCCCCAAAAACTTTAGCAATGCGTTTGTAACTTTAATGTGATATCTGATATACACTGTGCCCCGATCATTTGATCTTTTCCATTGATTTATGATGATCAACGATCATGATTTAATACGCTAAAACTTAACCCTTCACACATGGTTCTATGACTTTCTCATTCTTATTCAAGGTATATGACAATGCATTTCATTATAAACTTACCAAAATTGGTATTCCTTATGAATGTGGGATATTGGATTTTTCTTTGGTCTCGTTAATATGGTTGTTGACCTCCCTCGTAGAGCTCTCGCCAAAAGTTAATCAATGCACATCTGAGCCTCCTATGCATTTTCAGACTTCAACAAGCTATGATTGTTCAACCACATATTCTTGTACTTGTTTTTTGTAACTCATAACCCTTTTTTTCTTCACAGGGTCATCTTTTCCCTTCCATCATTCAATTTCATTTCTCCTCCTCTGCAACTTGAATTTATTTGAATTTCCTTCATAACTCAGGTAAATACCTAGAGGCACATCAAATAATAAACACAACACACAGAGGTATTTAGTGCATAGGGGAATTCCTTAGTTCGATTCACACAATGAGATACCTCCTTGATCTATTTTTGTAGCATCAATGCCAACTAAATATACAAAATATTTTCATCTCTCCCCATGCCCGTGATATCAATGACATCCATGATTTTCATAGTCATGTCTACCTTTAACATCAATGAAAACACAATCCAATAATATCCCCCTTTTTCATTGATGGAAACACTTAGTCATCTTGGTATGTCATTTATACTTATTTAATATTTCTTTATGCAAATATCCCCCTTTCTCTATACTCTCCCCCTTTGACATCAATGGAAAATGGATTTTCTCCCCCTTACATTGTCCTCTTCATTTTTGTTTCTGCAACCAACAACTTTCCTACCCTTTTGCAGCTCCCTCTGATATTGTGCACTTCTCTCTTTCTGTAGCTCTCCTTGAGATTGTGATTCTTCACGAGGTTTTAGTGATTGGATGGAATAGGTACCACCCCAAATTTCTATATGAGGTACTCAAAATATCCTTGAAGAAGAGGTTTTGTAAATATATCAACAACCTACTCCTTTGTGATAATATATTACAACTTGACATTTTGTTCTGTGACTTTCTCTCTCAAGAAGTGATATTTGATTGGACTGTCTTTTGTATTTGAATGCATGACTAGATTCTCAAAAATATGTAAGTTGTCAAAGTAAAGTCTTGACCTATGGGATACCATAAACCAAAATCTAATGTGCCTTTTAGATATCTGAAAATTATTTTTACTATTTGCACATGCATTTCCTTTGGTGTTCCCTGAAACCTTCCAACTAACCCTAGTGCTTGCATAATATTTGGCCTTGAAGTTGTCACATAAATTATGTTGCATATCATTGATCTATGCAAAGTTTTATTAGATTCCTTTGATTCATCCTCTTTACTTAGTTTACAACCAATGATCATGGGTGTGCTAACAAGTTTGTAGTTTTCCATGTCAAAATTGTTCAACATCTCGTTGATGTATTTGGTTTGAGAAATAAATATGCCTTAGTTGGTTTGATAAATATTCAACCCTATAAAGAATGATAGTTCTCCAAGCATGGACATCTCAAATTCTTTTTGCATTTCTTTTGCAAACTTTTGGCTCATTTGATCAACATTACTTCCAAAAAAGATATCATCCATATATACCACAATAATCAACATATCTTCATGATTTAATTTTATGTAGAGATTGTTGTCTATTGTTCCTCTTTTGAAGCCCTATTGTTGTAAGTACTTGTCAAGTCTTGAATACCATGCTTCGGGAGCTTGTTTTAATCCATAAATTGGTTTCTTCAATTTGGAAACATAGTCTTCATTTTTTTATTATAAGAATCCTTCATGCTATTCAGTATACACTTCTTCCTCTAAATATCCATTTAGGAATGTTGACTTGACATCCATCTGATATACTGTGAAGTTCTTAAATCTTGAAAATTGCAAAAACATTCTAATGGCCTCTAATTTTGCAACAAAAGAAAAGGTTTCTTCAAATTCAATGCCTTCTACTTGAGCATATCCCTTACACACCAGTATTACTTTATTTCGTACCACGTTTCCTTCTTCATTTAGCTTATTTATGAATACCTACTTTGTACCAATCACATTATTGTCTTTGGGTCTTGGGACAATTTCCCATGTCTGATTTTTCTCAATTTGGTTTAACTCTTCTTCCATAGCATTTACCCAATGTTGATCCTTTTTGGATTCTGTAAAGAATTTAGGATCTATTTTGGACAATAAAGAAAGATTTAGTTGTTCAAAGTTGCTAGCCAATTTTATTCGAGTCTCACTCTTAGCATTTTTATCACCAAGGATTAGGTTTTCTAGATGATTTCTTTGCACAAACCTTGATGTTGTTTGTGTATCTTGGCATTCTATTTCTTCTTATTTTTCTTCTTTTTCTTGTTCCTCTTCTTCATATTCTTCTTCTTCTTCTTCTTATTCTTCTTTGTTTTAATCTATTTCTTCTTCTTCCAATTGGTTCTTGTGTGGTTTTTATTCATCTATTTTGACATTTAAGATTTCAACAATTTTCTACAGTCTTTTGTTATAACATCTATAGTATTTTCTTCTTGGTGAATATCTAAGAAAAATTCCTTCATCGTCTCTTCAAACTTTCCTAGATTGTCATCATCTCATTTAATGTAACAGTTGCTTCCAAAGATTCTGAAATGTTTGACAGATTTTCATAGACCTTTCCATATGTCATAGGGTTTCTTTTCACCGTTGTCTCTGATTTCCCCTCTATTGATAATGTAGATGAGAATATAAATTGATTCTCTCCAAAAGATGTATGGCAATTTTGCTTCATTTAACATTCTCCTGGAAATGTCTTGTATATGTATGTTTTTCCTTTCAACTACTCCATTTTGTTAAGGAGTTCTTGCAACTGCATACTATGCTTTTATTCCATGAGTTTCATAGAATTATTCAAATTCATTGGATGCAAACTCACTTTCATTATTTGACCTTAAACATTTTATTTCCAGATCAATCTCATTCTCAACTAAGGCTTTGAATACTTTAAACTTTTCAAACGCCTTAGACTTATTTTTGAGAAACGAAACCCAAGTTATTCTCATATAATAATCAATGAGTAGCATAAAATAGATTTCTCCTTGCAATATTTTTGTTCTTATTGGTCCACAGATATTTGTATGTACATGCTCCAATGGCTTGGATGTTACAAGTTCCTTTGTCTTGAAGCTCACCCTTGATTGTTTTCCATGCCGACACTACTTACAAACAATGTTTGAGGGTTTTGTGATATTTGGCATATCTCTTACTACTTGTTTGGTAGTAATTTTCACCAGGTTGTCAAAGTTAATACGACCCATTATTTTATTCCACAACCAACTTTCATCTGTTTTCCCCATGAAGCATTTTTATTCATTAATTTCATCAAGAATGTACACATTGTTTGGGGTTCTGATTTCTCTTACAACTAGTTTCCTTGAATATTCCTTTCTGATCTTAAATTCTTGGGAGTTAAAAGTGAGAGTGTGTCCTTGATCACACATCTGGCTAACACTGAGAATATTGTTCTTTAAGTTTTCAACACATAGGACTTTTTGTATCTTTGTCTTTCCATTGTCAAGATTAAGAGTTCCTTTTCCAATTATTTTTTATGAGCCATTGTCTCCAAAGGTAACATTGCCTTCATTCTTATTCAAGGTAATAAACTTTTTTCTATATCCAGTCATGTGACTTGATCACCCACTATCAATGTACCACTTATCCTTATTATTTTTTGCATGCAGTGCAATTTGTATGAAAAAATATTTTTCTTTCTTTTGTTCCCTTTGTTTTTTATTTCTTTCCATAATTGTTGGGCCTTCCTCTTTCTGATTTTTTCTAAAATCACTCATGTATAATTTTGATATATGCCCATAATTATTGCAGTTGTAATATATGATGTTATATTTCAACAAAGGGGAAAATGAGTTGTAATTTCTCCTTGAGAATCCATGGGTATCTTTTTTGTTGTTCCTCATGTAATTTTCTTTAGCATTCTTTTTACAATCTACAACTTTATGACCAAAATAATTGCAAGAATAACAATAGACAAAGATATAATTTTGATACATGATTATGTGATTCCATCTTGATGGGAGAGTCTTCCTGATTCTTTCCCTGCGGGGAATATTTTTCTTCCGTGGAACATATTGTTCTTCCTTCCTATTGTCTTAAACCTTGATATATTTTTTTACTATATCAACATAACTCTTGGTCCTTTATTCACTTGACTATTTTGAATATGTTGAGGATTCTTCATAAACATCTTCCTTCTTTTCACTGTAACCAAGACTAGTCTTCTCAAATGTTGATCTTTGACAGTTTAGGATTTCATTCAAGGTTGTAGAGCTATTTTCAAATTTTAGTTGGTATGTGATCTTTGCAACTCCTTTCCTAGAAAAACTATTTTAGATTCTATATTGCTGCATCCGTCCCTTTTTTTTTTTTAAGTTGGGCTCTTGAGACTTTTTCAACTCTCTTTTCCTATTCTACTTGAGTTTTTAAGTTGATGATGATTTTTTTTGGTTTCATCATAACTTTATTTTACACCAAGCATTTCCTTTATGCACTTCTGCAGCTGCTCCTTTTGTATCCATTTCTTGTTAATCAGTCTCTTTATTTCATTTAGAGAACATATTTTCCTTCAATATCTACTTCTACATCAATCTCATGATTTTCTTCTTTTGTTGACTCTGCATTTCCATTTTCTAGGACATCAGTGCATGTTTCTAGACCCATAAAGAGAATTTATTATGTTTCACTGTCACTATCATCAGATGATTTGATGTATTCATTGGTATATAACTTCTTCTTTTGTCTATAAAAMTTTCTCCTCTTTTCAGTCTTATCCTTATTGTACTTTATGAAACTAGAATCTTATTTTACATTGCTATTTCTATTCTTTGCATAAGGACATTTAGTAGTAAAGTTTCCTACTTCTCCATAAATAAAGAATTTGAAGGGAATTTTRCCTTTGTATTTTCCTCTCCCCCTAGAGATTTATGACAAAGTTGGCTTCTTCTGCATCTGATTCACTATATGAGTTGTAACTCGTCTTATGTTCTCCCATCTTTATATTCTTTGACTCCTTGAAGGTTGCTTCCTTCCTTGATAGATTTTTTAGCTTATCATGTTCTATCATCATTTCATATGTAGTTTGGATTCCATGCAACTCATACATTGTCATCATGTCTAGGTCCTTTAATTATTCAATGGTAGATATCTTGGGATTGAATCTTGAGGGAAGTGATCTAAGCACTTTTTGCACAATGATGGTTTCTTCAATACTTCACCCAATCCTCTAATAGTATTGAAAATCTCATCCACACAAAGAAAATAGGCTGCAATACTCTCTTCTTCATTCATCTTAAAGGTTTCAAATTGTCTTCTATGTTTTTTTTTTTTTTTCTTGACCTTGTCATCTCCTTCATATATTTTCAATGACTTGTCCCACATCTATTTTGTTGAAGGACAATGCATGAATTTGACAAATATTGAATCTTCTAGGTCATTCATGATTGCACCTATGGCCTTAGAGTTATTGTCACTAAGATTATTTCCAGTTGTATCTACAGGTGGAGTTGTTGGATTTGTGTAACCATTCTTAAGTGCACTTGAAACGTCAAACACAAGTTCCATGAAATAATGTTTCATTCATATGCTACATAATGCATAATTGGATCCATCGAATAATAGAGCTTTGTTTGCAGAAAAACATTCTTGTTTATCCATGTGTGTTGCAGGGATTCACCTTCTAGTAGTTGGATTGTTCCTGAATGAACTTGTTATGATACCAATTGTTGGCACACTTACTTATACTGAGAGGGGGGTGAATTAGTATGAGACTACTTTATCAATGTGTTACTTTACCAACTATAGTTGTAAGTGATAACTATAAAACCATATAAACCACAATACACTAATACTTAATGTGGAAACCCAAATGGGAGAAAAGAAACAAAACAATTATTTTATAAAATCATGTAGGCACCAACATACTATCAAATTTTTTTCAAGAACCAACCTACAGGAGACACCAATCCCTTTAGTTGAGCACGAACTTGACACTTCATGTAGGCACCAACTTAGAACTATAATATTTGTAAGAACCAATCTACAAGAGACACCAATCCCCTTAGATGAGCACCAACTCAGTAATATGTAGGAACCAACCTACTGGAGACACCAATATCCTCAATCTATCAATAATGTAAAATCATCTCTTTACCTCAATCCTTCACTTGCATAAATTTGTTGCTTTGTATTTGTTATCATAGAACTCTCCTAAAGTTCACAATATGCTTGATTTCAGAAGTTCCTTAGAACTTGCACCTCCTAGCCACCCTTAGACTATTACATTATCTCTTTTCATTCTCTAGTACCCTCGAACCTATGAGCCTTGTAGCTCTTCTTCACTTGATCTACTCTTACTCTCACATCCACACTCAAAAAACATTTAGGCAATGATATTTATACACTCCATGCTCCCATGGATTTTTCCACATACAAAATAAATTCATGGAGTTAGCTCTAGAACTACTCAAAATCAGGTTGAAACACTCCTTCGCATCCAACACAAGCCCCTTTTTTTCTCCCGCAATCTATTCATCTATCCCTCTATACAAGTATTAATGCATAGTTATCGTCGGATTGTATTCTCGATTTAAATCTCAGTTGTTGATATTGTTCCTCGACCATTTTTTGGTTGTGGAGCCTAATTATCTTCCTGATTCAGAGGTCTTTGTTTTCAGCTGCATTTATACCCCATGAAGACTTTACACCCTAGAATAATGTACACTCCTCCATGTGGGGGAGTGGAGGGGGGGGTTACCCCCCCTGCAGGGTCTGGGGGCAAGCGAGCCCCCGAAGGAAAAATTCCCTTGTAAATCTATATTGTGATTTCATAGTAAATCTGGACCGTTCATTATAAGGTCGCAGATATGATGATAGAATTTATGCTAGGATTTTTGGTCCTAGAAGGAAACCCTCTTTTATGAGGGAAATGAATTGTGGCTATGTATCATTGTGAATATTATATTTTGAGTGAGGAGACTGTGAGAGAGAGAAGATGAAGTTACAATGTGTGTGTTGTAGGTTGTATCCATTCATTTGTTGGATAATAATAAAGGAAGGACCTGGAAATTTCTATGGTGGATGTATCCCACACTGGGTGAACCATGTATATCTGTGTCTCTATTGTATTGTGTATCTTCTATGTTTTATTTTCGCATTTTTTTTATTTTTTTTATCTGTGATCTTATTTTTCTAACAACTAGTATTAGAGCCAGGTTAACTCGCAGGAAAAGAGGGTTCCTGGTTCGAGTGAGAGCAATGGAGGAAGATGGAAAGGTTAGGGTTGAGAAATTTAACGGCCAAAACTACCAATTATGGAAGATGAAGATGGAATATTATTTATATCAGAACAATATATTCCTACCATTGGGTGGAATAGAAAAGAAGTCGACGACCATGAAGGAAGAAGAATGGGAGGTTCTTGACAGAAAGGTACTAGGAACAATACGACTGAGCCTGGCAACGTCAGTGGCTTTCAATATTTCAAAAGAAAAGACAACAAAGGATTTGATGGACGCATTGGATAAACTGTATGAAAAACCATCAGCATCCAATAAGATATTTCTAATGAAGAGATTATTTAATATGAAGATGTCAGAAGGTGGGTCTGTTGTAGATCATTTAAATGAATTTAATACGGTTACTAATCAGTTAAGTCTTGTAAAATTGGACTTTGATGATGAGGTCAAGGCTCTTATAATCTTGTGTTCATTTCCAGAAAGATGGAGCGACTTGGTCATGGATGTAAGTAACTCTGTATCTGGTTCAAACACTTTAAAATTTGATGATGTTATTTGTAGCACCACTTTTCGGTTACCAAGGCTTAATCGCTCTTAAAAGAAAATTATAACACCACTTTGTACATAACTCATACAGACATTATATAATCCACATGCGTTTAAGAAAAGAAATACATTTAAGCTCAGAGTAAACATATTATTTACTGCTATAATAAATAATCAATAACATTAACATTAAATTGATATGCACAACAAAATACATGATGATTATAATACACAGAGATATAGAAACATAATTAAAGCATCATCTGATACTTATCTTTTAATAGTGGTAGATTCCACCAACCAAGTGCAGGCCTTCCACGAACCTCCCAACCTTAGACCACACTGCTCATCAAGATCAGCAGTGGGTCACCCCCGAGATGGGACTAAGCTCCACCCTGAGACAAGGAATCCTAGGCTAGGCTGGGGTTACAGGGAAAACAACACACAACCATAAGGAAGGGATTCTCTTCCAGGAACCACTCATGCTCACTGCCCATAGACCCTTATTCCCCACAGTCCTTTGACTGCTAACCTCCCTTGCCTTGGGTTACAACAATAGAATGGACTGGAAGTCTCCGGGCTCTATGGCAACTACAGGGTTCCATCCAAGAGTCCTCTCCTTCCTTTGCGCACTCTCTCACCTAGAGAGAGATGCTCACATGCCAAAACCACCTATTCATCCAAACTCAAACACCACTCTCACCTAGAGAGAGTGTTTCACAACTGGTCATAAGCCATACACATTCCTGCATTGCGCAGCTACAATGAACCATGGAAATACAGACACCGACTTCCTCAAAACGGGTTCAGAAATGGAAAAATGGTCTCACGGTCATGGCTTCGAGATAGAGGCTTCATGCACAAGATCCATTTCAGATAGAGGATGCACACAGATTCCCCAGACACCACATAGGATTTTCAGTTCAGAACAAAGGTGAATCTGGCTCTTCAGAATCAATCATAGGCTTCTGGTTCAGTACGAAGGTATACATGGGTTTTCTTAGTGCCAGACACAGGCTTTTCGGATCACAGAGATGCACCAAGGTTCTCTGCAGAACTCGGGTCTGTCGTACTGGTCAGAGCCCATACAAGCTCAGGTTGTTCGATCAAATGGGAGCAGGGACCCCTCTCACAGCTCACCCTGACCGTTTTATTCGTATGCAACAGTGTTGACACTTGTCACCCTGGGAACTGCATGCGTTACACTAGCACGCATCACCTTCCTCATGGTTAGGAACTTAGGATAAAACATGAAATGCTCATGCCTTTTTGAAATAATATTAAAATATTATTCCCAAGGCTGAAGCCCACTAGGCTTAACACTTAGAAACCGTTTTCCCACCTTCCAACCCCTAATCCCTTGCCCACTTTGTGGAATATCAGTCCCCCTTCACTCATTCATCATGTTCAGTCTGCACCTGGCAGTGTTTACAATTTTATTAAATGTTCTGCATGATTACATATATAGTAGCAGGCTCCTGGCCTTCAAGACTTAGGCTCCATGGCCTAACAAACACATAAGCCACCAGCTTATAAAAGCTTGGCTCACCAGCCTGTAAAACATAATTACAATTCCTTTTAGAACATGATTTACAATAGGTCTCGGCCTTGGGGACACTACAATCCCCCTCCCTTATTTCTACACTGTCCTCAGTGCAACTTACACTGTCTATGCAAGCCTTTCAAAATTTTCAAAAAGATGCGGGTACTCTTCCCACATAGCATCTGC
>ML788359.1:167311-179698 GCA_009831015.1 Picea engelmannii
CATTTACACATGTATGGAGGAAAGAGAAAATATTTTATTGAAAATAGTAAAAATGAGTGGTTACATCCTGACTCAAACTGTCGACGCTGCCTCGAAGCCAACCACCCAAGTTCTTGGTCCTTCAAGTATCAACTCAAAACATTGGCCCTTCTTCAGATGACCTAAAAGGGATAGGAACAAACCCAATGGTCATATGAGGGAGAAGAAGGAGTACTGGAAAGTAAGTTCCAAAACAAGGGGATGTTACTAAGAGGATGAAGGGAGATAGGGAAGCTTGCAAATTCAACAACATAAATTTGCACCTTGGTTGTCCCCCTCATCCATGCCCCCAATGGTGCCTTTATACCATCCTTAAGGGGTTGAAGTGGTTGAATTCCATTGTGTACGGTCTCAAGAGAGGTTAGGAATGATCCCAACTGAAAACCCCTCCCGAAAATGTGGAATTATTTTATTTTTCACATTTTTTGAGAGCATTTGCGAGTTTTACTCTAGAAAAGCATGAACATCTGCGGTTTGCACATTGATGACTCACATATGGAAATAAAATCGTTGTTTTTTAGATGATTCTGATGCAGGATCATGGGATTTATATTTGCAATGATGTGGACAATTGTGGTATAACACCTTTACACTGATTCGATATGTGATATGCGTAGTACCACCTAAAATCTCTTCAATCGTCAGATCAACCTTATATTAGATGTTAGTCGTTGATCTGTTCACTGGACATTGGATCTCATAGCACAACCTCATCACTAAGAAGCCATATGATCTTCTCATATTTTATCTTGATCATTGATCTGGTTCTGTGTTCCCTTTGATATCGGGACCACTGGGCTTATCGAGTTACCAGCCTATCGACCCATCGGACCCTCGAGGTATCTTCCCATCTTCCTACCAGGCCTTCAACACTCACGCCTTCAACCATTCATCTAATATTCAATATATAGGTGTGATATTTCTTTTGACATGGTTCTTCTGACATGGTATACATGTTGGCTTTTTCTACATGTATTGATTGACATGGCATTGTACAAGTTTTGACACATGGCATTGTGTGTGGCATATAATGTGACATAGGTCACCTGCAACCCATTTATATGACATGTCCTCCACATTGACCCCTTCCACACATGTTGGATGATGTGACACCGATGTGGCATTGGTGTGGATGCTTCCATGGCATCGAAGTTGGCCCACCAACCATCGAGCTAACGAGATACTAGGTTATCAGGCCCTCAAAACTTCAAACATGCAACTTCAAACTTTTATTCTGATATCCAATACATGATATGCTATACATTTCATGATGCTAACGTGGTATATGAGGTGGCCTCCACATGGAACGCCATACTGTATTGGTTGTATTTATGGTGTTGGCTTGGAAGATGACATGGATTGAGATTTTCTATTGATGTGGCATAGGATCTCTCCCACCAGGTTTTAGGCCCCATAAAAATTAATCAATTCATTTGAAATTGTCACATGATATACGATATCCAACATACACTCAGCCCCGATCATTTGATATTGGACATTGATTTCTAACGATCAATGGTTAGTATTTAATCCACTAAAAGTTAACCTTTTTCACATAGTTTTGTGACTTTCTTGTTCTTATTGAAGTTATATAACAACAATTTTCATTATAAACTTACCAAAATTGTTATTCCCTATGAATGTGATATATTGGCTTTTTCTTTGTTATGGTTAATATGACCATCGGGCTCCCTCGCAAAGCTCTCGCCAAAACTTAATCAGTGCATACATGAGCCTCCTTTATGTTTTCATACTTCAAGAAGCTATGATTTCTCAACCACATCTTCTTGTACTTGGTTTCAGTAACTCGAAAACCCTTTTTTTCTTCATGGGTCATCTTGTCCATTCCCGCATTCAATTTCACCGCTCCTCCTCTGAAACTTGAGTTTATTTGAACTACCTTCATAACTCAAGGTAAATACCTATAGGTGCATCAACTAATAAACACAACTCACAGAGGTATTCAATGCATAGGGGAATTACTTGGTTCAATTCACCCAATGAGATGCCTCCTTGATATGTTTTTGTAGAATCAATGACAACTAAATATACATAAGATTATCAACTCTCACCCTTCCTATGATATCAATGACATCCATGATTTTCATATTCATTTCTACCTTTGACATCAATGACAACACAATCAAACAATGTCAACTTTCCCTATTAACATTTTTTGGGAATTTTTATGGTAGGTTGTGTGGTGAAGTGTGACAGATTTTTCTTCAAAGATCTTTGGCTCTTGAGTAACCAGAGCCTCAAAAATTTCTATAGTATCCAAAAATCATTGTTATGACCAACTAGATTCTTCTAACATTTCGTCTACATCCATATCTTGTGGACTTTCTTAAATTTCAGGTATATCCAGTTCCATTTTTTTATTTTCTCTCTTTCTTTTAGACAAAGTATGCACAACATGGGGTTTTTCCAAATTTTTCTTTGTAGGGTCTTTGTCACTGCCATCATCTAAATTTATGGAAGGTTTTTTTGGGGGTTCTAGACCTCTACTTTTAGTTTTTGTTTTAGAAGGAGTAAATCTCTGTGAAACACAGGATGAATTGGGATTTTTTCTTGTTGCATCTTTTCCATTTTGTCTGTAGAGCTCATCAGTGCTATCCATCTCTTTAATATCATTATCAGATTCTTCAATTGAGGCCTTAGCGAGATTCTAATTTTCTCCTCCTCTTTCCTTGAATTTTTCATATTTACATAGATAACAAGAATATCCCACCAAGGACATGTGGGCAGAAAATAGGTCCTTAGGGACGAAACCCTTGATGCATTTAGCTTCCTTTAGGCCAAGTTAGTCAAATTGTCTTGCAAATTCATCCAAGTGGGAAATATTCTTGACCATAATTTCTCCAACTCTCTAGGGAAATGGAATGAACTTCTTCTTCCTTTTTCATTGAAGAAATGTTCCTAGTACTTGTACTTTATGCACACTTCGATGACAAAGTTTCTATCTTATACATGCAAGGAGAGGAAGAAGGGCTTCAATTGGAAGAATAATAATCTTAGAACATCAAAATACTATGTAGTCTCAAAAATTCCTTTCTCTATGAGAAATGAGGCAACCTCTAATGATAGTCTTGATGTAGTAGGACCAAAGATTAATTTTTTTAAATCATAAATAAAATTGTTGTGGACCGGGTAGAGATTTTATTGAGCTTGATCTCAGCTCCATAAGGTTGGATACTAGACATAGACTGGTTCCACATTGAAATAAACACTCATTTCCCTTGGCAAGTCTTCGAAAATGTGATAATAAGATATAACATATACCGAATAAGAAGTCATATAGAATTTTTGGGTTTTTCTCAAACCACCCAGCTGAAATGAAATTTCACTTGAAATAATTTGCCCTTGGTCAATTAGGACATCCTCATGAACAACAAAGTGAAGAATATAAAAATATATTCTGTCATAGAGGTCATGGATTCAAATCCAATAATACGGGAAAACAACCAGGGGTATTCTCTGTAAGTGTATTTTAAAGAACTTACCTCAACCTGAGAGGAACTGTTATTAGTTCTCAAACTGGAAATATAGCTCTTGAGGAGGTTTGTTCCCCCTCTATGTTCATTAAGGAATTCATCATATTCCTCATTCTTGAACTACATGGTGGGTTTTGGGAGTCACAACATTCTCTTGAAAAATGAAGGAGTCAAGGAGATGGGTGGCTTCCCCTGAACTTGAATTATTCTTCTTTCTGTATCGAATTTGCCTGTGCACCAAATAACTAATTCTTTGAAAATTTTCACCTCAAGGACACAACCAACCAATGATATGCCTAAGCTCCAAACTTGGTTTGTTTCCTTCTCGGTGAGAGGAATAGAATTACACCACTTGTAAGATTATGACCATTGGAACTCATGGTCTTCTTGTCCAAGAGTGTTGAGTGTATCTCCACAATACAAGTCCATTCTTCTACTTGAAATAATTTACATGGTTGTCTCTTCTCTTGAATAGGTGGTGGTACTGTCTATATAACCTTTTTACAACATGGTGTATTAATCCTTTATTAAAATTTCCACCTATTTCCTTGATTATTAACCACTATAGCTCTTATTTCAAAGTTGTCGTCTTGCAGAGTAAGATTTAAAATTTATTAAAAATCTTTATGAAATCTTCACCACTTTAATAACGGTATTAGATTCACACAAGTGGAGACTGACGTGGTGGAAGAGAAATAAATGTGGTTGGGAATTGTGACTTGATGTCATGGAATATGGAAAATGGCTAAGTATGGAAGTGCAAAAAGGGAAATGGAAAGTGCAATATGGTGAATGCGGGGTTGTGGGGTGTGGGACATGAAACATGGAAAATTGAAAAGTTAATAAGGAAATCACCCCCGCATATACAATGATAAAATAAATTAAGTATGAAAATAGGCATTTATGTGGGTCATGAAAGTCAATGGGTCATTTTAGAGAACACAAAATTTTGTGTTGTGGGACACAAACAAGAAGGATAAAAGGTAAGTGAAGAAGACAGTTGTCCCATATCCACATTCAAAGAAATGGCTAAGTATAAAAAGGCAAAGAGTGCAATTTAGAGGACATTGAGGTAGAAAGGTCATACTAAGTGCTACATGATTGCAGGTTATGGGACATGAGGATTTGTGAGACATGGATAATTTGGTCTCCCACAACACAAAAAAACACTAAGTGTTGGATTCATGAAAAGTGGCTAATTAATKACTTTTGGGTTAAAGGTTTGCAGGTTTGCRGACCTGGGAACTTCATGGTAGCCTGATATGCAACCTRCATTGCAGAGATAAAATGACTAAGTAAAAACTATACAAGGAACATAGGAGGAAAAGGAAAAAGACTAAGGATAKATATGTGTGTACTAACATTGATCAACGGATGTAGATCAACACCAACCAATGCAACCACCTTCACAATTGTTTCCTCTCTAGCAGGGCTCAAGCTTGATGAGGTGAGGAATATCAGGGCACACAATAATACTCACTACAAATAACTCACTCCCATTACCACAAGTAATGAGTTGTAGGGATATTACTACCACTCCAACCCCTAGTGATGGAAACCAGACTTGACGATGGCTTCCTCTGCAATTAATTTACACATATCCCAAAAGGTTAACATAGATTAGATTCTTAACTAAATACCTTATTTAGTGGAGAGGCTCCTGGGATTGTAGCACCTCCAAAACCCATGGTATTATGTTGTGCAAAGTTCATACTACCACCTTCATTCTTAGTTATTGAAACCACCCAAGATAGTGAAATCCCCCCTTAGCAAATATCTTACTGCCACCTTTAGATTTGGTGACCAAAATCACACTAAAAAATGGCATCCTACTTTGCAAAGAAACTAATAGAACCTTTAATCCTTGGTGATCACAACCACACTTGACAATTTCATCATACAAATAGACCTAAGAGAAAACTACAAGGAACCAATCACATTGAGCTTAAGTGCCCCTTCATGATGCAAGAATACTCCTAGTCCCTTGGTCCACATAGACCGGGTTAGATAAACTAACAATTCTACTCAATCAAGTATAGAATCCAAAATCACAAGTTCTAACATAATCATGACAAAATCTCATAGCATTTCCTCATGAACTAGCCAACCTCAACCATGGGAAGGTAACCTCTTTTGTAATCTATCTCAATATAACATCTTCCCCAATATTTTTCTCTTATCCCTCCCCATTATCACGCAAGGGAGAATTTGGTCTTGAGGTTGAATTTACAATTCTTAAGAATAGGGTAAAAGTAAGTCGCAACCCTTTTCCCTTTATGTTTTACTCAAGTTAACTTTGGAGGTCATTTTCAAAAGTATTTTCTCATTTTCCAAGCTTCCTAGGCACTAGTATATGATAGTCAACCTCATTGAGTTAATAGTCCTTCCCTTGAGTGTGTTTCCCCATTTTCCAACAAGGTATTAACTTGTAACAAATTATTCCATCCAAGATACCGATGTATATACCACATCATCATAATCATTCTCACCATAATATAAGATATAACAATAACAAGGCATTGTGCACATGTATACACCATAAATCATAATATAAAGCATATAATGGCAAGGCATCCAACACATCTATACACCATCAATCATATCATAATAAAGATATATCATATGAAATCATCATCAAGGCTCATCAATGCTACTTAGCCATTATCAAGAATACTAATGCTTCATGCAACATTATTGTCAATATCTAGAGCATCGACAATATGTATGTTAAACAACAAATGTATATAATATCAACCATACCATTTAGGAATAATCAAGATAACCATCATCCAAGAATTATTGATGTTACATAGCCATTTTAAACAACATTTAATGCTAACTAAATCATCAATCAAGGAAATATTAGTTCCTATCACAATCTAGACAATCTCATGTGTGTCTAGGTTTATCACATTCAGCCATCCATAGAAGCAAGCATAAGGGGAGTGGTGAGTCTAAGACCACCTTCTCCTATTAATTGACTAAAACATCAATACCTTCATGACACTTTTATCATAAAGACACCATGAAATAAAAATAAGGTACACCATCCTAGTTAAGAACACAAACCTTTAGTAATGCATCAAAATTAGGATTACTCATCATACACCATCAAGAGTATAATCACCAGGTCGGAGATGTGTCCCATTGAGAAAGGAATGAAAATAGAAAGTGGAATCCAAATATCAATGTCAAACACAAAAATTCTATCCAAAGGGGTATCCAATCACATAATATAAAATCTTAATAATAATTATTAATGAGAAAACATCACATGTTACTGAGGTACAATTCATTAATAACTAGACACCAAAGAAAAATCAAACATTATCTACGAAGTATGATACTCAAAACTATTGGTTTGAAATAATTAGTAAAGAGGAAATCACCCATAATTAACAACAAGATCTGTCTTCGCAAAGAAACAAAATAGCACATAGTAACCTCATGCGCGATGGGGTGTTACACTAGCCACCATGCTTAGAACCTAATATAGGGTAAGTTAGGTTACATTAGAAAAATAAAAGAGATTATGAAAGTAGACTTCTTGTCTTTCCAATGTGTTATTATTAGGTGCATTAAAGTGGTGTTGTAATATCCCTAGGCCAAACCCAATTGTAATGTAAATGAAAATGTACTTAAGTTGGTGAGTTGTTTGATATCATTTTGTATGCACATTTCATGGCATAGTGTGTGCATGTACTACGTAGTAAAATGAGGAAGTGTGCACATTCCAGGATACGGCGTGCAACAACATAAGTGCGCGTGATTTTGAGGCTAGGTAGCCTTTTGTGTATATTCTACGTTTTATAGGCTGGTGAGCCAATTATTATAAGCTAGGATGCTTATATTTTGATTAGGTCGGGAGCCTAGATGTTAAAGGCCAGTGTGCCTATTTTTGTATATGTCTCATAATTAATATAAAATACATCGTTGCGTGCAGAATCACCACGATAAAAGAGATGAGGGACTAAACTCCACTAGTTAGGGAAAGGGTAGGGCTAAAAGTTAAGGAAAAGGGATAATCTAGGGAGCTTAAGCCAAAAAGGAATATTATATTAATATTTCTTAAATCATAAAGTATGGATAATTATTTTATCCTGAGTTCTAAAGTTGGGTACAAGTGAGCCAAAGTAGCTCCCAACATGACAAGTGTCAAGCTGGGGACATGCATACATATTGTTGGGACTTAGTTCATTTTCCCATCTTTTTCCATCATTCTTCCCATCGTTCCTTCCATCATTCAGTCATCCATTCAATGATCCATGAGCATACACACACCCATTGATCTATCCTTTGTATCTTCATGACTGTACCTGAACCTGTATCCATAGCCATTTTGTGTTGGTGTATCTGGTTAGCTTGGGAGATGGACTGAAGAAACAGGTTGTCAGGCCTATGGGATATTGAAGAGGCCGGTTGTCAGGCCCGTGAGAAATTCTTTGGGTGAGATAATTTTTGGGAATTGATTTTTTGAAGGTGTTAAACTGCAGCTACAGTGATCTGAGACTTCATGTCCACCCCGTTGTTGAAGCCCGGAAAGGAAGTGGGGCAGCCGAAGGACTGTTGAGCAGAGAAGGGGCACACTTCCTGGGTGGAACAGACATGTGGAGAATGAGGGACTGTAGGTTTTTAGTTTTATTTGGCACTTGAGACAAAGTCTTTCCTATTGTCTATGATCCTTTATCCTAGTTAGGAATCCCTTTACCTGGGTGGAGTTTAGTCCCAGCTCGGGGGTGACTCACTGTTGAGAGTGATGAATAGTGTGGTCTAAGGCTGGGAAGTTTGTGGAAGGTTTGCATGCATTTGGTGACATTCTTACCAAGATAAGTGTCAGTTGTGTGATAAAATTACATGTTGCATTGTTATTTACGTGCTTATTTTTATGGGTTATCATATGTGCGGTTATAATTGTGTTTATTTTTATGGGTATTTCCTGTATATGTTGCATGTATATGTTTATTGTTATTTCAGTGTGAATCTGTGTATTTACAGATGTATTTGTATGTTTACGTTTTATATATAATGCTTCTGCAAGAGTTTTGTGTGTATATATTTTAATTGCATGCAATTCAAAAAATTTATATGGCATGTCAGTTGGATACTGGGTATGTTACAGTATGTTCCGCAGAGAGAACGTAAGAGTTCTCTGGCATAGCATGGCCTGACATGGATGGTCGTGGATGTTACAAGTGTGATACCTTTGACTATAGTAATGTAAAGAAATATAGTGATAGTGGGATAATATGTATTAGCACCAAAATGATCTGGGATAAAAGGAAGGAGCCTTATTTACCACAAAAAATTGCAATAAAGTGTCTTTTTACCCAAATGTGTTGGATATGGATTAGTGGTTCATACTAAGAAACGATTTGAGATCAAAACATGTTTTTGAGAAAAAAAAATGTTATCATGCCAATTGAGGAAGACGAATCAGGAAATGGCAATGAAGAGTGATGTGTACATGTTTTATTTCAACTTTTATGTTTTGAATGCACCATTTTATCATGGATTCTACTCTAGTAGTTTTAGTGTTTTTATTATAGATTCAACTTTGTTATTTTTAATGTATTCTACTTTGTAATTTTATTCCTCTTACTTAAAACTTTAGAGAGTAATTTGACCAAGTTCATAACTTTTTGGTGAAAGTAGTTTAAATGCTAAACTAAATGGAGTTCAACATTTTGATATGGGTAGAGAATACAAGTATAATTATTGGTGATTTCATATAGGTGTTCAACAAATATATTTAGATGCTATTACTTATTGTCAAATTTTGATAATTCCAAAAAGTTAATACAATACCAAACTCTATTTTTTCTTGTTTTACAATTTTGAATATAAAAAGATAACAACCATTTACAAGTATCATCTTAAAAAAAATGCTTGAGACCTTCAAGATCTTTAATGAATTATGAAGCATTTTTAACTATAAGATTTGCATATTTCTTGTTTTAAGATTACTAAAACAACTAGCATCAATAAGGTCACTTTAGTTGAATATATTTGTTTATCTCTTATTTATATTTAATATAAAAAATTTGAATTGTTTTCATATTTTTATCAATGATTTAACTAAAAAATTAATCAAATCGTGCAATTGTTAACTAAATGACCATTTGATCAAGTGTGCAAATTTTTTTAATTAACATATTGTATCTTTATGGACAATGAAGAATTTAGATTAAAAAAGAGCTACACATTAATTGATTATAAGTTTTTGAAATCATATCAAAATTAAATGATTTCGTGTAGCTAGAGTTAAATATTATATGATATTTTTTTACAAGTGAAATATTATAGTAAATGATTAATACATATCAAATTTAATTTGTTTAATATTTGATGACCAATAGTACAATCACATGTCCACCTGGATGGGGTGACATAAAGTTGGACTGGATATACCCACGTGATGACTCATGATGTTGAATTGACAAGTGGGCAATGTCAAACAAATGATCAAGCGTTGGGAGATATGGTGAGGAGGGTAGTCATTGTGAGGATCGAGTGAGGGGAGAATGTACTTGTTGATGTTGTGATTGGAAATTATGTATGACATTATGCTTAGAGGTGGTATGCCCAGAGGAGGTACACAACACTTGACGATGCCAAAGCGGAGACTTCAAGAAGGAGGTCCTGGGAGTAACCATATGCATAATTTAAAATGAGGAGTGGAGTGAGAATTCTGGTAATGATGGTGTTGTCTTCGTTTTCATTTCCTAGGGAGGTAGAGAATTCTTGATGGATCCATTGAAGAGGGAGGGATATGGAAGAAGTCATAGATTTGGAATGTCGAGGATAATTGGATGTTTCTTTCATGGGATATCTAGAGTCTGGGCACCCTGAGGAAGCATAGAGACTAGGTGATATTAAAGTGCAGAGGGGAAGGATATGTGTTGGGAACAAGGGTAAAGTTGGGGATGTGGATTTTTTGGGTGAGGAGAGAGACTATGAATTTCCCTATGAGGTGAATGGGTTATTGGAAACAAGGGAGTAATCTACAAATGTTTTTTAGGGATTCATGGGCATTGGCAATTCCTAGGATGGCCAGGAATTTTGAAAGAGGGGGAGGGTAAGTCATCAGGGGGAGAAGAGGAAATAAGAGGCCTCATTCTCCCAAGGACCGATAGAAAACATTAGATAATCCCATGAGTCTTGGGAGGTTGGCCATCGATACTAGGAGTTTTTAATGGAGGTGGAGAGAAAGAAAGTTGAAGAGGTAGAGGCAGTGGTTCGTGCCCAGAGACAGGAAAATTATGATAAGGAGATTTTGGAGGAGGTGTGGGATTGGGTAGATTACCCCTACTACTCAAGGATAAGGAATACCAAATACTTTAAATCATCGATACCTACTAGATTGTGAAGGAAATGTTAGGGAAGGTTTTGGGAAGGACCCTGAGAGAGCATGGGGATATACTACATGAAATTTGCATATTTGAAGGTAAATTTGAATGAATCTATCAGTCTCAGTATGGTATTCACTTCATTCAAGGTGTCTTCATCTAGTCATCAAGTAGAGAGTAGGATGGAGAAGTAACACTAAACTTGTCGGGAACCAAAAACTATCCAATTGATGTGGATGCTCTTGAGCAGACTATAGTAGCCATGGATGAGGTGAAAAAAGATAAAATCCAGGCCAAAGTGAAGGGATGATTGGTTTTAAATATATTATGTTATGTTTTTTTTATGGTCATATACTTGTTGTTAGGCTTATAGTAATTTTTTTTGTAGAAAGACAATTTTAGGAATATTATGAATAACTTTTTGACAAATAATATAGATGGGTATCTGAGAATTGAGGACTTCTGTTTGAAAATCTGGTTAAAATTATCTGGGGTAAGAATATGGTTTCCTTTTTGGTAGATTCCCCCAAATGTGTTGTAACAATGTTTATATATAACATATAAATCCTATAAGTTTTTTAGCTTAAAAAATACAATCACATGTCAATTTTGGTATTAGAGTCTTTGTATTAAAATTGATTACCATTAAAATTTTGGTACTAGAGTCTTTGATGACCATTGAAATTATGGTACTAGAGTCTTTGATGACCATTTCAATTATGGTACTAGAGTATCCATTAATGTATTCATTACAATTTTGCATATGCAGATGAATTCATGAATAGTCTTATTTTGTTTTCTCATTTTCTAGCGCATATTTTATTTGGAAAATTGTTAAAAAAACTAATACTTTTAGTGGTTTGATATTTGATGACCAATAATATAATCACATTTCAATTTTGGTACTAGAGTTAACATTAATGCATTCATTACAATGTTTTTTCCACGTAAAAAAGTATAATTCTATTCATCTGAAAAGAATCAAATTACATTTTGTAGGTGCCTTAAGCATCACCCAATCATGGATAAAGTGAGAATAAAATAGAAGATCGAGAGGTCCAATAAGGTAGCTAATAATCCACTAATAAAAGTACAATAATATGAATTGGGAAAAAACCGATATGAGTAAGAAAAAGACCTTTGAATCACAAGAAATCCTGCCACAAATAACACGTCAAGATAGCAAAGAACCTGCCATATATACACGCTAGAAAAGCATAATCCAGAGAAAATACCCGGACACCAGAAGGACCAGGTTAGAGAGGTATGAGGCTCCCACATCAAGAGAAACATAAATCATTAGAGCCAGCGAAAACCCCATCAAACACCAGAAAAGGAGAAAAAAAAAAGATGCACATCCCCAATAAGGACCTCAAAGTGCTATCTACGCAAAAGCTACACGCCCTGAACGAGGACCTCAAAGCTCTAGCCCAAAACCTCTTTTGAGATGGGGAAGAGAAAGGAAACCAACACCCACCAAAAAACTTGATATGAGCATACATCAAACC
>ML788359.1:195860-208476 GCA_009831015.1 Picea engelmannii
TGACCTGCACAAACTGATTTAAGCAATAAATATGGTTTTAAGCTTTAGAATTCTTGCGCAATGGATTTTATGAATAATGATGGATGATTGTTGTCGAAGCTCCTTCTGACTTGCGTCTCCCATAGAGGTCATGGTTGTCCTTGATTTTGTAGTACTTGGTTTTCTTGCATTGTGTGGTCTGCTTGTGTCAGGCGGGATGTAGACACCTCCATGTAGCCTTAGTACATAAGTCTGTGTGTGTGATTATTTCTGTGTAAAGAATCCAGTGCCGTATCAAGAGTCTCGGGCCCTTTAAAGGCAGGGTTCCACTCTTGCGACACTCCTGAAGTAGATTACTAGTTTCTGCCTGAGCAGACGGCTAGGAGCCTATCTGACCTTCTCTCTCTCCGGAGCAGAGAACTAAGATTAAACGCCCTGCTTTCTTGTGCAGAAATAGTAAAATATACTACTATGGATTCTTCCTTTTGTGTTCGTACCATGCATAATCCAGTATATCGTTAAACGTTTGCAGATACTTGATTGTGCACCTTATGTCTATGGTCGTTAATACTTGTCGTTACTTGATTGTGCACCTTATGTCTATGGTCGTTAATGCTTGTCGTTACTTGTTGTGCGCCTTATGTCTATGGTCGTTTATTGCTTGCAGTTACCGGTTGTGCACCTTAAGCCTTCTGGTTATGTTCATCATGGTTGTGTCTTGTTGGTTGTCGTGTGGCGATGTAGAGTCAAGAGTGTATGTTCCTTTTTACACATGCGCACACACCTTAAAAAAAAAAAAAAAAATTGCACCTGTTAGAGAGTTGTTGTCGTAACGAGGGGTTGTTACATAGTGGCTTGACTATAGTAAATAGGAGGTTATGTGACCTCGACCAATCCATACCTTCATAAGGATACAATAGAAGATCAAGTATTTGATCATCCTCACTACCTAATAGATAAATTGTGTCAATAGACACATTCCTACAAGACATTTACCCCTCTTGGGAAACATATGGCCCCATATCAACATATGCACACTATCCATCGATCTAGGAGGGAGGCATTCAAATGATGATCAAGTTGTGATAAACCTCTCAAAAAATAGAAAAAAACCTATGATGCAAGGGGGGAGAAATAAATCTTCTCACACACTATGAAAACAATCCAAATCAATACAAAACTTCCACAATGTAATAGTGGACCACCTATAAAATGTTTGTTGATCAGTGAGGGTATCTACCTATTGCAACTAGTCACATATGATATGACTCCCATTAGTAGTATGGTATGTGAGTGTAAATATAATAAGACACACACAAAACACATCCTTGTGCTCAAAAGCATGCATTTGTAGTTGTCCCCTAGTAACCTAAAGCTTACTAGAATTAGTAATGTTCACTCTAGTGTGATTTTAAATGTATATCAATTAGCTATACATTGCAACACCATGTGACATGAAAGGGAAATGAGGAAAATCAAACGCCCTCTTATATATACCAATGATGAAGAAAATTTCCTCCTTTATGTGTGGGTACCACAGGTTAGGACTAACCCTAAATCCTTGCTTGGAAACATCCTAACAAGGGATCAACTAATAAAAATATGTAGTGTCCCCCTTTAAGAGACGTAGCCTCCTCATAAAACTTTAGGAGGTTAACATCCATAAAAAAGAAACAAGTCTCCATAGTAATAATAATAGGTTGAGGAAACATATCCCTCTCCCTCTTATACACCTATGAATTTCACACCACATTATATGCATTGGCTCATTATCGTTATCCCTTATTCATGCACAAACCTCATTAGCAATATATAGAAATCAAAGATACAATATGTACTAAAATAATAGTCATAATATTCATTGAATATGATATTTCAAATGTGGTGCATAAGAAGTGGAAAATTCCATGATGCACATGAAATTTATAGGTGCACCATTACCAATGTGCCTAAGATGCACTATGAATGATGTTTTGTAAGGCATATCACACTAACACTTGGTGCATCTAAGCAATATAAACACATTGACCATTGGTGCATATAGTTACTATCAACACACTGCAAAATAAGATTTGCACCATTGCATTATGGTGTGTTGATGTGGACTAATCACACCAGGAACAATGCACCTCGTCAAGTGCACTGGTTCATGCAATATACTAAAACGTCTTTTTCTAGTGTGTTTTAGTTTATTTAATGCACAATTATGTGTCTATTCCATATCAATGCACCATACATCGATGTGTCTAGTCACTATAAATGCATAGAAAAAGCACAATATGTGCACCTTGACACTACAATTTTTTGACATAGACTTGCTACACCACCAACGATGCTCCTAAACATCATCTAGTACACATATTGTGCAATAAAATGCACTACAAAATATTTTTCTCGTTGTATTTCATTTTATTACATGCACTAATGCAATGTTCATAAGAATCATTGTACCTATAAAATGCATTATGGTCCTTGTTGGGCGGTGTGCTAACATAGATGAAACACACTAGTAAATGGTTCAGTTGATGAAAGTGAATGCACCACCATAGAAGAGAATTTAACTAACGTTGGTATGTTTACTTTAATTGTATGCATTGCACAATACTATATAAGAGAATTTAGTTGACATAGGTGTGTTCAATTTAAATTTATGTGTACATTTAAGCTAAAGGCACCAATGTTATCAAACTTTTCTTCTACAATGGTGTGTTCATTTTTATCAACCACAAATGTTACTAGTGTGTTTCATCTATGTCAATACAATACCAAACAAAGGTAATATACATTTGCAAAGTCAATGCATTTCTCATGACTATACACACTGATGTGTATGTTAAACTCAAATGCACTGAGAAAAATATTTTAGTGAAGTGTATTTTATTTCACAAATTGGCATGTTAAATGGTGTCGTTGGAACTATTGGTAGTGCAATAAGTTCATGTTAAAGTAACATTGTGTCAATATGCATGTGCCATGCTTTTGTGGTGTGTTTATAGTGACTAGACACACCAATGACCAGTGCATTGATATGGACTAGATGTGTTGTGTGTAGTAATTTGTGTACACAAATTGACCATGAATGCATGAACAAAGAACTTTAGATGCATTAGTGGTAAAAAAAAAAAATTGAAAAACTGGTAAATTATTAAATGAAATTGAAAAAAATTGTGAAAATGTAAATAAAGTGGTTAAAATAAAATTACTTTCTCTTGTCTCCATCATAGAGGCATGGTTGCTTTGGAAATCATAGAATAAATTCATTATATTTTTGTTAAAATCCTAAATTGAATTAAAATATGTCGTGGAACAAGATTGCAAAGAAAATCTAGCAATTTAGAAGGAGGGGACAACATATCAAGGGTGCAAAGAAAAATAAGATTGTGTTTGAAGGGAATGGAAGCATTGGTGGATGGTAAAAATGAGACAATAGTCAAGTAAACATTTTTTATTTTACCCTGCCTTAGTGCACCTTAAGGTTTGATGCTTCGATGCATCTATAGTACTATAGAATTAATATGGTAATACTATTATATTCCACCAATACCTAATTTTAAAATGTTTTATAAAAAAAAAATCAATGAAGGACCCTATTTTTAAAATGTAAATGTATATGCACTTATAAATAGTTATGCATTGGTGCATCAATACACATAGTGCACCAATGTGTTTAAATATAATAGGTGTACCGAAGTTAAAACCTATGCTCACTCACCTCTGCTAAAATAAAAACAATATGAGATTCCACTTCAAAACATCCAAAGAAGCTTGATTTCCTTCAAAGTTTATTGAATTGTGCATACTTTGTTCTTTGACTTCTTGTAGTTTCTTTTATCAGTAAATTTCCATTGGTTTACAAATTGATGATATAGCGTAATGGAATGAATTACCATACCTAAACTTCATCCGCTACTTTGAGTGTGTAACCATATTTGCAAAAAATAGGCTGAGATTCGATGATTTTGTTTCAATCTACTTTCCTCTCTCTAGGATCCATTTTGGACTTTCCACCACATGTAATTGGATGTGAACTGAAAGAGTGAGAGGGTTTTCTTAAGACTCCAACTTATGTTGGAGAATTAGGTATCTATGTGGATGAATTTTCATGTTTTCTTATTTTTTTCACCATTATGCCTTTTTGAATTTGTTGTTGTTCTACATGTATGAGTGTAACATCTAGATTTTATTGAACACTTTTTCATAAAACTGAATTATTCTTTGAGGACACTTGTGTGCAAGTGATCCAGCTAAACATGGTACTATATGATTAACTTATTTGGTTTATGAGTTAAAGTTGATGCTATAATTGAGTATTGAAATTTGATATGTTATTAATAATGATGTATAACATTGAAAGGTATTATGATGAGGTTTACTAAGTGTGCACGAAACATGACACAGTGAGGATGTTGATGGCATCGATAAAATACCTTGGACTCCAGATTGAGTCAGGGAGTTGACTATTGAATTTGATTATGAGTACTTGATTCATTACGCATGTATTATGATGATGATTTCAGTTATGGATTTTATGTATGAGTTATTAATATTGTTTTGCCCATGGATACAAGCATGGTAATGTTTGCTAATCCGACTCACATATGGATTAAAGGGGTCATACATAGATGTTAGATAGATTAGTGAGAGGTGTGGCAACATCCCTGTCACAGCCTAATAGCACTCCCACCGTGCCCTGAATTGAAGGTTAATGACTACCTTGCTCCTGAGAGGTTCACGTTGTTGTGAGGGCAAACTGAGAAAGTCACTCAAGAGGATTTATGAGGGGCACACAATAAGGTGGATTACTTATTCCTAAGTAATCTCTTAGTCTCATACAAGGTCGATAAGTGGACTATTGACTCCAAGCGCCAGACAACTTCCAAACTAAATCAAATGCGAAGAAACGAAAGAATGTTGAGTGACACCTTGGAGCACATAGGTGTGTCTTGAAGGGCATTCCACATGAATAAAATTAATAAGTGAATAAAAAATTAGAATACTATAGAGAATAAAACAAGTACTTAGAATTTGATTAGAAAATAGAATATTAATTTATATTAATTTATAAACCGAAAATATGATAAAATCTAAGTCTAAATGTTTATGCTTAAATAAATTTTATAGTAATGAGTATAAGGGAAATTAGACTAAATAAAAACTAGTGAAGAGAGACTAAAAATTAAGACATGTGCACAATGTGTGCATGGAATTAATAAAATAATTTTTTAATTAAAAGAAATTAATTCATGTGGAAAGGTGGAGTCAACATAAATTTAGAATCCTAAGTCAAACTAGACTCTAAATCCTAACTAAGATAAGAGTCCTAATAAAACCCCAACAGTAATTTAGTTAGGAGACACAATAAAGGAGAAATTGGGGAATTAAGAGACAATTAGGAGAAAATATAGGAACTAATTGTGGAGGTGAGGAAAATTTTCAAAAACAGTATTTAATTAAAAAGAAATAAACATGTGCAAATTGATGGAAGAGTGACATGTGTTTGGGGTGAATAATCTCTAAATTAATTATTAAAAATTATATAATTATGCATGAAATGACAAGTGTCAAGATAGAAATTCTTATAAAAGAGGGGAGAAGAAGGAGTAAGGTATCATAATGTTGGATGACTAAAATGTTGTTAAAATCTCTTATGATTGGTTTTCTTGTGTGAGTTGGGTTGCAAGTCTTGTGTAGGAGGTGGAAGCCTCTCCTTTCGAGGGAAAGATTGAGCTAATTACAATCTGAATTTTTGTGTGTGACCCCTTTGCGGATTGGGGGGCTAAGAGGGAAGAACAATACCCCTAGCATTTGATGGGAGGTACCGGTGAAGTTGCTTGAATTGGCAAGTAAGAAAGGATGTTGCACAAGTTTCCAAGTTGATCAAGATTATTCGCATATATCATCATTCTTTTGGTCATGGTATTTAATTATTAGTTTTTATTCTATGTAATAGAATGTTAATGTTGTATACTAAACATGTATGGGAAGAACACCTTGGCTATTGATATAAAAATTCTACCATTGATATATATATTCCAATTTTACTAATGGAAAATATTTAGCACGTTGCAAGCGATTAGATTCAGTTCCTGTAAAAAACCAATTGTACAAAATTATTTTCAAGACTTTCAATAACCAATGTGATTAGAACGAAAAAGTCGACTCATAAGAAAAGTATATTGTCTTCTTTGATTGAACGACATCTATGTTTTTATTTGTTGAGTTCCTTGTTTTTATTTGTGAAGAATGGCAATGGATGTTTAGATCTGGTTCTGGTTTCCCTTATTGCATTACAATACGGATAGGTTTTTTTATTTTTGGATTGATTATACACCCATGGAGTTAGTCTCACACAGGTTTATGTTCTAATTCTATTTTCTCTGAGTGTTATGTTGTTAAGAGGTATGGAATCATTCACGATTAGGGTTTTCTCGGCAGGAGTGTCCCATAATAAATTCAATCTCCATTATCTTCATAGAGACGACCTGCAATTTCATTTTGTTTCCATCAGTGCAACTTTCCCTATGTTTTTTTTTGTCCATTTAAATATTCGGTTTTTGGTCTTCAATTTTATTTTTAATACCAGTTAGTATCCACTTTCAATTTGAATATTAGACCGAATGGCTCTATTTATTTTGATCTTATGGTGATCCTAGACATTTTTATAGAAATATGTGGTTAATGAAATGTACTAGTTAAATTGTATTTTTCTTCCTTGGTAGTACTTACAAGTTTTATGGTTCTTGCAGATTGGAATATTTAGTTAATGTTCTTCAAGTTTTTAACTTGTGAATTATACCCATTGATCTACATTTTCAAGGCTCTACTTATTTGGGTTCTTTGGCGATCTTAATTATTCTAGAGGTGTGTGAGTTTAATGAATATCCATGTTTCAGTCTATTTAAAAAGGATTATATCGTGAAAGGAAATCGACGTGTTGTTAGTAGTGGAATTTAGGTATGCCATGTTTTGGTGTAGTCATATTAATGAGCCTTTTAATTTGTTTCGTTGATGGTTTTCCACCAAAATATAAGAGCTCTCATTGCGATGCCGAAGAAGCATCAGATGAAATCGTACATGGTTCGAATTTCCACCTGTAAGTTCACTGAGTTTTGTAAATCATTTCCTATAAAGTTTTATTGTTGTTTATCGACTTTTGTCATGGTGAGTTGAGTAGCCTGACTGCTTGGCCTTCATAAGATAAGTGTTATGACTTTTACTCTATGGTTACCAAAGAAGGTTAGCATTGAAGTTCTGGGTAATTTCGAAGTGGATGTTACTTGGAGGTATGCTTCCTCCAAGTACACCCACACCTGAGAGATCTTCTCCACATGGAGAAGAACATACTACCGATGAGGACCATGCTGTAGTGGGCGATGTCATGGGTATGATGAGGTATTTTCAAAGGATGTCAGAGGCCCTGATAAAACACCTTGATCATGATGAGGGAAGGGGATCTATACCTAATGAGGGTTTGCAATTCACCACTGTAGCTAGTGGTAGTTTTCATAGAGAACTCGAGAAGGTAAAATTTCATGAGTTTTTGGGTTCCACATATAGTTTATCCATCGAAGCTTGGTTGGAGAATAGGGAAATGTGTTTTGCATTGTGCGATTATACCTCCAACATGAATACATGCATGGCGGTCTTCCAGTTGAAAGAGAGTGCACTTCTTTGGTGGAAGACACTCTTACCACAACCGAATATGGCCATTGAAGATGTGTCTTGGGAATTGTTTGAGGAGTGATTTCGAAAGAGGTACCTATCTGATGAGTTCATTGAGTTCAATCTTAATGAATTAAATGCCTTATGACAGGGAAGTCGTATAGTACTTGAGTATTAGGCTATATTTATGGAGTTGCTCAGATATTCTTTGTACCTGAACATTGAAAAGTTAAAGGTGAATAAGTTTTTTTTTGGTCTCAACTACAACATTCATGCTAAGGTGAGAATTATGATGCCTCATACTTTGTATGATGTAGTACATAAATATTTTTCCATTGAGGAGGAATTGAACAGTGGAGATCAGGGTAGGAATCCTTCCAGAAAGACATGAAAGACTCCACATAGAGCGTCGCAGTAGCAGACACCCATTAGAAACAATTCTAGGCACCGTGATACACCTAGAGGACCTGTATTATCTACACCCCACGGAAAAGCTACCAATCAGAGGACTCTGTATAGAGAAACACCACAATAGTAACCACACCATCCTCGGTAGCAACAACAATATAGATATGTTCCGCAGAACAAATTGAGATCCCAAAACCCTAGACCAGAAGATTCTTCTTCTAGAACTAGGAGCATCGGTGCTAAGAACGGATTTTGGACTTGTGGAGAGACCCACTATCAGAGAGATTATCCTATCGAGAAGGCAATAGATACTGGATCAATAGGATAGACGACAGTAGGATAGATGGGCAAGGCCCATAGGATTCATGCAATAGTGAATAACCACTAGGCTGAGCATCAGTCTAAAGTGCTCGAGACTTCATGTATGATATCAAATCAATAGTTTATTGTTTTGATAGATTCATGAGCTACTGAGAGTTTTAATTTTAATGTTGCTCAAAATAATTAAGGTGAAAGAAGTCGAACAAGACGAGTTTAGATATGTAGAATTGGCATCAGTAGCCAAGCAAAAATTTGGAGGAAAGGTTAAAGATTGTAATATTAATTTGGGTGAATATGTTGCTAGTGTGTCCCTTTTTGTTACAACCTTGGGATATTATGACATTGTGATAGGGATGGATTGGTTAGAATCGCACAATGTGATACTTAATTGTAAGACACAAAGTTTAAGCTTAATTGATGATTTAGGACAAGATAGAGTAATTGTAGGAAGAAACCAAGGAGTATCGCTAAGATTTATCATTTCCATACAATTGAAGAAAAATATGCACAAAGGATGTAAGTTGTATGCCATTTTAGCTCTCAACGAAAAGGGTGACACATAAATATTGGAAGACTTTCCGGTAGTATCGGAGTTTGCTGATATTGTTCCTAAGGAATGACCAGGTGTACCTCTGAAAAAGAGAATTGGAATTTACTATAGATCTAAAACCTGGAACAGAACCAATTGCAAGAACATCATATTAGATGTCGACACTTGAATTGAAAGAGTTAAAGATGTAATTGAAAGAGTTATTAGATTTTGGACTTATACGTCCAAGTGTATCACTGTGGGGTGCACCAGTAATTTTTGTAAGAAAGAAGGACAGATCATGGAGGCTTTGCATTGACTATCATCAATTAAACAAGGCCACAATCAAGAATCAATACTTGTTACCAAGAATTGATGACTTATTTGATCAAATGAAAGGGGAAAAAACATTTTCCAAGATATATTTGATATCGAGATATCATCAATTGCGAATCAAGGAGGAAGACATTCCTAAAACAACATTTAAGAAAAGATTTGGACATTACGAATTTAATGTATTACTATTTGGATTGACAAATTCCCCTGGTGTATTCATGATTTTAATGAATGGGGTGTTCCACGAATACTTGGGAAAGTTTGTACAAGTATTTATTGATGATATATTAATTTACTCTCAGAAAAGGGAGGAGCACGATGAACATATGAGGTTAGTTTTGTAGTGCTTAAGAGAAAACAAATTGTACAGAGAGTTGTCAAAATGTAGATTTTATTAGACAAAGATTCACTATTTGGGACACATTATTTTTGGAGAAGGTATCGTTGTGGGTCCAACAAATATAGAGGCTATTATGGAATGGAAAACATCGACGAATGTGCAAGAAGTACGTCATTTTATGGGATTAGCAGGTTACAGGTTACTATAGGAGTTTCGTCGAAGGATTTTCAAAAATAGCAAATCATATCATGGAATTGCAAAAGAAGAATAAGAAATTCATATGGTCAAAGAAATGTGTTGAAGCATTTTAAAAACTTAAATAATTATTAACAACAAAACTGATATTGAAGGTCCTTGATATGGACAAGAAATTCAGAGTTTGCGCTGGCACATACAAGGAAGTACTAGGTAGAGTACTAATGCAAGAAGGTCGAGTTATCGCATATATTTCAAGGAAACTAAGAATTCGTGAAGAGAATTATGCAACACATGGTTTGGAATTATTAATGATTGTTTATGCCTTACGAGTTTGGAGACACTACCTTATTAGACAAAAATTCGAATTGAAAACTGATCATAGTGGATTGCAACACATTTTTACTCAGAGTGACTTGAACGCACGGCAAAGATGTTGGTCAGAACTTTTAAGTGAGTATGATTTTCAAATCACGTACATTAAAGGAACAATTAATAGAGTAGTGGATGTGTTGAGTCAGATACCACACATTTTCTTAGTAATACCATTAAAAATGAACCTTCAGGAAAATATTTTTTCATTACAGATTGATGACGACTGGTACAAGGAAGTAAAAGACAATATCAGAAAAGATACCATGATGATACCTAGATATGAGGGTTATTATTTGGACAGTGACAAGCTACTAAGATATAATGATAGAATTTATGTACCACCAAATGGTGAAATGAGAAATTTAATTTTGAATGAAGCTCATTGAGCAATGTATATGGCCCACCCTGGAGTCACAAAAATGAAGGAATATTTTAAACCACTATTCTTTTGGAAGGGAATGAAATATGATATAGTTAACTATGTGGCCATATGTCTTGAATGTCAACAAGTGAAGGTTGAACATGATAGACATCCAGTGGGATTATTACAGCCACATACGATTCTTGAATCGAAATGGGAAGTTATATCTATGGATTTTATTATTGGATTTCCATTGACGAAAAGGAGACACGATTCTATCTTTGTAGTTTTCGACACTTTAATGAAGAGTGTGCATTTTATTCCAATTCGTACGTCATATCAAGCACCTGACATGGCTAGAATTTTTGTTAATGAAATAGTAAGAATGCATGGTGTACCAAGAAAGATAATATATGATCGATGATCGGTATTCACAGGACATTTTTGCACTAGTTTCAAAGAGGCTTTGGGCACACAATTAAATTCTAGTACAACATATCACATTGAAACCGATGGACAAACAGAAAGAATGAATCAAATTCTAGAAGATATGCTTCAAATGTATGTGATGGATCAACAAAAACGATGGGAAGAATTTTTTCCTTTGGTATAATTTGCATATAATAACAGTTACCAGAGTTTGATAAAGATGGGGCCTTTTGAATTTCTATACAGACGACTGTGTAGGACACCTTTGAGTTGGGATCGACTAAAAGATAGGGTCCTGCTGGGACCGTAAGTGATTCATGAAATGGAAGATTAGATGTGAACTATAAAGAAAAGGATTAAGAAAGCGCAAGACCGACAAAAGATTTATGTAGATGCGCATTGTATAGACCGTAATTATGAGGTTGGTGATAAGGTGTTTTTTCAGGTGAAGTCACATAAGAGTTCAATTAAGTTTGGAAAGGGTTCTAAACTCTCTCCAAGGTTTGTGAGACCTTTCGAAGTTATAGAAAATAAAGGACACGTGGCTTACTGATTAGCCTTACCCGATTCTTTGGGGTGTATGCACAATGTGTTTCATGTGTCAGTTTTACATCATTGTATTTCATATCCATCACATGTTATTTATTTGAGTTCATTGCAAGTATCAGATGAGGGTGCTCTCATAGCAGAGTGAATCCACATATTGGACCATCGCACTCGACAACTATGGCGTCGATTGGTCGATCAGGTCAAGTTCCAATGGGATAGTTATAGTCCACATTTTTCCACTTGGGAGGATGCACATCAGATGCGTCAACAATTTCCATATTTATTTTGAAGCTAGATAGATAGATTAGTATCAACAATATTTATTGTTTTCATTATTAGAATGTACAAACTTCGGGATGAAGTTTAAAACAAGAGGGGGTGTATGTGGCATCCAGATTTCACTGAACACTTTTTCATAACATTGAATTATTCTTTGAGGACATATACATGCAAGTGACCCAGCTAAACATGGTACTATATGCTTAACTGATTTGGTTTATGAGTTAAAGTTGATGCTATAATTGAGTATTGAAATTTGATATGTTATTAATAATGATGTATAGCATTGACATGTATTATGATGAGGTTTACTAAGTGTGTAGGAAACATGACACGGTAAGGATGTTGATGGCATTGAGAAAATACCTTGGACTCTAAATTGAGTCAGGGAGTGGACTATTGACTTTGATTATGAGTACTTGATTCATTACACATGTATTATGATGATGATTTCAGTTATGGATTTTATGTATAAGATTTATTAATATTATTTTGTCTGTGGATGCAGACATGGTAACGCTTGTTAATCCAAATCACATATGGATTAAAGGGGTCATACATAGATGTTAGATAGATTAGGGAGAGGTGTGGAAGTGCCCCTGTCACATCCTAATAGCACTCCCGTCGTGACCTGAACTGAAGGTTAATGACTACCTTGTTCCTGAGAGGTTCACGATGTTGTGAGGGCAGACTAAGAGAATCGTTCACAAGGATTTCTGAGGGGCACACAATAAGGCGGATTCCTTATTCCTCAGTAAGTTCTTAGTCTCATACAAGGTCAACAAGTGGAGTATTGACTCCAAGCGTCAAACAACTTCCAAACTAAGTCAAAATTGAACAACATAAAGAATGG
>ML788359.1:238861-263460 GCA_009831015.1 Picea engelmannii
ATATAGGCTTCGGAGTTTCGACTACTAGGAAGTCAAGTGCGAGACCTCTTGTCTTCGCATATTGCGAAACCCCGAAATGAGCTTAGTAGATATATGGGTTTCAACGTTTTGGCACCCGGGGAACCGAAGGGTATGAACCCCTCATGTTCCGGTATGCGAAACCCAGAAAGTTAGAGTTTTGGGATATAATCCGAGCCATTGATCAATTCGACGATCAGTTAGACCCTTCTTTTTGGGTTTCGGCACTTCAAAGGACAAAGAACATGGAAATGCTGGCATCACGATTCCCCGAATCGTGAAATCCGAAAGTGCCTTTCTGGTAAGGCTAGTGGTCATAGCCAATGATCACATGGGGAAGGATAAGGGAAGGTAGGGTCTGCAACAAGCCCATAGAAACTCAGGGATTCTGTTCCTCGATAAAGAAGGAAGAAAAGAAAAAGGGCGAAAAATCTTAGTTACCGTAGCGGGTGTGTGACAATGATGTTGGTACATATTGATGAGTCATAGTTTATGGGTATTTGATGCATGCTTGGTACATATTTGGTTCATGGTTGATGCATTCGTTGATGGTATGGGTTGAGGTACAGGTTGGTGCATGTTTGATGCACTTGTTTATGGTACAGGTTGATTATGGGTTGTTTGGATAGGCTGTTGTGACAGGTTATTTGTATAGGTTTGGCGCATGGTTGTTGCATTTTTTTATGGTACAGGTTGAGGTACAGGTTGATGTATGGTACATGTTAGCACATGTTATTAGTACAGGTTGTTACAGGTTGATTACAAGCTGATTGGTACAGGTTTACAATAGTATATCTCATAGTGATAGTGTGACAGTGGTTCCGTCATTCTACTTCTATGTCAGGGCAGTTGGGCGAGGCAAGGAAAGGTGGTTGTTTCCACCTTCTGATTGTAACCGAATAATATAGGGGGTTGTATCCTCCTCCTGGTTGTAGCCAGAGAAATGGGGAGTTGGAGCTTCCCTCAGGTTGTAGCCTGGGAAACTAGGGGGTTGTAACCTCCTTCTGGTTGTAGCCAGAGAATTGGGGAATTGGAGCTTCCCTCAGGTTGTAACCTAAGAAACTAGGGGGTTGGAACATCCTTCAGTGGTAGCTGGAAAACAAAGGAAGTTGGTTCTTCCAATGAATGTAATTATTAAATACATATAAGAAAAAACATTCCATGGTTTTCTCCCACTTTGGGTTTCCACGTAAAAACACTGGTGTACTGTGTATGTGTATGATTGCTCATTTGTTCATTATTTATTTACTCTGTAATTATTGTATGATAATGCTACATTGATATAACACTTGCATTTTGTGGTTAAAAAGGATTAAATTGATCTATTATTGATTCACCCCCCCTCGTAGTAATCCAACAATTGGTATCAGAGTAGGTCCCTTCAGGAAACAATTTAACCACTGGAAGGAGATCATGGATTATTCCGAGAATGGAGTACCAATGTTTAATGGTAAGAATGGTTTAAAGTATGATATGTGGAGCAGAAGGACGAAATTATTTTTACAGGAATAGGGGAATTATATTTGGCTATCAGTTGTTACAGGATATGCTAGTTCAAAAAAGGAAAACACTGTAGCTAAGAAGGAATTGAAGAAGAACAAAAAAATAACAATGGATTTCATCTAGGAAGGATTACCTAATCCGGTAAGAGAAAAGGTTGGTAAATGTTGATCAACCAAAGAACTTTGGGATAAGTTACATGAAATATTTTCTTCACCCATCACAGATTCAGAAAATGCCAAAGAAGATGCAGATACAAATCAAGAAGAATTATGTTCACCATATCAAACAGATTGAGAAGATGAAGAGTACATAATCACCAAAGGCATGTTGTTTTTATTTAATTGTGAAAAATGCGGACATCTTGAAATAGAATTCCATAAAGAAAATGAGACAAAAAAACTAATTTAAAAGGAAGACAATTATGAAGCAGAATTGATTAGTGCTTTAGATGAACTAAGAGAATAAAATAAGTCACTCAAGATTGAATTGATGAAACAAAAGGAAAGTGTTTACATTTTTGAAGAATCCCAATATGCCATCGAGAACTTAAGAACTCATCTAGAAGAAGCCAGAAAGATCAAAGAAAATCTTGAATATCAAAAGCAGTATTTGGAAGCCAACATAGCAACACAAAGGGAAAAAGAAGAAATGAGAGAGGAGATATTGACAGATTATCTTAAGGAAATAACTAACGATCTAAACCAGCTTGAGGTAGAGTTTGGTCAAGAAGAGATAGGACTTGAAGAAGAAATAATCACATTAAAAATCCAACTTGAAGAAACAAAAAGAACAAAAGAAGTCACAATGTCTCAGATAATGAAGAAAGAAGAAGAGGTTGAGAAGCTTGAAGAAGAAGTTGTCACATTAAGATGTAAAATCATCAATCTCAACAAGAACGTTGAAGAGACATAAACATCCACATCAGCTATAGAGAATGAAGAGAAGCACTCTAGGTTGCTAGAAAAGAAGAATGAAGAAAATAGAAAGAGTTATGCAGAAGTACTCAAAGGAAGGAATCATGGTCAACCAGAATCTAAGAAAACTATTGAAGATACATCTCCAAGAAGACCATCCATGTTCAAGCCACAAAGAATCTTTAATCATGATCATGATCAGTCAAGGTAGAAATTCAGAAGGACTGCACCACAAAGAAGATCATTCACTCCCATGTATGTAAATTTCTTTTATGGTCATTTTTTTATTGTACTAATTTTGGACATAAGGTTGCAGATTGCAGGGATTATAAAAGAAATGTTCAAGCAATAAATGCCTATGTGGCCCCACGTAACATTGAATGTTACAAATGTCATAACTATGGACACATGGCTATTGATTGTAGAAGCATGATCGATACTTCCATGAAAGAGAAAATTGATATCAGATATAATAAAGTATGGATAAGAAGACATGAAGAACATGTGAACAAAGACTAGGTCCCAGAGATTTCAAGATTGGTAATAAAACGAGATGAAAAAAACTCTATAGAGAAAAAGAAAGATGTCAGATACATAAAGGTTTGGAAAATAGTTGAAAGAAAAGAAGGATAGGTAAATAAGGAACAGGTTCAAGAGATTGTACTTTCAGGAAATGTAGTGAAATATGAATCCACATATAGAAAGAAAGAATCAAAGCTCAGAGAGATGATGAATCTACCAAAGAAGATGATGATGAATACACATCAGAGAAGAAATTGTTCTAATCCATCTGGCTTAGACACTCCCAGGTAATATGAATATTAGACAGGGGGAGTCTATGCAATAGTTGTGATAGAACAAAGAACCATCCTTTGAGCAACTTGCAGAGTTTGAGAAGACAGATCTAGAGAAATAAGTTAGCAAAAGTATAATCATTTGTAGTAGTGAAGACTTCATGATAGTATAGTGATAAATGGGTCAGCATTATGGAAAGTTGTGCAATAGAGTCTTGGACAGTATGGACAAAGATAGATTCGTAAGAACACTTAGGAGGTTTGGATAGATATATGACAGTGGACGAGATCATGGATTCATAGATTGGTTCAGAGAGTGGTTCAGAGACAAAGGAATATTATCATAATGGATGATAATTACACATGAAATGGCCCGAACAATGCTAATGAATTCCAAATTAATAGATATTGTTTGGACACATGCAATGCATACAATAGTTCACATTCAAAACAAAGTAATGCTCAGAAACAACAATGACAAAACTCCCTACAAGCTATGAAAAGGAAGACCAACAAATATGAAACACTTCAGAGTATTTGGAAGAAAATGTTACATTGAAAGAGAATATGGTAAAATGGGAAAGTTTGACTCTCCTGTGGACAAAGGAGTACTTGTTGGTTACTCAAGTACAAGGAAAGAATACATGTGTTACAATCTGAGATTGAACAAAGTTGTGAAAAATGTCAATGTAACAATTGATGAAACAGGTGGACGAGAATTAAAGGAAGAAGAAAATGAATAAATGGAACAACTTTACGAAGAAGAAACAAAAGATAAAGAACAAGTAGAAGGGGAACTTGAAGAACAAGTCTACATTGAACAACCAGAAGGATTTTAGTTGTCGTAGAACGAAGATTATGTCTGTAAATTGAAGAAGGCCTTGTATGGTCTAAAACAGGCTCATAGAGCATGGTAGTCTAGACTGTATAAATATCTATAGTAGGCAGGATTCAGAAAAAGAAGTGTAGACAACAACCTCTACATCAAGGTAACTCAAGATAGTATTTTATTAATTGAAGTTTATGCTGATGATATTATTTTTGGAAGTAATGATGACATGTTAAGCCATAATTTTGCAAAGGATATGCAGAATAAATTTGAAATTTCATTACTCAGAGAACTATCCTTGTTTCTGGGTCTTCAGATACGTCAAAGAAACCAAGGAATTTTTATTTCTCAAACTAAGTATATCAAAGAAATGCTAAAGAGGTTCGGAATGGAAGATTGCAAACCAGTTACCACTCTTATGCAAACTGGTTGCAAGTTGAGAAAATATGATGATTCAAAGTCTACAGACCAGAGGCAATACAGGTCAATGATTGGTAGCTTACTATATGTGACATCATCCAGACCAGATGTAATGCAGGCAGTTGGACAGGTGGTACGATTTCAAGCAACACCAAAGGAATCACATGTCGTAGCAGTGAAGAGGATTTTCATATATCTCAAAGGAACATAAGAGGTTGGATTATGGTATCCAAAAGGAAAGGATCTATCAATTATTGCCTACACAGATGCAGATTGGGCAGGTTTCATTGATGACCGACGAAGCACCAGTGGAGCAGTGTTCTACTTGGGTGAGTGTTTAGTATCATGGCTAAGCAAGAAACTATCATCAATATCCTTATCTACATCCGAAGCATAGTGTATTGTAGAAGCAACATGTTGTACACATGTTCTATGGATGAAACAAAATCTAGCATATATATAGGTTGAGTATAATGAACCCATTCCAATCTATTGTGATAATACAAGCACCATCAATATCTCAAAGAACCCAGTGATGCACTCCAAGAAGAAGCACATTCCTATCAAATATCACTTTCTACGGGAACAAGTTGCAGAGAAGAACATTAGAGTTGAATATGTGGGCACAAAAGAATAAGTGGTAGACATATTTACAAATCTGCTTCCACGAGAAGACTTCGAATATCTTCGCCAGAGACTTGGAGTAATTTCTACTCCAAAATGAATGATTTTGAATTCTTATCTTATATATCTTAGATGTACACAAGGAAACACCATAAAGAGGACAATTCAGGTTGGGAGACCAGTTTTAGGAAGAGTTCATTAAGGAGGAGTATCCCCAAGGATAGTTCAGTTATGGGGAGAAACCCTAGATGGAAATATACCTTTTCCATTGATGACAAAGGGGGAGAGATTTATCATATGAAAAGGTAAATTCTTGGAGAAAGAGCACATAGGCATGGTTCCAGGGGGAGTGATGGTCACAAGGGGGAGCATGAGTGATATGATTTTAGTGTTGCATGATATGACTTCAGTATTGCATCAGAGTGTTTCCATTAGTGCCAAAGTGAGAGATTGTTTATTATTTGGGTTGGTTGTGATTGATGTCAACCCTTGAAGAAAGTCCAGTAGAAAATTCTGGTAGCACAAAGGTTTGGGTAATGGACCCAAGTTTGTTTGATGGATAATGGTTTGAGTTTTGATATATTTGTAGGCAAGACTATTCTAGATGGATAGTACATGTCATTCCATTTACAGTGGTATGTGTAACGTCACATAACTCCTCACGGTTAGAGAGTTATGGCCATGTGAAGTTGGAGAACCCTCATGAGTCATCTAGAAGCCCCAAAAGGTCAAAGTAGTCAAAGTGGTTACAAAGAAGAAATGATTTAAATAATAAAGTGAAGTGATGAGTCTACTATAAGTCAAAGTGGATACAAAAATGATTATTTAAATAATAAATTTAATGGAGAAATTACTAAGTGGACAAGTGGTTAGAAGTGGGTTAGCCCTAAAATAAGGAAGGTGGGTTAAGATGGTTATAAGGTAATTTAAATAATAAAGTGAAGTAATGAGTGTAGTATAAGTCAAAGTGGATACAAAATAAATTATTTAAATAATAAAGTTAATGGAGAAATTACTAAGTGGACAAGTGGTTAGAAGTGGATTAACCCTAAAATAAAGAAAATGGGTTAAGATGGTTAAAAGGTAACCCCTTGAGGAAGCTACATGAAAGTATAAATAAGAGGCAAGACTCTCTCATTTTAATTACACTTGAGCATATTGAATATCTACAAGTGATTGAGGTAACCAAAGGATATCTAAACCAAATTTTAGAGGGAAGGTGAAGTAAAGAAGGCCGAAATTCAAGGGAGGATAAATTTTTTTGATGATGCTTTCTAAGGTATGTTATTTACAGGTCATCTCACCATTTTCACAATAATTTTTTTTCTATAATGAGTCAAACTGTGAAATTGGTAGGTCGTTGAGGAAACATATCCAAATAGCTGTGAAAAAAAATTCCTCTTGTGGGTCATTGTATTTTTGGAGTTATGCTCCGTAGAAAATAGGGTTTGTGGCTAGTCCTGAAACTGGTCTAAAACATGTGTTTCAGGTTAAAATGTTATAAATTCTTCATAACATATCCAAATTTAGTAAGACCAAATTTATTGGTTAGAGTAAATTATTTAGTATTATGTGTACCATTTTCATATCCATACAACAAATATTATGTGCAGGGAATGCTCTACAAGTTCACTCTCTAGAATAAGTAAGAATTCAACAAGGTATGCTATTTTTGCTATAAATCCTTTTCTGAGAGGTTCCAAGTAGTGAAATATGGAGGAATTGCATAAAAGACACTAAATAAAATTGTGTACCATTTTTATATCTTTATTCATTACAGGTATATAGTTATGATTATTTCAAGTTAGGGTTGTTGACTAATCCAAAATTAGTCATGTGAGACTAAAGTAAAGCTTGATGAAAATGCTAGTCTCTTGTTGTTAAAGTTAAGGAAGGTTTGTAAGTATGTGATCATATACACCAAGTCTATTACAAAGTCACAAATCATAATTGGATGATGAAATTGATGAGGGATTTTGGTTGAGATACATGTTGGGTACATGGTTGAGACAAGTAGTTGATGAGTTGGAACATACATGAGGTGTATAGTTAATGATGTTGGTACATCTTGATGAGTCATAGTTTATGTGTATTTGATGCATGATTGGTATATATTTGGTGCATGGTTGATGCACTCATTGATAGTACAAGTTGAGGTATAGGTTGGTGCATGGTTGATGCAATTGTTTATGGTACAAGTTGATTACAGGTTTTTTAGACAAGTTATTGTGACAGGTTATTTGTACAGGTTTGGTGCATGGTTGATGCATTTGTTTATGGTACAAGTTGAGGTACAGGTTGATGTATGGTACATTTTGGCACATTTTATTGGTATAGGTTGATTATAGGTTGATTGGTACATGTTTACAAGAGTATATCTCACAGTGATAGTGTGACAGTGGTTCCATAATTCTACTTCTACGTCAGGGCGATTGGACGGGGCAATGAAAGGTGGTTGTAGCCACTGTGCAGTTGTATCCGGAGAACATATGGGATTGTATCCTCCTTCTGGTTGTATCTAGATAATTGGGGAGTTGGAGCTTCCCTCAAGTTGTAGCCTGAGAAGCTAGGGGGTTGTAGCCTCCTTCTGGTTGTAGCCAGAGAATGGGGGAGTTGTAGCTTCCCTTAGGTTGTAGCCTAAGAAAATAGGGGGTTGGAGCCTCCTTCCAGTTGTAGCTGGAAAACAAAGGAAGTTGGTGCTATAAAACAAAGGAAGTTGGTGCTTCCAATGAATGTAATTCTTAAACACATATAATAAAAAACATTCTATGGTTTTATCTTGCTTTGGGTTTCCACGTAAAAACATTGGTGTACTATGTATGTGTATGATTGCTCATTTGTTCATTATTTATTTACTCTACAACTATTGGATGATAATGCTACATTGATATAACACTTGCATTTTGTGGTTAAAAAGGATTAAACTGCTCCATTACTGATTAACCCCCCCTCTTAGTAATCCAACAGTCTTTTTATAGTATTATTAAATTGATCCAAAAAGACACGTCTCTTTTAAAATTTAATTTTATTTTCTTTCTTATAAATAGTTGGAGAATACCTCCCGTAACTACCCAAATATTAATTTGGTTATAATCCATCCACATAGTATTTTACTTTGTTAAATTGTTCCTCCATAATTCATGCCATTCTTTGCATAAATATAGGTAAAAGTAAATATGCACTACATTCCTTATATTTAGGTAATTAGACATTTTTACTAGAAATTACTGCCCACCATAATTTATGGAATTATTTATATAATTTAGGTAGGAGTAAAAAGTAAATATGTTGTCCATAGAGATTGCAACAACCCCATAAATTTAACACTCCCAAGACTTTTTTTTTTCCCTGGGCCCTCCTGTGAGGGAGTCAAGCTCAATCGTGCTCTGATAACATGTTGAATTTTCATAAGAGATGATATTTCATGTGAATGAATATCTTATTACAATGACGATTGTTCTATATATAAAGAACACGCGGTTACCATGGTGACCATCCATGAAGAGATGCATCCCTTGGGTAATAAATATATTTATACTTTATATTATATTATACATATAATATAAATATAATTTATATTTATATTTATACTTTATATTATAAATTTATTATTACATAAATAATATTATAATTAATAATATTGTTTAATAATTAATAATCATTTTATTAATTATTAATCTTGTAGAATATCTTTCCAATGTTTCCCAAACATCAACATTGTGGACAGACTTAGGGTCTCTCTGAACCCTTCTGGCCATATTAGTTAAACTCTTGAGTAAATAAAAGGGTAAATTCAATTCTTTATCCCCGCTCAGGTGCATGAGAAACCGGAGATGGAAACAATGCACAATAAAAAATGTTCCCTCACCTGTGATGTATTTTTGGACTGCTGTGAGGGTTCCTTTCCATTCTTCCTTTATCCATGTGATGGGAATTCCATGAATCCAGTCGGGGTTTTGGTGCCCTGACACCAAAAATTTATTGCAAAGTTCTGGGGGTAGCATGCCATTCTTAAACCACCTTTCCTCGTAGACCGGGAGAGCACAGACTGCTCCAATGAAATGTTTTACATTATGGATACAAGTGTCCCCAAGTTGGGATTTGAACTCATCAAATGTCTGTGAAAACAATAGAGCCACACCTGTATGATATCCCTTGAATGCACAAATAAATTCGTACCATTCTTCTTTCACAACAAGATCCATGATTTTCGGGACAACTTCGAACAAATCGAACCCCTCTGACTATGTTTTGTTCATCTTCCATCGGTCTCAGGGAGACACCATTTTTTTTTTACCACCTTTGTTGCAAGCAACGAGTCGAACTTGAATTTTAGTTTGATGTTATTTTCCACCTGTGATTCTAATTCCTCGTAATAGTGTGATGATGCGAACTGAAGGTGCAGCTTGCACGATATAAACACAATTGTGTAATGATGAATCTGGAGACAAAATTTCATGAAATTGAGTTCACCTGAGTATGCATACACATGCAGGAACCATCAAATCATTTTAAAATATTTAAAATAATTTATGAACATTTAAATAATTAAAACAATGTGTTTTACTATTGTTTGGAAGAACATGTCTGTTCTTGCAATCAACATTTTTCTGCACTAAAAAGTATTGGTCAAACTGCTATAAGCTTAGTAATGATAAATCAAGATGACATATGTTATTAACCCAAATGAACGTGCAATAACCTTCCAAGAAAGAAAGAAAAATGGTGCAAAGTCAATAGAAGGGTAAGACAATTCAAGCCGACTCATTAAACCATGGAGAAGAAACTGAGAAAAAAATCAGACTTTACAGATGTATAGGCTAAAGGAGGGAAAGAGCAGAGGCACAAACCTAGGTTTCAACATATGCAATACTATGACAACAATGATGACATTTATTATCATGATGGTATAAAGATGAATGAGCTTCTCTTGGTTTTGAGAATAATTTATCCTCTACTGAACAAGGCCAACTACGTAAAGGTGGAAGCTCATATGCCCCCTCCCCTCCCCGTCACAACACTCTCAATTTCCCAGTAGTACCCAATGTATAAAATGGAAAATAATCGAAAAAAAATAGTAATATTCATGCATAGAAATCACCAAAACAAAAATTAATGAAGGTAAATGAAATTGTGTGTTTGTAAATGATATTTTTAGTTTACCACGTACTCTAGTATGGTGACTATTTTCATGTTTCACATAATAATTAAACAACATGTAACATAGGATATAAAAAATTAGCATAAAACTTAAAAATATGTAAGTAACCCATGACATAAGTAAATTATTTTAAGAGAATAATTCATACAAATTAAAATATATAGTTACATACCTGATCCAACTCAACATTTGTATCATCCTTATTCTGAATCATCTTCATAAAACTTGACATTTGTATCATCATTTCATAAACGTTTTTGAAAGGATTAGCGATATCATCATCATCATGAATGTTATTTTCAAGCATATTTTCATCGACATCATCATCAAAATCAACCACATTGTATCTTATGCCTAGTTCATCTTCTCCATCTTCTTTGTATGTTGACCCATGATCTTCTGACTCCGTATGATATGGTGCATCATCTTCTTCTTCAATATATCTTCTTCCCTTACATGTGTATACTTAGTTGTCCTTCCTCTTGGATCATATATAACAAAAAATGACCAATCCCTCTCACCTGGTGTTATTGGATAAATTGGTAGGTGAAGACACTAACTGATCTCCCTAGATCCACCTAGATCTATAACAAAACACACTAGAACATGACACTTTCCTTAAGTTTTAGATATTTAATTTACTAACTAAAGAGGGATAGGTGACATACCATTTAAATGTCGCTTCCTTTCGCCATTGCCATCCTAGCTCCATTCCAACGCTCATACAATGATGAACTTGCAAAAGAACGCAACCAACCAAAGTGATAGTAATAGTATAAACTCAATATAAACCTATGTATGTGATCAAGGAATCATACAATAAAACACAACAACCTTTATAGGAAAGAATCATATTACTGTATCATATTAAATGTGAAAGAGAGATTGCAACCATGGCCTTGATGTCATAAGGTCCCTTCCAACTATCCTTTGTTCCCCACACACTTCCACTCCAAGAATTCTGAGAGCATAGATCTGATAATGTTCACAATATATCTTGACAAAATGGCTCATCTAACCAAGCTAACAATCTACAAATCTCAATCCAATCCAAGCTCCAAAATCAAAAGCTAGTCTCATCCAAGCCCCAAAATAAAAAGATCCAATAGCTAAATTTCTCCATGAGAGCTCCTCTCCTTTTATAAGTCGAAGAGGATAAGGTGAGGAGGTTAGGATGATCCCACTAAATCATGAAAGAGAGTAAGATCCAAACCATTCATATGCCACCTCACCATAGAAGTTTCTCCTTCTAGAAGCATCGAGAAGATGCTCGTTTTTCCCACGTATGAGCATTTTCGCACCCTGCCTATATAGCAACCTACAAACACTTCGTAACCTAGCTATGGTGCAACCTGCGAAAATCAGGCATTTTCACACCTTGCCTATATAGAAACCTATGAACATCCTCTTTAATAGGGTTTTTACAAAGGAGAATGCAACTTCTTTTCTCAGGAAATATTCTTCTCCCTTCTTTCTTTAGGAACTCAGGCCACTGACCCCTCTGAAGGAAACATATAGGTTTACATCATTAACAGTCATAGGGATGAAAAAAATAATGTGTAACAAACAACCCCCCAAAGTATGAAGTTAGAATAGAGTGATAGCTGACATACTTTGTCGAGTGTGCGTAGGGAACAAGGAACACGTCGATCAGAAACCTACCAACAAACAAGGAAATACAGTACAATAATATATCATCACTGAGGTAGGCATTCCCATACTCATAATACAAATGAATCAGAGCATAAATGTCGACATGTGAAGATCCATGTCAAGTAAGACAGGTCATGGCCACCAAACATACACTGTGGATCCATGCGAATATGACTCAAATCTGAACATAGCCACCAAAAATACACTATGGATCTATGTGTTAAAGACTGAAATTTGAACATAGCCACCAGACATACAATGTGGATCTATGTAATAGTACATTGAATATACTCCAACGCAACCTGGATCTGTCAGAAAATATCCAGGGTCTTCATCTCCACCACTCTATAGTACGAATCTAACCATGTGAATACATGTGCTGAGGTCGAACATGGTAGAAACCACTTGATTACCGGTCATTAGTGTATATCGTTAACAAGTGCAAGGGAAATCACCATTAATGTCAATGACTCCCAAGGTACTCTGGTACAATCCAACAAATGTGGATCAATGAGATGAGGTCAAACACTCGACAAAATATCTCGATCAGGGGTTTATAATGAAAACCCACTGTCGAAAGCGAGGAAACCTACCATTGAGGCATGGAAGTTCCAAGGTACCAATTAGTTTCTAAGTCTAATTCCTAGATAATGAGTTGAAGTTGACAAGAAAAGACTCGTCATAGGAGGGCCTTAATGTATCCCACATCAATGACATGAAATGGGTAACAAGATTTGAGGTAGATCAGAGTAACAAGTGATTCAGGACTGACTCAGGGATGGCCGAAATAATAGAAGTCTAAAGGACTGCAGAAATGGCTGATGCAATAGAAGGCTTTTCGGGTTGGACATCTTTTTGAACATATTGACGACACAACAACTGTCTTGGAAACACTTACTCAACAATAGGGATCACATACCAATTTTTAATCTTATAAAGGAGTATGATCAAGAGACAAGCGGATTTTCCAACCTAGACACAAAGCAAGTGAAAGGGTGTCATGTTCAAAAGTGACTCTTCCATGAAGTACAGGTTTAGACACATTTCTTTCCCAATTTTTCCCCCACCATTTCTAGCGAGTACCTCTTTATTTTTACACAAGATTGAGGAGGATAACATATGCTTGTAATGTAAGCTCATCCTTCAGATGAGTCCTTGGAAGTATATTTAACGAACCCTAGGAAGGAGTGGTTCAATCCCATATTGGCCTTTTGATGTTTGTTTAATGAGTCCAAAGAAAGAAAACTTGGGGGTTTTTCATGTTTAGAGAGTTTGAAAAACACTTAAGGAGAACTCTCCTAGTTCCTTTTTCGTAAATTAGTTCGACAAGGATGAAAAAGTGATAAACTATTGCTCACCGAACTCTTTCTTCAAATAATTTTATGAGCGTGAAAAGAACAAGATTGCTCGGCAATCTTTTCATGTTTAGAGAGTCTGAAAAGATCTTAAAGGAAAATCCAAGGGGTTCCTTTTTCGTATAACCTTTACGAGTCCAAAAAAGTGATAAAAGTATACTCAGTTACATTCTCATTGATTTACGAGCACGAGAAAGAACAAAGACTAAGCTTGGTAACTTATTCTCATGTATTTACGAGCATGAGAAAGAACAAAGACTAAGCTCGGTATTGTTTTCATTTTTACGCAAGCTTTAAAAAAAAAAAACTATGCTTGGACCTGGTTTCATTTTTACACAAGCTTGAACCAGAGGAAACTATGCTTGAGGTAAGTGGTTTCATTTTTACACAAGCTTGAACCATAGAAAACTATGCTTGGCTTTTCCAATGCATAACACAGGGATGGCTGGTACTTAGCCCCCAGCTTAAGAAACTAGTGGCTCTAAATTCAGCATGAAGTCCAGAGGCTGAAAGCATTGCCCCCCAAGCTTTGTTTCATCCAACTGCGAAGGAGAATGAAATGAAGCTTCAAATACTATAAGTAGGATTTGACCCAAACAGAGAGGGGGAAGATGTTTCATTTTTTAACGAGCTTGACACATGAGAAGAACTATACTCGAGACTCTAGGTATAATCCCAAGACCACTGTTTCATTTTTAACGATCTTGACATAGAAATGGGAACTCTGCTCGTAACCTTTGTTTCAGTTTTTTAACGAGGTCGCCATAGAGACGCAAAACTATCCTCGTAAGTGGTTTCATTTTTTAACGAGCTTGAAATTATAAAACCATGCTCAAAGACCTCTATTTCATTTTTCAACGAGGTTACCTCAGAGATGCAAAAACTATCCTCAGAGTCTCTCTTCTTGATCATGGATTCCAAGAGGACAATGCTCTGGAATGACACCATGTCTAGGGACAAAACTCGGTCATGGATTCCAAGAGGTTTTCACTGGAAGGAAGAAACACACTCTGGAAGGACACCATGTCGAGGGTCACGATAGAAGTAAAGAGATCAGGCTCTAACAACCCTATCGAAGAGATCAACATGTCAACTACTGGATCTAAGTCATCAGAAGTTGAAGCGATGGGCGACAACACCACATAATTGACCTGTGGTGGGGGCAATATCGTCTGCATATAAGCACCATGTAGGGAGGCAATCCAGTCGGGGTCAATGAATGAAAGTTGATCAACAATCACAACTTGTCCATCGTGAAGGAAAGATATCACACGAAAAAGAGTAGACATAATAGCTTTCATGGCATAGACATAATCTCGCCCAAGGAGTAAAGAGAAATCCAAGGGGTCTTGGACTACCATGATGTCAATAAAGACAGTTTTCCCTCCCAAAGTTACAAGAAACTGAGGAAGGGTCCCTAAAGGTTGACTAGTTCTTCTGTTAAAAGCTAACAGATTCTGCATAACCGACACAAGCTGAGGAAAACCCAAAGCTTGCCAAGAAAAAGAGGACAAAATACTAACGGACGCACCTTCATATATCAGTGTCTGAGGAACATCTCGACCACAAACCTATACTATAATCTAGAAAGGAATGTGAGAGGGAAGATGAGGTCTAGTTAGCACACCACAATCAAAACGGATGGCCTCATTACTTGGAGGGGGTTTCACGGGAGAAGGAGGAATACCCATCAACATGGTAGATTCTATATCAATGAGAAAAACATGGGCAGTATCAGGTTTACTCTCTAGCAGGAGAGTAGGATTGACCGATGGAGAGATCAAATCGACCTCTTGGGTTTCATTCTCCAAGGGGAGAATGGGATTGACAGGTGGAAATAGATTGACCGCTTGGGTTTCACTCTCTAACGGGAGAGTGGGATTGACCGAGGATGGGATCAAATCACCCACTTTGCTAACACTCTCTAAAGGGAGAGTGGGATCGACCGAATATGGGATCAGATCGACCACTCTGTCAACTAGTTACTTTAAGGATGTGACCAGATTAACGACATGATCAATCGGATTGACCGACAATGGGTCTGGAGTGATCATTTCATCAACTACAGGGGAGTTTAGAGAAAACTTATGATAAGCAGCTGGAATTTGAGGCTGTGAAACAGTGATGTCTTCCAGTAATTTCGAGGCTTTGTCCATACAAGGGAAAAGGTGAGTTAGATGTCTCCCTTTGCATAACATACACGGGAACATGACTCTACTTTTCTTCTTCCCAAAGGTATCGTGACTAGTTGACGGGAGGTCATCATCATGTTGTTCAGAGGCTGACGACATGGGTTGGTCAGGGTGTGTAGACCATACTTCTATAACCTTGGATATACCAGGGCAATCCTTAAGAATATGGATACCCTTACAAATCCTGCAAGGGTACTTGGGCTTACAAGTTGTTTGGGTGATTGTGGTATACCTAGGGAGGTAATATGGGGTACCTAGGGAGGTACCCAATGGGAATGTAGTTATGTGTTATTAGTGGAAGTCATTTAATATATGTGAATGGGGTCATTCAATGTAAGGTGGACTAGGTCCACTATATTAATAAAGGCCCACTATGGTAGTTGGATGTAATAAATGTGAGAAGGCTCTCTAGAAGGTTCCTAGGAGATAGGGAGAGCTATATAAAGAATTCTAGGCAATGTAATGAAACAGAGTGAAGAATATGGTGATTGTACAAGCAAGGATTGTTTGAGGAGTCTTATCCTTCCATAAAGATTAATATATGGTGTTACCCTACCTCAAGGGTTTTCTCTATTTCTTGTGTTCATGTTATGGTGAATGGTTTATGGTTTATTCTTGGTATTATTGAAGTATATTTTCAGATCTGGTATAGGTACTTAACAAGTGGTATCAGAGCACTTTCCTTGGGCAGACATTGTGGGCAAATATTTTTTATTTTTGCAGATTTTTTTTTTCGGAGAAGAAAAAAGAGGGTCGCGACATTCTCGAAGTTTTTAGTACATTTATGTGAAAAAATTGCAGAAAAGGGTTGTATATCTGATTCCCTCTCATAAAAACACCCAAGTTGAAAAAACAAATCGTCTGAAACGGAGTCCGGAAAGTCAAGATATTGAAGTCTTAAAATATGCACATTTTCAGGGTTTTTTTCGACGGACGGCGGTGTGATTTTTTTATTTTATTTTTGTAGCAGTTGGAGACCGAATTTTTCCAAGAAAGTTACATATCTGAGTTCCTCTCACAATTTCACCCAATTTCAAAAAAAAAATCAGCTGAAACGGAGTCCGGGAAGTGAAGTTATGAGCATTTTAACTTCAACAGTTTTTTAGGGTTTTTCCAGAAAAAACCGCGATTTTATGCCGAAACTTATTGGGTCTATTTTTTGGGTTTTTTTCATGAAGGTTGCAGGAACGAAGAGTTCATAGGGTGTTCAGATGGCTGTTTCCTCTCAAACCCTGAAAGAAATTCTTGAATCATTCAAAGCCCAATTGTTTCACACATTGGATGACAGATTGGATGCATTTGCACATGGCCTCACAAACAACCTCACACATGGCCTCACAAATAGCCTCACACATGGCCTCAAAGATAGTTTTCGTAGTATTCAAGATTCATTGAATAACATTCAAGAGAGATTTCTTATGGAGGGCCTCAGGGATGAATATAATCAAGAAATATATGCTTGGTATGATTTTGAGGCCGATTGTGATGATTGGTATATGGATAGTTGTCATTTCTGGGATGACAACCACTTTCATATTTTATTTGATGAATCTAATCCACCTTCTATAGAGAGCATCAATGTGACAAATCGAGATCCAATGATTATCACCAGTGTCCATCCTGCATATTCTAAAATGGTATTATTCCTTCTAGATTCTGTTACGACCCTTTTCCACTACGTGGATGGATATTCTTATTTGGATCCACATGATAGGTGTCAGTATTTGGAGCATCATTTTGAGTTGGTTATTGGGTTCCAAAATATTCCACGGGGAGTTCAAATGAGCACTTGGACATGGGACCCTGGCTTACAAAGGTGTTCGGACTACATCAGCATGGTGGCTTTCCTTTCTACATGGGACCTTAGTTCTCCAGTCTTCTTCAGCATTATGGTCCACAATTATCCATGGGACCCTGGTATATGGTTGTACATCAAGCGTTGAGGACAACGCTTTCATAAGGGGNTAGGTTCACTATATTATTAAATAAGACCCACTATGGTAGTTAGATATAATAAATGGGTAATTAGATATAATAAATGTAAGAGGACTTCTTAGAAGGTTCTACTTTTAGAAGATTCCTCCTCTAGAATGTTTTTAGGTGATGGTAGCACTATATAAAGGGGTTCAAGCAATGTAATGAGATATGAAGAGAAGTATTTTATTTGGAGCAGTAGCTCAATAGGAGGATGCCCCCTCGAAGAGGCAAGTGAACAGGAGAGGATCCCTTCCATAATAGGATCCATTGTATGGTGTTGCCCTACCCTAAGGGTTTGATAGTAATAAAGAAGGTTTTGCATATTGTTCTTATGTATCTGTTGTGGTGATTTTGTATTCAGTCTTTGGTTCTTAACAATGATCTTGACATCACCAACACTCCTAGTACGATTAACAGTAACTGGTTGTTTTCCAACATGTTTGACAGTGGTTGGATATTTTGACCCTTGTTTATCTTTATTCTTCTTAATCTTTCTTTTCTTCTTCTTATTCACCGGGTTACTAGCTTCAGAACTTTCACTCGACGAAGAAGATGAAATAGAAGGTGACTTTGCAAGCGAAGAAGGTGAAGAAGACCTTACTAGTGAAGAAGGTGAAGGATCAACATGAGGTTGATTCTCTTGGGGGGAAGTGCTTGTGAATGAAGCACTAACTGCATTCAAGATTACTTGAGTGGAAAACAACCATACCGGTAATCCAATTGTGAGACCTGGAAGGCTCAAAGTAGTAATATGAGGAGGACCAATGTTTCCGTAAGAAGGAAAAACAAAAGGTTCCCCTAGAAAAGGAGTTCCTTCATTGGCCATTCCAGGAGCTGACACCATAAAAATAAATATTCAATCTAGAGTCCACTAGGGAGAACAAACAACACACGTTAAAAATCTAGTAAGAAAACAAGCAAACAAAACCTTCTCACAATGAGCACACTAGTCAGTGGTGAAATCCAACATCGTGGGAACAAAGTAAGAAGGGGATGAGATAGAGAGGGTTGAAAAGTTATGTTGACAACCTGCTTAATGGACTTACGCCTTGGTGCAAGATCCCACACATAATCATGGGTATACTCTCCAAGGAGCCTGAGTGAGTTTTGCCAACATTGATTCCAGATACCATGAAGAATTTCCCCTCCACAGTCACCTCGTGTAAAGAACCTAGAGAGATAGGCCACTAAGGTTACCAATTACTACAATGATGCATGGGGAAACAATTGACAGTCCGATTCACACACAAAGGTAGGGTATCTAGCCCGAAATCAACTCGAAAGGCTTCCACTTATAATTGTGGGTATACCTTCAAGTGACCCCCATAATACACACAATCTCTACACCAAGACCAACAAAGCAGGGTGAATAACTTTGGCAGTCTTAATGCGACCTCATGATTGACCCTTGTTTGAGAAGGGCTTCCCAGGACAAAATGTAGTAAGTGGATTTAACTCTCCCTATCACAAGATACTATGTTTGTTTGTATCTTTGGAAAGTTACCTTCACACCTATTCCAAAGCCCTACAACTGATCTAATGTAGGTTTGCTACCAGAAAATATAAAAATGTCTAATCAATTTTTATAAGCGCTTTATTTTTAAGGCTGTTGTTACTCAAAAGGAAAATGGCGTGGACAATATGGTGTTTTGACCGACTCGAAAGCTATGCAAAGAGATGAAGAGGCAATCTTTTCATTTCTATGAGAGCTGTGCTATGAGAAGGAGAAAACATTTATCATTCCCATATGCACAATGTCCCAAAATTTTAAAACTCATCAATATCAATATCTTCAAGAAATGATACAAAGAGACTGTACACCAGTACACAATTCATGCCCCCCCTCGGCCATGAGGGGGAATTTTTTTCAGAATTTAAGACAAAAAAATGCCAAGAATCATGCAATTTCGCTACTTCAAATGAAAAGATGCCCCCAATCTAATATAAAGAAAGAAATTAAATCTTTTTGTTTCAAAAATTTCACTAAAAGCAATAATGAACTTTCTTAAAACAAAGAAAACCAAACAAAAAGTTTTCTTTTAAAGCGAACTATTCAGAAGAAATCTGATCTTTCCCTAAACAATTCTAAAGAAAACACACGCTTTGTAATTGAAATACACTCAAAGAAAGAGACTAATCCTTCAAAACCAAACAAAGAAAAGATGACTAAAAGAAACTCAAAGAATGTCAAGAAGACTGTAAACAGATCAATAAATGCTCCAAAAGTTCAATCCAGCTGATTAAAGCAAAACTGGGCATCAAAAGATAATAAGACCCAATCCAAAAAAATTTACAAACAAGTTCGCAAGCCAGCCGTATATTACAGTGTGAAAATTAGGAATTCTCGTAGTCTAGACACTAGCAGAGTGTGAGAAGGTTGCACTGGACTGAACATTAGGGTGCAAAAATAAATGGTTTTTGCAGGTTATAAAGAGGTACAGTGCGAGACTGTTTGTAATCAAGGAAAATTTGGAAAAAGGACAAAATTTTTGAGTGAAATTCTATGTCCAGAGAGTTTGGATGGATCTCCCATCGACTCAGAGACCAGAAATCAAGTAATCAAAGAAAGAGAAACTAGACTAACTAGGAAACAATCTGTTCCCCAGTGGAGTCGCCAATTTTGTTATTGGATAAATTGGTAGGTGCGGACATTAACTAATCTCCCTAGATCCACCTAGATCTAGAACAAAACACACCAGAACATGATGCTTTCCTTAAGTTTTAGATATTGAATTTACTAACTAAAGAGGGATAGGTGACATACCATTTAAATGCCACTTTCTCTTGCCATCACCATCCTATCTCCATTCCAACGCTCATACAATGATGAACCTGCAAAAGAATGCAACCAACCAAAGTGATAGTAATAGTATAAACTCAATATAAACCTATGTATGTGATCAAGGAATCATACAATAAAACACAACAAGATTTATAGGAAAGAATCATGTTATTGTATCATATTAAATGTGAAAAAGAGATTACAACCATGGCCTTGATGTCGTAAGGTCCCTTCCAACTGTCCTTCGTTCCCCACACACTTCCACTCCAAGAATTCTGAGAGCATAGATTTGATAATATTCACAATCTATCTTGACAAAATGGCTCATCTAGCCAAGCTAACAATCTCCAAAGCTCTATCCAATCCAAGCTCCAAAATCAAAATCTAATCTCATCCAAGCCCCAAAATCAAAATCTCCAAAAGCTAACTTTCTCCATGAGAGCTCCTCTCCTTTTATAAGTTGAAGAGGATAAGGTGAGGAGGTTAGGATGATCCCACTAAATTATGAAAGCGAGTAAGATCCAAACCATTTGGATTCCACCTCACCATGGAAGTTTCTCCTTATAGAAGCATCGAGAAGATGCTCATTTTTCCCACGTATGAGCATTTTCGCACCCTGCCTATATAGCAAACTGCGAACACTTCGCGACCTAGCTATGGTGAAACCTGCGAAAATCAGGCATTTTCACACCTTACCTATATAGCAACCTACGAGCATCCTCTTTAATAGGGTTTTTACAAAGGAGAATGCAACTTCTTTTCTCAGGAAAAGTTTTTCTCCCTTCTTTCTTCAGGAACTCAGGCCACTGACCCCTCTGAAGGAAACATATAGGTTTACATCATTAACGGTCACAGGGATGACGAAAATAATGTGTAACACCTGGAACCTTTGAGTAAAATACCTGTTCACATTGGCTTGGAAAAACATAGTGATCATGTCCTCTTTCAAACACCATTGTTTTAATCATAGGAAAGTGATACTTGTGGTACAAAAAAAAGGAAAATAAAAATAAATAAATAATACTAATAATCATCATTAAACATGTGACGAGAAGGGGGTAAGCAATTCAATTAATTTATAAAAACCAAATTGCTTTGGGGGATTAATTTTCTAAAAAGGGGAAATAATTGTTTTGTTACATATGCTAATTAAATTTTTATTAATTAAAAGAAATAGGGGAAAAAAAGTAATTTTCTACACTTGCTAATTTGAGTTTTAGATAAAATGGGAAAAGAGGGAAACTTAAAAGAATTAGGAAACTAAGGGAAAAAGGGGAAACATAAAGAAAAAGGGAAACCTAAGGAAAAAAGAAGAATGGCCAACTTAGTAAGAAACCTTGCCTTTAAGAATTTTCTAAATTGAACTCAACTAGGAATTTAGTAAGGGCGTAAGTCATTAAAATGTGTAAGGGAATATGCGAACACCTAGGAGCGATTCTAGGAATTCTTTTAGGTGGGTGAGGGAAATAAGAGTAATTAAACAATTAATGAAATTAATTTCTGGTGCAACAAAGGGGATGGGTGACATGTGTACAGGGGAGGATTTTTCTGAATTAAATTATTGAACACTAAATTAAATGGGAATTTGGGAAATAAATCACTTAGAAACTCTATATAATGGAGGGAGGAGGAGGAGAATGGAAATATTCTGTTATGCGTAAAGTTACACTGCAAAATTTTAGATTTGACTGACTTATCTTGTGGGAGTTAGGATACCCAGCTCGGTGAGGAGTGGTATCTCGACCTTGTGAGGTGAGTTGGGAGATATTTGTTTTCTGTTTTAGTGTGGGTGGCCCCTTTGTGGCTTCGGGGGATAAGGGGGAATAAGAGTACCCCTGGCGTTGGCTGGGAGGTACCAGTGAAGTCTCATCAGTCAGCAAGTGGGAGCTGCACGGAGCGCGCGGGACAATGACTCGGAGTTGTCACCTTGGGCTATGGTACATATGGTTTTATTTTTCATGGTAGATTACTATTGAACTTACACTTTCATTTATGTACCTTTAATTGTGTAAAGAAAGTGTTTGACTTGGAATTTTAATCGAGAACTTAAATTCCCCATAGCCTTAGGCTCGTTGCTTGACTTGATTCCCTTGGCATTCGATCCTTGAATGTTGTGACTGTCCTATTGGTTTTATTGATTTATTGTGAAGAGTTGCACTTTAATTCGTCATCATCCCTAGATCATCAGTCCACACCTGAGCAGTCAGCCAGGAGATGGATCGACGATCGTCACTTCGGCGTTAATAGACCTATAGATCTTAATGCCCTTCTTTTCTGTGCATGGATGATGAGCGAAGGATGTGTTTGTCCAATCGTTTACTCCTGTTGATTGTTCCTGGTTGAGTGATTGTCTTGCGCCCTCTTGCAATTGAAATGACCTCTGCGTTGATGATATGATCTTTGCGTTTTTGATGAAATAATCTCTATGCTTTATCTCTGCAATTTCTGGGCATTTTAACTAGTGCTTGATTGGTATAAATCTTGCGATTTATTGATAAACCCCAGCCTTGTTCGATATCATCTCTGTGATTTTTGTGATGAATTCCCAGTGCTTGGTTGGGTATTTTGTTTTCGATTACATGTAGAGACTCTGATGTAATAATTTGACAACGGTTTTGAGAGGCAGTGATTGCTATTGAAATTTTTAGTGACTGCGATGTTATTGTTGTAACAATGTTTTATTTACATCGATTTCTAGTTCCTTGCTCAACATTTGTCATTATTTTTATTACACAATGATTTTATATGGAGGTGTTTTTCCTTTTATTGATTGGCAGTTGGATGGTGAATATTGTATACTTAGCTCAACAAATTTCGTTGTAATGTATACCTGTGTTTTTAACATTTAAATGATAGCGAAATCAAGCTGATTTGACAACGAATTTACCCATATAAATTGTGATTTGGTATTTACCTTGTTGCCATATATAATTTAGATCGTGAATTAAGATATGGTAATATCTTTAAATATTATTTGAATTGTAAATATCCTGAATGTTTAAACCACATCCTAATCTGTAATGTCTGGTAATACCTTTGGACTGCATTTTTATTTGCAATATTATTAAATAGCCAGTATAATTACCATATCCTTATGCTGCGTGGATAACTGTAATATATTTAAAGGGAAATATCTTATGATTGCATTTTAATTCTGTAGACAATGACTTCTTATATGCTAGATAACAAAATCCTGTATTTTATAGATTTCTCAATGGTAAAAACCTATGTGAGTTTATACAATGGAAGGAAGGAAAATTTATAGATGCATTGTGACCATGCAGTGTTGCATTTGAGACTGGTAGTAGCTATGTTTTTTGGACAGTGTATTAGTGTGTTCTAATTTCCTACGTTTGAATTCGGTTGTGTTGACTGCATTATCATCCATTACATTGGATTGACAGATTTAGCATGTTTATTAGACCACCATCCCATACCTTTTATAGACAATACATTTTAATAGACAACGTTTATAGAATAAAGACAAATATAGATTAATAACAATGATATTTAAATAGGTTTCCTGTATAAAAATGACAGTGATAATTAAAATCGACATAGATACTTAAAAATGAGTTTTCTCTATAAGAATGACAATGAAATTCTAAAACAAGTTTCCGAGATATTAAAAACGAGTTTTCTGTATAAGAATGACAACGAAATTATAAAACGAGTTTTCGAGATATTAAAATGAGTTTCTTGTTGGCGTCTGAGAATGGATTGTAACTTGATAAACCCTAATTTAATTTTTTTTTATTTATATTTATGATAGAGATGTTACGTTCCCACTGCGAATGTTTAGCATTGATTAAGCATACATAGGTGGCCTACCTATAATATCACCCAGGTTTTAATGTTGTTATAAAGTAATTGGTTAAAGCACATTTTTAAATGATTGCAATTTAAAATTGAAAAAAAAAACAGATCTCATTACATTTCGTCTATGCTTGAAGGTTGTATGTCCATAAATGGATCCTTCTAAATCCTTATTGTATGTTTCGAGGATTTCCAATTGTTCAATTTTCAAAAACTTGTTTCCATCGCCTTCCACTTCGTTTAATTTCGAGAATGTGTTTTCATCTAGTTGTCCCTCATTTAATATCTTAATTTCCCTCTGCCAGAACTTATTCTGTTTAGAAATTTCGGTTGAAAAGATTGTTTCACTTGTAGGAGCCGCCTTCACGCATCCCACAATGTGTAACGATTTTATTCCTTTTGGGTTGGGTTAAGAATCCTTCTTTCACCATTTAAGAGGAGTTGGAACATTCTAAATTATTGAAGGAGATAGGGTCCTTGTGGTTGTTGTGCTTTAGAGGAATGGGTTGAGGGGGTTTCTTCTTTACTTTAGTCCCTTGTCATTGACCAACTTCCACTAGT
>ML788359.1:274235-297662 GCA_009831015.1 Picea engelmannii
GTGTATTAGTGTGTTCTAATTTCCTACGTTTGAATTCGGTTGTGTTGACTGCATTATCATCCATTACATTGGATTGACAGATTTAGCATGTTTATTAGACCACCATCCCATACCTTTTATAGACAATACATTTTAATAGACAACGTTTATAGAATAAAGACAAATATAGATTAATAACAATGATATTTAAATAGGTTTCCTGTATAAAAATGACAGTGATAATTAAAATCGACATAGATACTTAAAAATGAGTTTTCTCTATAAGAATGACAATGAAATTCTAAAACAAGTTTCCGAGATATTAAAAACGAGTTTTCTGTATAAGAATGACAACGAAATTATAAAACGAGTTTTCGAGATATTAAAATGAGTTTCTTGTTGGCGTCTGAGAATGGATTGTAACTTGATAAACCCTAATTTAATTTTTTTTTATTTATATTTATGATAGAGATGTTACGTTCCCACTGCGAATGTTTAGCATTGATTAAGCATACATAGGTGGCCTACCTATAATATCACCCAGGTTTTAATGTTGTTATAAAGTAATTGGTTAAAGCACATTTTTAAATGATTGCAATTTAAAATTGAAAAAAAAAACAGATCTCATTACATTTCGTCTATGCTTGAAGGTTGTATGTCCATAAATGGATCCTTCTAAATCCTTATTGTATGTTTCGAGGATTTCCAATTGTTCAATTTTCAAAAACTTGTTTCCATCGCCTTCCACTTCGTTTAATTTCGAGAATGTGTTTTCATCTAGTTGTCCCTCATTTAATATCTTAATTTCCCTCTGCCAGAACTTATTCTGTTTAGAAATTTCGGTTGAAAAGATTGTTTCACTTGTAGGAGCCGCCTTCACGCATCCCACAATGTGTAACGATTTTATTCCTTTTGGGTTGGGTTAAGAATCCTTCTTTCACCATTTAAGAGGAGTTGGAACATTCTAAATTATTGAAGGAGATAGGGTCCTTGTGGTTGTTGTGCTTTAGAGGAATGGGTTGAGGGGGTTTCTTCTTTACTTTAGTCCCTTGTCATTGACCAACTTCCACTAGTACAGTCTATCTTTTTATTTTCTAATTAGAAAGGGAAGAAATGTAAGGGATGTTTCATGCATTACATGATATTGATACAATTAATTTTGTGATTAAGTATAGGGATTTCAAGGTTCCCTTTTCCCTTGGTTAATGTGCACTCCACACTTAAGCTTCTTTACACCTCACTTATTTATAGTTTATGTTGTAAAATAAAGAATCCTATTTTTTCAATTACTTTATGTAAGGGAAAACCACTTCTGGTCCTCAAATAAAATGAAGGTATTAATGGAGTTACCTCATCTTTCATGCCGAGATAAGGGTCAAAGTTTTATCTTGTGCAGACCTTTTTATGTGGGTTCATAGTTATCCTGCGCCTCGCTTAGCTCGATGGATGTGATGAGCACATGGATAACCTAGCCTTGGGGCATATGGGGAGTCTCTTGTAGTCATAATGATGGGGACGTTACATATGGGACATATGGGGCGTCTCTTGTAGTCATAACGATGGGGACGTTACATATGGTATCAGAGCCGATTCAACCCTGCGACTGTGGATCGCCCGAATTTCCACTGCAGTAAACCCTTGAGTTTTAACCTAGCGCTAATTAAAACCTTAACGTATCCATGCAGTGATATTTATTAGAGGACGCCACAGAGTTTAGCGGCATGGTGCCGTGGAAGGAGGTGTGATGCCTCTAGAGGTGCCCGCACCCTCAAAGTCTAACCCCCAAGGGGAAGAACAAGTCCTTGGGCTGGATTCGATTGTTGTAAGGGATAATGATGGTATGACCAGGTCCTTCCAAATATTGTCAGAGACCTTGATTCACCATCTTTACTGAGATAAGGCCAGGGTGCCTGTACCCCTGAGGGTCCATAGTGCGCCCAACCAGTACCGTTAGTTTTCACTGCGAACTCAAGAAGGTCAAATTTCTTGAGTTATTGGGTTCCCCAGAAAGTGCAGCCGCCGAGGCATGGTTGGAGAATAAGGCGATGTGCTTGCAATTCATGACTATACCTCCAACTTGAAGGTCTGCAGGGCGGTCTTTCAACTGAAGGGGAGCGCTCTTCTATGAGGGAAGACGCTCCTTCCACAATTGAACATGCCCATCTAAGACATGTCATGGGAACTGTTTGAGGAATGGTTCCGAGAGAGGTATCTATTGGAGGGATTCATTGAGCGTCATATCAATGATTTCAAATGCCTTACGACAGGGTGGCCATACAGTGCCCAAGTACGAGGCCGTTTTTGTAGTTTCTTCAGTATGCTCCGCACCTTTACCAATAAAATTAAGGTCAACAAGTTCGTATTGGCCTTAGTGTTAGGATTCAAATTCTACTTTAGGTACCAAGATTACTAGATCGAAGAAGGTGTGTTGGAATGCAGGGAGCCACATTACCAACAAGGCTGCCTAGTGGATGGGACCGGAGCATCTAGATCAGTCGGACCCATTACCGTGGGATTTTTTGGCAAGTCCCATTGGATTCTTGTAGCGGTGAATAACTTCCAGGAAGATCACCAGTCAACTGTTCTTGAGACGTCAAGCACCGTCGTTGACCAGACCCTTATTATTTTGATAGATCCCGGTGCTACTGATATTTTAATTCTGGTGCAACACTAAAAGGGATAAGGTTAAGGCAGTCGAACATGATGAGTTTATCTTTGTAGAGATGGCTTCAGGAGCCAAATAGAAGGTTGGAGGAAAGGTTGTGGGTTGTACCCTTAACCTGGGATATTTTGTCACCAAGGCCAACCTGTACATCACGATATTAGGATCTTATGACATCATCATTGGTATGGACTGGTTGGAATCGCATGAGGCGATACTCAACTGTAAGACGAAATGTTTGAACTTGTTCAATGATGAGGGACATAGATGTGTGATTGTACGTTGGAACTAGGGAGTTTCCTTGATGTTTATCTCTTCCTTGCAGTTACGGAAGAGCATGCGCAAGGGATGTAAGATTTATGCGATCCTCGTGTTAAATGAAAAGGGAGTAGCAAAAGGTCTAGAACACCTTCCGGTGGTGAGAGAGTTTGTGGATGTCTTCCCTGAGGAGTTACCTAGGATGCCACTAGAGAGGGACTTGGAATTTACCATAGACCTAAAACTGGGGACTAAACCGATAGAAAGAATGCCTTATCAGATGTCAACTTCGGAGTTACAGGAGTTGAAATTGCAACTAAAGGAGTTGTTGGGCCTGGGACTTATATGTCCTAGTGTGTCACTATGGGGTGTGCCTATTATTTTCATTCGAAGGAAGGATGGGGCATGGAGACTCTGCATTGACTATTGTCAATAGAACAAGGGAACGATCAAGAATTAGTATCTGTTTCCAAGGAGGGATGATCTGTTTGATCAGATGAAAGGCGCGATGATGATTTAAAAGATCGACTTGAGATCAGGGTATCACCAGTTACGGATCAAGTAGGATGATGTCCCTAAGACCGCCTTTAAGACGAGGTTTGGAAATTGCAAGTTTATTGTTTTACCATTTGGAATGACAAACGCCCCAGGGGTATTTATGAGTTTAATGAACGGGGTGTTCCGCGAGTACTTGGACATGTTCGTCCAAGTATTCATTGATGATATTTTGATTTACTTTCGGATGATGGAGGAGCATGATGAGCACTTTCACTTGGTACTACAGTGTCTACGAGAGAACAAGTTGTATGGTAAATGGTCTAAATGCTCGTTTTATCAATCAAATATTCACTACTTAGGGCATGTCATCTCCGACGAAGGTATTATCGTGGATCCAACAAAGGTCGAGGCTATTATGGAATGGACTGCGCTAGCGAATGTCCCAGAAGTGTGTAGCTTCATGGGCTTAGCAGGATACTATCGACGATTCTTCGAGGGATTCTCAAAGATAGCAAATCCGATCATGGAATTGCAGAAGAAGAATAATAAGTTTGGTTGGACCGAGAAATGCGCGAAAGAATTTCAAAGGCTCAAGGAGCTATTGACAACAACACCAGTACTAAAGGTCCCTGACATGGACGTGAAATTTTTGGTATGCATTTACGCATCCAAGGAAGGCTTAGGTGGAGTCTTGATGTAAGACGGTCGGGTGATCGCTTACATCCCGAGGAAGTTGAGAAGGCATAAGGAGAAATATGCGATGCATGATTTGGAGTTGTTAGAAATGGTATATGCCTTGAAGGTTGGGAGACACTGCCTGGTTGGATGAAAATTTGAACTAAAAATGAACCCCTGTGGAATATAACACATCTTTACGCAAAGAGACCTGAACGCGGGACAACGACGTTGGTCAGAATTGCTTAGTGAGTATGACTTCGAGATTACTTACATAAAAGAAACATTGAACCGAGTGGCAGATGCATTGAGTCAGATACCACACATATTTTCGGTGTTGCCTCTTCAGATGAATCTACATGAAAAGATTCTAACTTTACAGCACGATGATGACTGGTACAAACAGGTCAAGGATTTCATTGGACAAAACACAATGGTGGTACCAATATTTGAAGCATTTACGTTGGACGACGATGGACTAATGAGGTTTAAAAATTGGATATACATACCACCAAACGACGAGTTGAGGAGTTTGATCCTAAACGAGGCTCATAGAGCAGTATACATGGCTCACCCGGAAGTCACGAAGATGAGGGTGAACCTTAAATCCTTATTCTTCTAGAAAGAAATGAAGGCAGACATAGTCAACTATGTGGCCAGGTGTCTAGAATGTCAATAGGTAGAGGCTAATCGAGTGTTCTTGTGGGTTAAACTGCATAAGAGTTCGATCAAGTTTGGAAAGGGGTCCTAAAATATCTCCTAAGTTCATGGAATCCTGAGAGATTGTGGAAAGAAGAAGGCCTGTGGCCTATCAACTAGCCTTTCCTGATTCTTTGAGGTGTATACACGATGTTTTTCATGAATCTGTTTGAGACATTATATTAGTGATCCTACACATGTTATTGACATGATTTCCTTGTAGGTATCAGATGAGGGTGTGCTCATAGCTGATCCAATCAACATCCTGGATCATCGCACTCGACATCTATGGCATCGAACAACAAATCAGATCAAGGTCCAATGGGACAACTATAATCTGCACTCAATGACCTAGGAGGATGCATATGAGATGCGCCAACAGTTTCCTTTTCTGTTTGATAGATAGACTTATGATACCGTGACACACATTATTTCGGCACTTATACTGTGAAACTTCAGGACAAATTTTAGACGAAGAGGGTGTATGTAACATCCCGCTCTCGCACACACTAAGCGAACTTGTTCTTTGAGGACACTTGCTTGCAAGTGATCCATATTATTATACTATTAGGCGTTTGATTATGATTATGAGGCATTATGTATTTGATGACATGTTATTTTGTTGTATTGATATAAACAGGGGCTATTGACTCAGTTCTCTTGAGTGTGAAGGATTTTGGACCTCAAGGATGCTGAGGCATCGATGAAACCCTTGGAATCCGGATCGAGTCAGGGAGTGTACTATTGGGGTTTTATTGTTCTATATATGACATATGTGCATCTAATTAGATGTTATGATTATGGATTTTACTCTGACATGATTCGTTGATGATGTTGGCTGACGATATCTTTCCGACCAAACTCACATGTGGAGTAGAGGGCTCACACACAACTACCAGAGACGTTGAGGGAGAGGTGTGGAAAACAACCCTGCCACATCCTACTAGCACTCCCTCCGTGGCTCGAAATGTAGGTTAACGATTACCTAGTTCGATAAGACCCACAATTTCATGAGGGAAAACTGCGACAGTCGCTCACGATGATTCTAAGGGGTGCACAATAAGGAAGGGGCCTTATTCCTTAGAGGCCCTTAGTCTCCCACAAGATCACCTAACGGAGTATTGAATCCATGGGTTTTTTATTTCTACCAATTCAGTCAAGAGGTGAGTGGCACCCTTGGAGCACATAGTGCATCTTGAAGCGCATGTCGCACAAGAAAAACAGAATGAGGCGAGTGGCACCCTTGGATCACGTAGTACGTCCTGAAGGACATGTCTCGAAAGAAAAATGGAATGAGGTGAGTGACACCCTTGGAGCATGTAGTGCATCCTAAAGGGCACATCGCGCAAGGGAAATAAAATGAGGCGAGTGGCACCCTTGGAGCACCTAGTGCGTCCTGAAGGGAACGTCGCATTGTTAACTAATAAATGATTAAACCTAGATGGGATAAAAACTAATAATGCGATAATAAAGATTTAAAAACAATTTCCCTAATAAAATGTCACCCAACCTAGGAAAATAAAATCTAGGTCTAAGTGATACTTGTGGTAAAAAAAAATGGAAAATAAAAATAAATAAATAATACTAATAATTATCATTAAACATGGATGAGAATGGGGTAAGCAATTCAAGTAATTTATAAAAACCAAATTACTTTGGGGGATTAAATTTTTAAAAAGGGGAAATAATTGTTTTATTACATATGCTAATTAAATTTTTATTAATTAAAAGAAAAAGGGGGAAAAAAGTAATTTTCTACACTTGCTAATTTAAGTTTTAGATAAAATAGGAAAAGAGGGAAACTCAAAAGAATTAGGAAACTAAGGGAAAAAGGGGAAACATAAATAAAAAGGGAAACATAAGGAAAAAAATAGAATGACTAACTTAGTAAGGAACCTTGCCTTTAAGAACTTTCTAAATTGAACTCAACTAGGAATTTATTAAGGGCATAAGTCATTAAAATGTGTAAGGGAATATGGGAACACCTAGGAGCAATTCTAGGAATGCTTTTAGGTGGGTGAGGGAAATAGGAGTAATTAAACAATTAATGAAATTAATTTTTGGTGCAACGAAGGAGATGGGTGACATGTGTATGGGGGAGGGTTTTTCTAAATTAAATTATTGGACAATAAATTAAATGGGAATTTGGGAAAGAAATCACTTAGAAACTCTATATAAGGGAGGGAGGAGGAGGAGAATGGATATCTTCTATTATGCATAATGTTACACTACAAAATTTTAGACTTGAATGAATTATCTTGTGGGAGTTGGGATACCCATCTCGGTGAGGAGTGGTAGCTCAGCCTTGCGAGGCGAGCAGGGAAGAAGAGTACCCCTAGCGTTGGTTGGGTGGTACCGGTGAAGTCTCATCGGTCGGCAAGTGGGAGCTGCATGGATCACGTGGGACAACAACTCGGAGTTGTCACCTTGGGATACGGTACTCATGCTTTTATTCTGCATGGTATATTACTATTGACCTTACGCTTTCATTTATGTACCTTTAATTGTGTAAATAAAGTGTTTGACTTGGCATTTTAATCGAGAACTTAAATTCCCCATAGCCTTAATCTCGTTGCTTGACTTGATTCCCTTGGCATTCGATCCCTGAATGTTGTGACTATCCTATTGGTTTTATTGATTTATTGTGAAGAGTTGTGCTTTACTTCGTCCTCATCCCTAGATCATTAGTCCATGCCTGAGCAGTCGGTCAGGAGCCGGATCGACAGTTGTCACTTCAGTGTTAATAGACCTATAGATTCTAATGCCCTACTTTTCTGTGTGTGGATGATGAGCGAAGGATGTGTTTTCTCATTTGTCTACCTCTGTTGATTGTTCCTAGTTGAGTGATTGTCTTGCACCCTCTTGCGATTAAAATGACCTTTGCGTTGATGATATGATCTTTGCGTTTTTGATGAAATTATCTCTGGGATTTCTGGGCATTTTAACTAGTGCTTGATTGGTATAAATCCTGTGATTTATTGATAAACCCTAGCCTTGTTCAGTATCATCTCTGCAATTTTTGTGATGAATTCCCAGTGCTTGGTTGGGTATTTTGTTTGCGATTACATGTAGAGACTCTGATGCAATAATTTGACCGCGTTTTTGAGAGGCAGTGACTGCTATTGAAATTTTTAGTGACTGTGATGTTATTGTTGTAACAATGCTTTATTTACATCGATTTCCAGTTCCTTTCTCAACATTTGTCATTATTTTTATTACACAACGATTTTATATGGAGGCATTTTTCCTTTTATTGATTGACAGTTGGATGGCGAATACTTTATACTTAGCTTAGCGAATTTCGTTGTAATGTATACCTGCATTTTGAACATTTAAATGATAGTGAAATCAAGCTGATTTGGAAATGAATTTACCCATATCAACTGGTGTAACGACCCTCCTCGTTACGACAACAACTCTGACAACAGGTGCAATTTTTTTTTTTTAAAGTGTGTGCGTGCGTGTATATAAGAAATAGGCACACTGGACTCTACGACGCCACCCGACGACTAACAAGACGCAACCACGATGAGCACCACAAGAAGACACAAGACGCTCAACATTAACCACAAGCATTAACGATCATAGATATAAGGTGCACAACACAAACACTTAACGACGTACTGGGTTATGCACAGTACGAGCGCAGACGGAAGAATCCTTAGTAGTGGATTTACTATTTCTGCACAGGAAAGCAGGGCGTTTAATCTTAGTTCTCTGCTCCGGAGAAAGAGTAGGTCAGATAGGCTCATGGCCGACTGCTCAGGCAGAAACTAGTAATATCCATCAGGTGTGTCGCAAGAGTGGAAACCCGGCCTTCAAAGGGCCCGAGACTCTTGATACGACACTGGATTCTTTACACGAGAATCACACACAAACATAACTCCTAAGGCTACCTAGGGGTGTCCACCTCCCGCCCGACACAAGCCGACCAACAAACAAAGTTTTACGACCAAACGCAATCTTAATTTAACAAGGGACTACCAGCTATATGAGTCTTTAAGTCATTCCTTTGCGCAACTCTAATCATAAATCGTCATCAAGGTACCCTCTAAAACACATTCAAGGGACCCCTATAGTACAAGACTGAAACTTGACTGGTTTAACATCCAACAAGATAAAAAGTCATCCATTGTAATCATAAATATAATGAATGGTTGTAAATGTGTTTTAACGCAATAAGCAACAATTAATCTTTCACTAGAGCTCAGTAAATAACAAATTATCCTAAAATCATTTGACGCCATCGATGCAAATTTACATTATCAACCATCCCATGAGGGTTAGCATCATTACCTTGGTAATATAAAGACTTCGCAATTCCTAACTAAATTCATGGCAAACTACAATGACTTCACCCTAGCGCTAGCATCATTACATTAAGATATAAGGACTTCGCAAGTTAACCATCTAAGCTGCAAGGACATTATACTAATGATCAAGCCCTTAACATTCCGATATATTGCATTATATTACACTATCATTTCCTCACATGGTAAATCACACATTCCAACATAAGACGATTTATTAAATACCATTTCCTTAACTAATAATTCCATTCATTAGATTTCTTTGAAATCAATGACCATAATTCCAACATTACAGTTGAGTCAATAATTGGAATCAGTTTCCAAATTTAACATTAAAACAAACACATTTTTGAAAATTTAAAGATAGATAATTTAAAGCATGGTATTTTATGTGTTGCTAATTGAAATATATATTCCACCCTAAACATTTCTTGAAATACCACAAAGTGTTTAAGCGAGCATTAAACTTTGTTTTACAAACCTTTTTTTTTACAACATATAAATATCATTAAACTATGTTTATAACATATGGTTTAAATATAGTTAAATGTCACCATTCTATATTTAAAAATAATTCAAAATGCTATTAAATATGCCTTCAAGTAAAATATTACAATATCACCTAATATAGTTCCTGTAGTGGTGTTAATCTATATTTAAAAATAATTCAAAATGCCGTTAAATATGCCTTCAAGTAAAATATTACAATATCACCTAATATAGTTCCTGTAGTGGTGTTGATGCTTAGAAATAACATTTTCCAAAATGTTTAAATTTGGTGTTAGTGACTTAGTTTACAGTAACATAAAAATAAAAGTAAAAATCATGAAAAATATGTTTAAGGTGTTAGATTGTAAAACTAATGATTCGTCTTAAAATAAATGTATTTATGAAATTGTGTTTTCTTATTAACATAAACAATTCCTTCCTTAACTAGAATACCTTAGTGCTTTTTCTAGACCCAACAACAAATCGTTCCTTAGTTTATAACAATAAAATTAAATCTACCCGGCGCTGTTATAGCTATATATAACTGAAAAAGAACTAAATTTTGTTTCCCACAATTAGCTCCATCATTTTAATTAACCTCACGTAAGGATTTTCTCCTCTGGCATTCAACACCAGTCGCTGGGTCCATTCAGCATTCACTAGATATAATTATGCTTTATTTCTGGGCGCTAACTGTCAGTTTTTAATTAATAAACAAATATAAGTGAAGTCAGGTGCTATGGTTTAACTGTCCTAGGTCCAGTGCTAACATCCGGTATTAATTATTTAAAAACATAAAAATAGTAAAGGAAAGGCCACCATCTTGTAAATTCGCTGGACATTAATCATTCTGACAACATCCCTTTTTTTTCCAGCTGCCAGTAAACCAATCGGGGGTGAAGATTCTTGTGGTTCAGAATCATCTAGTGGCGTTCAGGAGGTAAGGAAATTTAAAAAGGTTCCTTTTGGGAAACATGAAACGTTGGAGAATGCCCGAACCAAGGCTGCAGCCGTGAATTAACCCAGCACGCCAACGAATGGAAGAAAACGCTGGGAAAAGAGAGCGCTGCACCAAGCCATTAATAGATTGTCTGACCTTTGGATGTAGGTATGATTCTCAGCCAATGACTCAACAGAAGGGAATAGCGCGGCAGTTGAGGAATTGAATACCCCGATAATCGAAACAATTACACTGCCCAAGGCGTAATTAACTGGCCTCTTGACAATACACAAATTAACTAGCAATAACCTACCTGGGTTGAGTCGACCATTAAATCATCACATTAATAAGTAATGTATTAGGGTTAGCTAGCTCAGGACGTGCTAATACAACATACTATCTCCCTTTTTAAGAGATATAATAAATTAGTGGAATTTGAATAAAGGGTAAATACAAAAAATCCTCCCTATTGGACTCACACGTGAGCTAAAGAGTTCGCAGGCTCTCCACCTGTCTCTATCTATGGTAGTCACAGAAAATTTAAACGTGGTCGCAAGTTCCCAATCAGCATCATTTTATTATATACATACCCATAATAAACTACAACCTCCCAAATAAAAATATTATCAAAACCTATATCTGTAGCATTTTATACGAACCATGTTTATCCTAATCTATATCTGCTGCACATGTAATGGAGAAAGGGAATAAAAGATTTCACTGTCATAAAACCTATATCGATGGCGTTACTTTAACCCAGGCCCAACCAAGTGAAACAAATGGTGACATCCATGGACCCGACTTTTAGTTTTGGTACTGACCCTTAACCAATGTACTGTTAAGGATTTGACGTTCGAAGATAGTCTAGGGATAGGGTTCGTATTAAATAATCTGCGTCCAGAGATTATTAAATCCGCATCTTACCACCACTAGCCGATATGACAGGCCAATACAGACGACAATGAGGTTATCAACAGTCCGCAAATCAATGCCTAGCAACACACAAGAAAACTTTCTGCCATAAGAGATCAACGTCCCAGAAAATCGAAACGCCCAACAAGAAGGAAAATGATCAGGATTGAAACCAGAACGCAGAGCAAGTTCACAATAAAAACGTAGTGGGATTAGACTATAAAAACCCAGGGACTCTCACCATATAAACTCTGTGGATTTAACTATGAAAACGCTGGAATATGAAACCAAAACGCAGAGATCTCACCATAAAAACGTAGTGGAATTAAACTATAAAAGCGTAGGGACTTGGAACTCAAAACGTAGGGTAATTTACCCCAAAAACACTGTGGATTTGAACTATGAACACGCAGGGAATGTGCAACCTTAATTAATAATCATTTCCATGGTCCTGGACAATAAATAATGGAATTTTACACAGTCAAGAATTATGAGCAGTAAATATATAATTTTTTTTTTTTTACATAGTCCTGAACGAGGGATAATAAAACTACACAGTCCAGAACCATAAAAATAAAAATTACGCAGCCCAGAGCGATAAACAAAATTTAAGCAGTCCTTTCATAAACTTCACAACTCCATTACCATGCATTCTAACTACATATTTAAAGATCACACCGTTGCCTCAGCGTCGTCCTCAAGTGTTTTCCGTGCGCCGTGCCGACTGTAGAGGACTCACCGGTACCTCCCAGCCAAATTCTAGGGGTACTCTGCTTCCCCCTTAGCCCCCCAAGCCGCAAAGGGGCCACACACAATCTAGACAGTACCTATCTTCCGAGCTCGCCTCCAAGGCTGAGCTACCACTCAAGTCAGCTGAGAAAATCCCCAACTCCTCACAAGCAATCCATCCAGTTTGAAATTTTGGCAGCATAACCATACCTCATAGCCCCTCCCCTTTTCTCCCTTCCTCCCTTCTTTTTATGCCCCTCAAACCCTAAATCATAATAAATTTTAGTTTTTTTTAATGAAACCCTAAAAATTTCTCTCTTTTACAAGTGTCACTCATTCCTACCCTTCTCCATAAATTATTTTCTTTTTCTATAAATTAGAGATTATGGAATACACATCAATTTGTTTATAATATATACATTACTTTATTTTTCCTATTTACAAGCATGTTACTCATCATTTTAATTTATCATCATCCATCATTTTAATTTATCCTTAATATATATATATATATATAGGTTAATAAGAGATTAAAGTGATGACAAACATGTATATGGGAAAAGTAGATGTATTCCATAAAAGAGGAATAATGAGAAATTAAGGGGATGGATGGTGATTTAGTAATGTGAAATGGACATGTAAATGGGAAATGGAAACTGGAAGATTAAGGTGATGGGGGATAGTTTAATAATGTAGACATGGATAATGAGAGGATAATGGTCGTAGTTTTTTTTTTTTTTTTGGAATTTTCTTTATGTTACACTACGAAGGTGATGTCATTCTCCCACCAGTTAGGAATTAATTTCGTCTTTGCAAAGATTTTAAACTATTAGGTTGCTTTAAAACTTACCCTCATCATCGCCCCAAGAATTTTATGATGACCCAACTATTACTTAGGTGGGTTTTTGTTTCTTTTGTTACTTTTATTCCAGGGTCTGGTCTTAGGGTTAGACTAAAATTTTACCCTAGAAGTTTTAGACTTAGTACTAGATTCTGAACTGGGCGACACTGGGTTAGGGAAGTTGTTTAAGAATTTCTTAAGGCGTTATTGTCTTAGGGCTATTTAGTTTTTTTTCCTTCATTCACATCAGTGCGACGTGCCCTTCAGGACGCACCACGTGCTCCAAGGGTGCCACTCGCCTCGCTCATTTCCTTTACGTGACGTGCCCTTCAGGATGCACCACGTGCTCCAAGGGTGCCACTCACCTCACTCATATCCTTTACGCGATGTGCCCTTCAGGATGCACCACGTGCTCCAAGGGTGCCACTCGCCAACTGGACTGATTGGTAGACATCTATAACCCCTAGAGTCAACACTCTGCCAGGTGAACTTGTGGGAGACTAAGGGTTCTAAGGAATAAGGCCCCCGCCTTATTGCACGCCCCTTAGAATCATCGTGAGCGACGGTCGTAGTCTGCCCTCATGGCATCGTGGATCCTCTCGAACTAGGTAATCGTTAACCTACAGTTCGAGCCACGACGGGAGTGCTAGTAGGCGGTGGCAGGGCTACTGCCCACCCCTCTCCCTCAACCTCTCTGGAAATCGTGTGTGGCCCCTTTACTCCATATGTGAGTCTGGTCGGCAAGCTATCGTCAGCCTGCATCATCAACAATCATGTCAGAAATGTCAACATCAAATCATCAAATCAATGAAACATCACAGTAAATATATCAACCCAAAAGCACACTCCCTGACTCAGTCCGGAGTCCAAGGGGGTTCTACCGATGCCTCTGCATCCTCAAGGTCAAAACCTTGCACACTCAATAAAACAGAGTCAGCAACACCTGTGTCAATCAAAACTAGTAAAACATCATGTCGTCTGTCAATCGCATCATAATCAAGTATAAACGGTTTAACATCACAAAAGTACAGATCACTTGCGAGCAAGTGTCCTCAAAAAATAAGTTTTCTCAGTGCGCCAGAGCGGGATGTTACATACACCCCCTCTTGGTCTAAACTTCGTCCTGAAGTTTCTAAGTATAATGCGGAAATAAAAGTACCACAGTATCCTAAGTACCACACTATCATAAGTCTATCTATCAAACAAAAAGGGCAACTGTTGGCGCATATCATATGCGTCCTCCCAGGTCGTCGAGTGCGGACTATAACTGTCCCACTGGACCTTGACCTGATCTACCGTTCGACGTCGTAACTGTCGAACGCGATGATCTAAGATGCGGACCGACTCAGCCCTGAGCACTACCTCCTCCGATACCTACAAGGAACTCATGTCAATCACGTCTGTAGGATCACTAACATAATGTCTCAAAACAGATACATGAAAAACATCGTGCATACGCCTCAAAGAATCAGGCAAGGCTAGTCGATAGGCCATGGGCCCCTTTCTATCCATAATATCGAAAGGTCCCATGAACCTAGGAGAGAGTTTAGCTCCCTCTCCAAACTTGATCGAACTCTTATGTGGTTTAACCTGCAAGAAGACTCGATCGCTGACCTCGTAACTATGGTCGGCTCGGTGCGCATCGACATAACTCTTCTGTCGATCCTACACTTCTTTAATCCTTTGTCTTATGGTTTGCATTTGCTCTTCCATTTCTTGGATCGCTTCTGGTCCCACCAGGACCCTATCCTCAAGCCGATCCCAACTCAAGGGCGTCTGACACGGTCACCCATAAAGAAACTCAAAAGGCGCCATCTTAAAGGTGCTCTGGTAACTGTTGTTATAAGCGAACTCTACCAGAGGCAAGAATTCCTCCCAACGTTTTTGTTGGTCCATCACGTACATGCGCAACATGTATTCCAAGGTTTGGTTCGTTCTTTTGGTCTGTCCGTCAGTCTCTAGGTGATACGTAGTACTAAAGTTAAGTTGAGTTCCCAAGGCCTCTTGGAAACTCGTCCAAAATCATCCAGTAAACACCGATCCTCGATCGGATATAATCTTTTTAGGCACGCCATGCAGCTTCACAATCTCACTGATGAAAAATCTCGCTATGTCAGGTGCCTGATACGTCATACGCACCGAAATAAAGTGAGCACTCTTCGTCAGAGTGTCTACTACTACGAAAATCGAGTCGTGTCTCCTGGCCGTCAGTGGCAATCCAACAATGAAATCCATCGAAATAACTTCCCATTTCGATTCCGGAATGGCATGTCGTTGGAGTAAACCTTCCAGGTGTCTATGTTCAGCCTTTACCTGCTGACACTCTAGACATCTAGCCACAAAGTTGACTATGTCGGCCTTCATTCCTTTCCAAAATAATAAGGGTTTAAGGTCTGCCCTCATCTTCGTGACTCCCAGGTGAGCCATGTAAACTGCTCTATGAGCCTCGCTCAGGATCAACATCCTTAACTCGTCGTTTGGCGGTACATAAATTCGACCTCTAAACCTCATTAAACCATCGCTATCAAATGAGTATCCCTCATATCGTGGTACCATCATTGTGTTTTTTCCGATAAAATCCTCGACTTCTTTGTACCAGTCATCATCATGCTGTAAAGTGAGAATCTTCTCATGTAGATTTTTCTGAAGAGGTAACACCGAAAATATGCATGGCCTTCGACTCAAGGCATCAACCACTCTGTTCACTGTTCCCTTTATGTAAGTAATCTCGAAGTCGTACTCGCTAAGCAATTCCGACCAACGCCGTTGTCACGCGTTCAGGTCGCTTTGCGTAAAAATGTGTTGTAGTCCACAATGGTCAGTCTTTAATTCAAATTTTTGTCCAACAAGGTAGTGTCTCTAAACCTTCAAGGAATATACGATGGCTAATAACTCCAAATCGTGCATTGCGTAGTTCTCCTCATGCCTTCTCAGTTTCCTCGAAATGTAAGCAATCACTCGTCCGTCCTGCATCAAGACTCCGCCTAATCCTTCCTTGGATGCGTCAGTGCATACCAAGAAGTCCGCGTCCATGCCAGGGACCTTTAGTATCGGCATGGTTGTCAACAACTCTTTTAGCCTCCGAAATGCTTCCGTGCATTTCTCTGTCCAAACAAACTTCTTGTTTTTCTTCTGCAATTCCGTGATCGGATTTGCTATCTTCGAAAAACCCTCGAAAAACCGTTGATAGTATCTTGCTAATCCCATAAAACTATGCACTTCTGTGACATTCATCGGCGTAGGCCATTCCATAATAGCCTCAACCTTGGTGGGATCCACAGCGATACCTTCGCCGGAGATGACATGCCCTAAGTAGTGAATCCTCGATTGGTAAAAAGAGCATTTGGACAAATTCCCATATAATTTGTGTTCTCTTAAACATTGTTGTACCAAGTGCAAGTGCTCATCATGCTCCTCCGTTGTCCGAGAGTAGATCAAAATATCGTCAATGAATACTTGGACGAACTTGTCCAAGTACTCGCGGAACACCCCGTTCATCAAACTCATGAATACCCCTGGGGCGTTTGTCAGTCCAAATGGAAAAACAGTAAACTCGTAATGTCCAAATATCATCTTAAAGGCGGTCTTAGGGATGTCATCCTGCTTGATCCATAACTGGTGATACCCGGATCGCAAATCAATCTTGGAGAACACTGTTGCACCCTTCATTTGATTGAACAGATCATCAATTCTTGGCAAGGGATACTGATTCTTGATCGCAGCCTTGTTCAGTTGACAGTAGTCAATGCAAAGCCTCCATGATCTGTCCTTCTTTCGTATGGAAATAACTGGTGCACCCCACGGTGACACAGTAGGACGTATCAATCCCAGGTCCAACAACTCCTTCAATTGCATTTTCAACTTTTGCAACTCTGGGGTCGACATCCGATAAGGCGTTCTTACTATCGGTTCGGTTCCCGGTTTCAGGTCTATGGTAAACTCCAGTTCCCTTTCCGGTGGCATCCCATCCAACTCCTTTGGAAATACATCCGCAAACTCCTTCACCACTGGAAGGTGTTCTAGACCTTCCGCTACTCCCTTCTCGTTTAGCGCAAGGATCACATAAAGTTTGCACCCCTTGCGCATACTCTTTCGTAACTGCAAGGAAGAGACGAACCGCAGGGAAACTCCCTGGTTCCTTCCTACAATCACATGTCTCTATCCTTCGTCATCCACCAAGCTCAACCGTTTCGTCTTACAGTTGAGTATCGCCTCATGCGTTTCCAACCAATCCATACCGATCACGACGTCATAAGATCCTAAGATCGTGATGTACAGGTTGACTCTCGTGACAAACTCTCCCAGGTTAAGGGCACAGCCCGTAACCTTTCCTCCCACCTTCTGTTTGGCTCCCGAAGCGATCTCCATGAAGATAAACTCATCCTGTTCGACTGCCTTTACCTTAATCCTTTTTAGCGCAGCACCAGAAATGAAACCCTCAGTAGCTCCTGGGTCTATCAAAATACTAAGGGTCTGGTCAGCAACAATACCTGTCGTCTCGAGCACAGTCGACTGGTGCTCTGCCTGGCAGTTATTCACCGCTGCATGAATCCAATGGGCCTTGCCCATATCTCCCATGGTAGCGGGTCCGGCTGGTCTGGGCACCCTGGTCCTCTCCAAAGGACAGTCGTGCTGGTAGTGAGGCTCCCCACACGTCCAACACCCCTTCTTTGACCCAGTAGTCTTGGTACCCGAAGTAGAAGATGACTTCCCACCGGCCTGAAACCCTGGTCTGTTCTACTGAACAGGCCTAATCTGCTGCTGTTGCGGGCGACGCTGCTGCTGGTGTTGTGGTCCTCGATAAGGTGTTCGCTGCTGAGGCAGCGGTCGTTGGGGTGTAGCAAAAGTGGATCCCCTCTGGAAGCCACGATGTCCCGACGTATGTCTCACTGGTGTCTGATGCCGCGGTGCACCAGATGAACTCTGCCCTGCGGGTCTCGCTGGAGTCCTGGTCTGACCCCCGCTGATAAGCTCCTCTTCTACTATGAGGGCCTTTTGGACATCATCGTGCAAGGTTTGAGGCATCAAGATCCTAACCTTTGCACGCAGATTACCGTTAATGCCAAACACGAACCTGTTGACTTTGAGCTTCTCAGTGTTAAGGTGCGGAGCATACCAGAGCAGCTCCATAAAATGTGTCTCGTACTCGGGCACCGTACGACCTCCCTGTCGTAACGCATTGAACTCATTGAGCTGACGCTCAATGAATTCATCTGAAAGGTACCTCTCTCGGAACCGTTCCTCAAACAGTTCCCATGACACGTCTTCAACGACCATGTTCAGCTGTGGGAGGAGCGTCTTCCACCATAGAAGAGCGCTCCCCTTTAGCTGAAAGACTGCCATGTGGACCTTCATGTTGGAGGTATAATCGTGAAGTGCGAAGCACATCGCCATATTCCCCAACCATGCCTCGGCGGCTGTGCCGTCCGGGGCACCAAAGAACTCGGAAATTTTACCTTCTCGAGTTCACGGTGAATGCTACCTGTAACGTCCGGTGCACGCGACCAAACCTCAGGGGGTGTCGGCACCCTGGCCTCGTCTCTGTCCAATCGACTGATCAGAGCCTCAGACATGTGCTGAAAGGATCTCATCATCCCAATAACATCACCAATGACTATCTGCTCCTGTCTGAGAACCTGCTCGCCTCCCTGGGGGTTAGACCCCTCAGGCGTGGATGCTGCTGGAGGCGTCACGCCTCCTCCCCTAGCACCTCGTCGTCTGCCTCCGCGGCGTCCTCTAACCATGATTACCTGCAAGCACACAATCAACTTGATCAGCAACAGTATAATCAATCTAATCCTGTCAACGAAAGCCGTAGCGAATCCCAAGTCGCGGGTCGAACCTGGCTCGGATACCATATGTAACGACCCTCCTCGTTACGACAACAACTTTGACAACATGTGCAAATTTTTTTTTTTTAAAGTGTGTGCGCATGTGTATATAAGAAATAGGCACACTGGACTCTACGACGACACCCGATGACTAACAAGACGCAACCACGATGAGCACCACAAGAAGACACAAGATGCTCAACATTAACCGCAAGCATTAACGATCATAGATATAAGGCGCACAACACAAACACTTAACGACGTACTGGGTTATGAACAGTATGAGTGCAGAAGGAAGAATCCTTAGTAATGGATTTACTATTTCTGCACAGGAAAGCAGGGCGTTTAATCTTAGTTCTCTGCTCCAGATAAAGAGTAGGTCAGATAGGCTCCTGGCCGACTGCTCAGGCAGAAACTAGTAATATCCATCAGGTGTGTCGCAAGAGTGGAAACCCAACCTTCAAAGGGCCCAAGACTCTTGATACAGAACTGGATTCTTTACGCGAGAATCACACACAAACATAACTCCTAAGGCTACCTAGGGGTGTCCACCTCCTGCCCGACACAAGCCGACCAACACACAAAGTTTTACGACCCAGCGCAATCTTAATTTAACAAGGGACTACCAGCTATATGAGTCTTAAAGTCATTCCTTTGCACAACTCTAATCATAAATCGTCATCAAGGTACCCTCTAAAACACATTCAAGGGACCCCTATAGTACAAGACTGAAACTTGACTGGTTTAACATCCAACAAGATAAAAAGTCATCCATTGTAATCATAAATATAATGAATGGTTGTAAATGTGTTTTAACGCAATAAGCAACAATTAATCTTTCACTAGAGCTCAGTAAATAACAAATTATCCTAAAATCATTTGACGCCATCGATGCAAATTTACATTATCAACCATCCCATGAGGGTTAGCATCATTACCTTGGTAATATAAAGACTTCGCAATTCCTAACTAAATTCATGGCAAACTACAATGACTTCACCCTAGCGCTAGCATCATTACATTAAGATATAAGGACTTCGCAAGTTAACCATCTAAGCTGCAAGGACATTATACTAATGATCAAGCCCTTAACATTCCGATATATTGCATTAGATTACACTATCATTTCCTCACATGGTAAATCACACATTCCAACATAAGACGATTTATTAAATAGCATTTCCTTAACTAATAATTCCATTCATTAGATTTCTTTGAAATCAATGACCATAATTCCAACATTACAGTTGAGTCAATAATTGGAATCAGTTTCCAAATTTAACATTAAAACAAACACATTTTTGAAAATTTAAAGATAGAGAAAAAAATATATAATTTAAAACATGGTATTTTATGTGTTGCTAATTGAAATCTATATTCCACCCTAAACATTTCTTGAAATACCACAAAGTGTTTAAGCGAACATTAAACTTTGTTTTACAAACCTTTTTTTTACAACATATAAATATCATTAAACTATGTTTATAACATATGGTTTAAATATAGTTAAATGTCACCAATCTATATTTAAAAATAATTCAAAATGCTGTTAAATATGCCTTCAAGTAAAATATTACAATATCACCTAATATAGTTCCTGTAGTGGTGTTAATCTATATTTAAAAATAATTCAAAATGCTGTTAAATATGCCTCCAAGTAAAATATTACAATATCACCTAATATAGTTCTTGTAGTGGTGTTGATGCTTAGAAATAACATTTTCCAAAATGTTTAAATTTGGTGTTAGTGACTTAGTTTACAGTAACATAAAAATAAAACTAAAAATCATGAAAAATATGTTTAAGGTGTTAGATTGTAAAACTAATGATTCGTCTTAAAATAAATGTATTTATGAAATTTTGTTTTCTTATTAACATAAACAGTTAACAATTCCTTCCTTAACTAGAATACCTTAGTTTGCTTTTTCTAGACCCAACAACAAATCGTTCCTTAGTTTATAAAAATAAAATTAAATCCAACCGGTGTTGTTATAGCTATATATAACTGAAACAGAACTAAATTATGTTGCCCACAATTAGATCCATCATTTTAATTAACCTCACGTAAGGATTTTCTCCTCTGGCATTCAACACCAGTCGCTGGGTCCATTCGGCATTCACTAGATATAATTATGCTTTATTTCTGGGCGCTACCTGTCAGTTTTTAATTAATAAACAAATATAAGTGAAGTCGGGTGCTATGGTTTAACTGTCCTAGGTCCAGTGCTAACATCCGGTATTAATTATTTAAAAACATAAAAATAGTAAAGGAAAGGCCACCGTCTTGTAAATTCGCTGGACATTAATCATTCTGACAGCATCCCTTTTTTTTCCAGCTGCCAGTAAACCAATCGGGGGTGAAGATTCTTGTGGTTCAGAATCATCTAGTGGCGTTCAGGAGGTAAGGCAATTTAAAAAGGTTCCTTTTGGGAAATAGGAAACGTTGGAGAAGGCCCGAACCAAGGCTTTAGCCGTGAATTAACCCAACACGCCAACGAATGGAGGAAAAGGCTGGGAAAAGAGAGCGCTGCACCAAGCCATTAATAGATTGTCTGACCTTTGCATGTAGGTATGATTCTCATCCAATGACTCAATGGAAGGGAATACCGCGACAGTTGAGGAATTGAATACCCCGATAATCGAAACAATTACACTACCCAAGGCGTAACTAACTGGCCTCTTGACAATACACAAATTAACTAGCAATAACCTACCTGGGTTGAGTCAACCATTAAATCATCACATTAATAAGTAATGTATTAGGGTTAGCTAGCTCAGGACGCGCTAATACAACATACTATCTCCCTTTTTAAGAGATATAATAAATTAGTGGAATTTGAATAAAGGGTAAATACAGAAAATCCTCCCTATTGGACTCACACGTGAGCTAAAGAGTTCGCAGGCTCTCCACCTGGCTCTATCTATGGTAGTCACAGAAAATTTAAACACGGTCGCAAGTTCCCAATCAGCATCATTTTATTATATACATACCCATAATAAACTACAACCTCCCAAATAACAATATTATCAAAACCTATATCTGTAGCATTTTATACGAACCATGTTTATCCTAATCTATATCTGCTGCACCTGTAATGGAGAAAGGGAATAAAAGATTTCACTATCATAAAACCTATATCGATGGCGTTACTTTAACCCAGGCCCAACCAAGTGAAACAAATGGTGACATCCATGGACCCGACTTTTAGTTTTGGTACTGACCCTTAACCAATGTACTGTTAAGGATTTGACGTTCGAAGACAATCTAGGGATAGGGTTCGTATTAAATAATCTGCGTCCAGAGATTATTAAATCCGCAGCTTACCACCACCGGACGATATGACAGGCCAATACGGACGACAATGAGGTTATCAAAAGTCCACAAATCAACGCCCAACAACACACAAGAAAACTTTCTTCCATAAGAGATCAACGTCCCAGAAAATCGAAACGCCCAACAAGAAGGAAAACACTCAGGATTGAAACCAGAACGCAGAGCAAGTTCACAATAAAAACGCAGTGGGATTAGACTATAAAAAAATAGGGACTCTCACCATATAAACTCTGTGGATTTAACTATGAAAACGCTGGAATATGAAACCAAAACGCAGAGATCTCACCATAAAAACACAGTGGAATTAAACTATAAAAGCGCAGGGACTTGGAACTCAAAACGTAGGGTAATTTACCCCAAAGACACTGTGGATTTGAACTATGAACATGCAGGGAATGTGCAACCTTAATTATTAATCATTTCCACGGTCCTGGACAATAAATAATGGAATTTTACACAGTCAAGAATTATGAGCAGTAAATATATAATTTTATTTTTTTTTACACAGTCATGAACGAGGGATAATAAAACTACACAGTCCAAAACCATAAAAATAAAAATTACGCAGCCCAGAGTGATAAACAAAATTTAAGCAGTCCTTTCATAAACTTCACAATGCCATTACCATGCATTCTAACTACAAATTTAAAGATCATACTGTTGCCTCAGTGCCGTCCTCAAGTGTTGTCCGTGCGCCGTGCCGCTCCTGCTCCGTGCCGACCGTAGAGGACTCACCGGTACCTCCCAGCCAAACGCTAGGGGTACTCTGCTTCCCCCTTAGCCCCTCGAGCCACAAAGGGGCCACACACAATCCATACAGTACCTAGCTTCCCAGCTCGCCTCCAAGGCTGAGCTACCACTCAAGTCAGCTAAGAAAATCCCCAACTCCTCACAAGCAATCCGTCCAGTTTGAAATTTTGGCAGCATAACCATACCTCATAGCCCCTCCCCTTTTCTCCCTTCCTCCCTTCTTTTTATGCCCCTCAAACCCTAAATCATAATAAATTTTAGTTTTTTTTAATGAAACCCTAAAAATTTATCTATTTTACAAGTGTCACTCATCCCTACCCTTCTCCATAAATTATTTTCTTTTTCTATAAATTAGATATTATGGAATACACGTCAATTTGTTTATAATATATACATTACTTTATTTTTCCTATTTACAAGCATGTTACTCATCATTTTAATTTATCATCATCCATCATTTTAATTTATCCTTAATATATATATATATATATATATATATATATATATATATATATATATA
>ML788359.1:301992-321428 GCA_009831015.1 Picea engelmannii
CTATGTATATGTATGATTGTTCATTTGTTCATTGCTTATTTACTCTGCAATTATTGGATAATAATGCTTCATTGATATAACACTTGGATTATATGGTTAAATTGCTCTATTACTGATTCACCCCCCCTCTCAGTAATCCAACAAATACAAGTACTCAAGACACCATCATTTGGGATAGGAAAATGTGATTCTTTTATTCATAATAAAGATTATACCTTACAATCTGAGTCGGACACCGTTCTGGGAACCTGGTCTGGGCTCCTCTTTACCATACTCCAAGTGCACCTTGTATGAACTTCTTCTCTCAACCTTCTGATCACTTCTATGGAAGGGAATGGGTTAAATGGAGGAAGAAGGGGCTGATGAGGGAATGCTGAGGAAATTTCTCACGAAGGAAGAAATATCTTGGGCAAGGAGGGGAAGTGAAATCGGGTAGAGTTTCACTGTCCTTATGCTTATATTTTAAATGAGACCCCAAAAACTCATTTTATATGAAAAAAGGATGGTTATTTGGTTGGGTGATGGGCTATAGCAGGTGGATTAGTTGGGAAACTTCCAATAGTTCGTGAATTTCAACGAATTCCTTGCAACTTTTTATTTTTTGCAACTTTTGCAAGCATGTGCGAGTTGTAATGGTGCAACATGAATATGTACGCGAGATGTAGTGGTGAAACAAGCGTATGTACGCGGGATGTATTGGTGCAGGGCGCATACATATTCCAAAAAATGGTCTTTTAAGAAGAGCTTCTCATCAGTGCTTTGGCAAAAAATACAAGTAAGAGAGCCAAGGCCATGTATGCAAGAGTAGGGAATTTTAGGGCTATAACAGATGTCCCCTAATGTTTGAGGTCAGAAGAGAAACTAATGGTTGGAATACATTACAATATATTCACGAATGTATGAGATCGAGTGAGCCCGCGACTAGAGTTTGGGAGGTTCCATCTGCAAAACAACAATTGTCTCTCCGAGGCGGGCATACCCATGCTCAGGATGAAATAAATCATGGATGCCAATAAAATACACTGCAAATCCATGTCATAGAACTATATAAAGTGTATCCGTGAGAAATACATAACGAATATACATTTCAAAATCAGTTGAAGTTATACAAGTAGAGTATCCATCTTCAAGAAGCTAGTGGCGCCCGATGGTTGGAGATGAGGCCTTTAGAGATCGAGCAACAACTTCAAGATATTCAAAACTCAAGTAGGAGTACAATGGGAGTGTTGGGTATGTGTTATATTATTTTCATGATTAGTAGTGTCTCCAGGCATGTAAGGGGGTGAATGCCCCCTACACGAGGGTTCGGGGGCAGCGCCCTCGAGAAAAAAATTTCTGCCTCATAAAACATGTCACATATTTAGGTGGTTTTTCGACACATGGTTTCTTTGCCGATGGTTTTCTATTTCCAGTTAAATAATTAGGGTTGTTGACTAATCCATGTCATTGGGTTAGGGTTTTGGATGCCGCTGGCTCCTATATGTATATTGTATTGTAAACAATGTATAACAATGAATGAATATAGAATATGTTGGTTTTCCCAGTTTGGGTTTCCAAGGAAAAAATCCTTGTGTAATGTTTGTATTTGTCATTGTATCTTTTATGTTCTTTTACTGAAAATTTGTTTGCAATAAATATTGTACAAGGTTAAGATCTACATTTGGTATCAGAGATTTGTTGGCTTAAGGGGGATGCCTTTGTGGTCAAGCGTTTGGCTCGGAACTGTGATAATCCTTGTTACAGTGGGAGATCTATGGTATTGATTTTTTAGGTGAAAAGAAATGGCAAGCAATTCGAAGATGGAGATCGAGAAGTTTAATGGGAAAAATTTTGAGATGTGGAAGCTCAAGATGGAAGATCTGTTGGTGGACAAAGATCAATGGATCGCGGTAGATCCGGGTACTGCACCTATAGGAACTTCAACAGATGACTGGAAGAAGTTGGATCGGAAAGAAAAGAGCACAATCCGACTGTGGCTCTCAGATTCAATATTATTGAATGTGTCAGAGGATGCTACAACCAAGGATTTATGGGATAAGTTGGGGAAGTTGTATCAGTCTAAGTCCCTAGTGAATAAACTATTCATGAGAAAGAAGTTGTATAACTTGAGGATGAGAGATGGAGACTCGGTGGCAGAGCATTTGAACGCCTTCAATACTATGGTAAGTCAGTTAGTATCTATTGAGATTAAAATTTTAGATGAAGATAAATGTATCAGTTTACTATGTTCTTTACCAGACTCATGGGATAGTCTGGTTATGGCCATAGGTAGTAATACATCTTCCTTGAAGTTTGATGAAGTGGTCTCATCTTTTTTTTCGGAGGAGATGAGACGAAATAATATGGAAGGACAGAGCACGAACGCATTATTTGCAAGAGGATGTTCCCAGGAAAGAAATAAATATAAGTTCTCAAGTGGAGATCTAATTATAATGGTAGATCTAAATCTCCCAAAAAGTTTGTAAAGGTATGTTGGAGATGTGGAAAAGAAGGTCACTACAAGAAGCAGTGTAGATCCAAAGTTGAGAAAAAGAAGGGATCTGAAGAATATTCTTATATAGAAGAAAAGACCTCCAAGGAAGAAGGAGGGGATGTGTACTTGGCTTCTTCAAGAACACATGCAGATAAGGAGGCGTGGTTGGTTGACTCTAGTGCATCCTTTCATATGACTCCCCACAGGGAGTGGTTCTGTGAATATGAAAGGTATGATGGAGGTAATGTTTTCTTAGGTGATGATTCGACAACCATAATCATAGGAAGAGGAAAAGTCAAGTTGAGGCTCATAGATGGAAGGATTAGAACACTTTATGGTGTTATGCACTTACCAGGTTTGGCCAAAAATTTGATTTATGTAAGTAAAATGGGCGATGCAGGGGTAAAAACAATATTTGAAAAGGAAACCTGTAGGATGGTTCGAGGAGAAATGGTGTTGTTGAAGGGAGTTCGGTTTGGAACTCTGTATAAGATGCAAGGAAGCATTATTAGTGATGGGTGTAATAGTTTCATTGTTCCTGATATTGGATTTGAAGAAGAAAGAACTCCTACCATCTCTGGAGAAAAGTTTATGATGTGGCATCAAAGACTAGGGCATATCAGAGAGAAGGGTCTTCGACTATTACACGGTAAAGGTATGGTTGAAGGTATGTCCACCTGCTCTCTGGATTTTGATTTATGTGAACATTGTCTATATGGGAAGCAGAATCGGGTAAGATTCCCCTCTGGTGCAACGAGGGCAGAAGGAATTTTACAGCTAGTTCACAGTGATGTTTTTGGATCTGTGTCGGTCCCATCATTGGGAAAATATGTGTACTACATCTCATTTATACATGAATTCTCGAGGAATACTTGGATATATTTCCTCAGGAAGAAATCTGAAGTATTTGAAAGGTTTAAAGAGTTTAAGGATCTTGTTGAGAATCAAACAGAGAAAAGAATTAAGGTGTTGAGGACAGATAATGGCGGAGAGTTCTACGGGAATGAATTTGAAGAATTATGTAGGAAGTGCGGTATAGCAAGGAAGAATACTACTCCATATACACCTCAACAGAATGGAGTTGCAAAAAGGATGAACAGGACACTAATGGAAAAATCAAGGTGCTTGCTCAGTGGTGTTGGGTTAGGGAAAGAATTATGAGCAGAGGTAGTGGGTACTACATGTTACCTAGTCAACAGATCACCCTCATCAACGTTGGATGAAAAGACTCCACAAGAGGTATGGACTGATAAGGAACATTCTCTCACACATCTCAAGGTATTTGGTTGTGATGCAGATGTTCATGTTCCAAAGGAAAACAAGAGTAAGCTAGATAAGAAGGCTGAAAAGTGTATCTTTATTGGATATAAAGATGGTCTCAAAGGTTATAAGTTTTGGAACCCAAAACTAAGAAGGTAGTGTATAGCTGAGTTATGGTATTTAGAGAAATGAAGGATGTTGTTAAACAGGAATTCCTACCAAGTAAGGAAGAACCATAGAAGATAGAGTTTGATTTAAAGGATGATGAATCAGACTCTAGAGAAGAAAAAGAATTAGAAGAAGAAGATCCTCATACTCCAGTATTGAGGAGATCAGTTCAATAAATAAGGCTACCAAAAAGGTATACTCCATCTGATTTCCATTCAAGTTTTTCTTTGTCTATTACTGATGATGATCCTAGAACTCTCAGGGAGGTAGTGGGTTCAGAGGATGGAAATCTATGGAAAAGGTCCGTGGATGAAGAAATGGCATCTTTGGATAAGAATGAGGCTTGGTATCTAGTGGAGTTTCCAACTGGAATAAAGCCCATCGGCAGCAAATGGGTATTTAAAAAGAAGCTGAATGCAGAAGGAAAAGTGGAGAAACACAAAGCTCGATTAGTAGCAAAGGGTTATTCCCAGGTTGAGGGAATTGATTTTGGTGAGTTTTTTTCTCTTGTTTCCAAGTTAACCTCTATAAGATTTATGTTATCTGATGTTGTTGCATTTGATTTTGAAGTAGAAAAATATGGATGTGAAAACAACATTCCTACATGGGGATCTATAAGAAGAAATCTATATGAAGCAACCAGAAGGTTATGTTGTGAAGGGAAAAAAGGAGTTGGTATGTAAGATGAAAAAGTCCCTGTATGGTTTAAAACAATCACTAAGGATGTGGTATAAAAAAATTGATACTTATATGATGGGACTTGGATTCACAAGAATCAAAGAGAATCACTGTGTGTATTTTAAATTAATTGGGGATCATTTGATTTATTTGGTCTTGTATGTGGATGGCATGTTTTTGATAGGAAACAACAAGGAGATTATCTAGGATGTGAAAACTCAGTTGTCCTATAAATTTGACATGAAGGATCTCAGTGCTTCAAATTTTATTTTGGGCATGGAAATTAAAAGAGATCAAAAAAGGAGGAAACTCTGGTTAAATCAAAGAAAATATGTCGAGACAATATTGCAGAGGTTTAATATGCAGGAATGTAAAACTGTCAAGGTTCCTATTCCTGTTGGTGTAAAGTTATCTGTGGATCAGTGTCCCAAGACACGTGAAGAGGAGGAGGACATGTCTCGTGTTCCATATGCAAGTGTAGTTGAAAGTTTTATGTATGCAATGGTATGTACTAGACCAGACATTGCACATGCAGTGGGAGTTTTGAGTGGGTATATGTCAAAACTAGGGAAAGAGCATTGGACAACAATAAAAAGGGTTTTCAGGTATTTACGTGGCATTTTTAGTTATGGATTGTGCTACGAAGGAAGACCGGGATTGGATAGAGTGGTGGATATACATGGATTTGTGGATGCAGAATAGGATGGAGATATGGCTCGTAAGAGATCTACAAGTGGGTATGTGCTTAACCTGTTTGGAGGAGCAATAAGTTGGATGAGAAAAAGACATGTTGTAGTGGCACTTTCAACTACAGAAGTTGAATACATGGCAACCACTCATGAAAGTAAGGAAGCAGTATTTTTACAAAGATTGTGTTCAGGTATTGGGTTGGTACAACAAGTTGTAAAGATATAATGTGACAGTCATAGTGCAATTTTTCTGGCGAAGAACCCATCTTATCATTCAAAGACAAAGCATATTGATATTCAATATCACTTTGTGAGAGACATGGTTGAAGAAAATAAAGTATTGTTGATGAAGGTGGACACTTTGAAGAATGTTGCAGATTCATTAACAAAATCTGTGAGCATTGAGAAGTTCCCTTGGTGTAGAGGATCCATGGGCATTGCTACCCTGTAACCCCCTATATGCAAAGAAAACAACAAGTGGGAGAATGTTTGGTATGTGTTATATTCTTTGCACGAGTAGTAGTGTTTGAGCATTGAACTGGGGGGTTTGATGGGGTTGAATGCCCCTTGCATTAGGGTTCGGGGGCAGCACCCCCGAGAAAAAAAATTATGCCTCGAAAAACATGTCACATATTTAGGTGGTTTTTTGGCACATGGTTTCTTTTCTGATGGTTTTCTATTTCCGGTTAAGGAATTAGGGTTGTTGAATAATCCAGGTCATTGGGTTAGGGTTTTGGATTCCGTTGTCTCCTATATGTATATTGTATTGTAAACAATGTATCATAATGAATGAATATAAAATATGTTGGTTTTCTCGGTTTGGGTTTCCAGGGGAAAAATATCTGTGTAATGTTTGTATTTGCCATTGTATATTTTATGTTATTTTACTGAAAATTTGTTTGCAGTAAATATTGTACAAGGTTAATATCTACATGGAGTGCATAACTCACTACCTTGAGGTCTTCGACAGCTCGTCGGGAAAAGACATGAGGATCTTGATGATCAGGTAGAGAACTTCGTCGATTTTGAATCAGGACTTGACTAGACTCTCGGGATGGCCGACTCATGAGGTCAAGAGACAAAATGAAGAAAGGTCGACTCAGGTTGGGTGAAACTTCCTTTGGAAAAAAGCATGAAAGATTATCAGACTCGGGAAGCATGACATTGACATAAGTTCACGATGTAGGAGGCAACACAAAATCTCCATGTGTTTGGAAGAGTAATCAAATGAAGGAGGACACAACTCTGTGTAGAGAGAACAACTTCCTAAGGTCATACTAGATCCCAATGCTTGAAGAACAAACAAAAGGATGTTCTTTGTCCAAGGGCGACTCTTTGTGCTGCTGAAAAAATAATACATATTTCTTGTCCCCTCTTTTTGGGATATTTGGATTTTTTGTCTTTTTCAATTTTTTAAGAGCTTGAAAAAGAATAAAATAATGATACGTTACAAAGGAGGAATGAGTGTCGCAAGCAAGCATACTAGTTCCAAGTGCAAGGAACATAATAATGTTCAGAGGAAGGAGACATGTGTAGGAAAAGGACACTCGGGGAAAATTCCTCCATGGGTCAAGGTGTCAAGTCACAGAGTCAAAAAGTGCTACAAGGATTGCATATAAGGCATGCTTCAAAGGTTCAGTTGAGAGAAACATGGAGCTAACATTAGGCTGAAGACGTAGAGATGCAAATGCAATTAAGTAAGACATGATGAGACCCCTTCAATTTAATTTTTATGAGCCTAGAGAAGGTAATATCGGTAGTATTTTCACATTTAGAGAGTCTGGAAAAATGTAAAAGAAGACTCCAGCAAGTACCTTTTTTAGAGATAGTCTAGTCGGTTCGAAAAAGGGGTAAAATTGCACTGAAAACACATCTATTCAAAATCATTTTAACGAGTGTGACAAAGACAATATCACTCGAAAATATTTTCAATTTTAAGGAGTCTGAAAAGAGCTTAACTATGGACTCACAACCTTTTTCTGAGTTTAGTGTCCTTAGCCCGAAAAAGTATAAAATTTATTGAGGAGAACTCTCTCGACGAGATGAATCTCCTGAGGCGTACCTTTTCCCACTATAATGTACAAGCTGGAAAAGGGATAAACTCATGCCAGTAGATTTTCTTCTGGACCAATTTAATGAGTGTGAAGGAACACGGTCACTCGACGATCTTTTCATTTTTAGGGAGTTTGAAAAGAGATTAACTATGGACTCCGTGGGGGTTTGTTTTTTGTAAGTAATCTCCAAGGCCTGAAAAAGGTGATAAACCAAAACCAAGGAGAATGTTCCTTTTTTGAAAATTTAGTCCCTTGGGCCCGAAAAAGGGTTAAACTTACGCTTGAGAATACTTTTCTAGCGAACCAAAGCTCTTAGAACATACCTTTATTCATGAAATTGACCATCTGGACTGAAAAGGGGGTAAACTACCACCGGACAGACGTGCCTTAAAATTTGAGTTTGGCGAGAGTGAAGGGAAACAAGATCGCTTTGTAATATTTTCATGTTTAGAGAGTCTGAAAAGGGCTTAAAGAAGACTCCAGGGGGCTACTTTTCTCAGTTAATCCAAACGAGATCGAAAATAATTAATACAGTATCGTTGGATGTTGCTTTTGAATTTCAAAGCGAGCTTGAAAGAAACAAAGCGTGCTCATGAGGGAGTCCCACGGGATAGAGTCTACACAAACACTTGGAACATATAAAGGGGAATCCTAAAATAATGCTAAATTAGGATGTTGATTATCATATGCCAGCTGGTCGAAAGTGACAATGCTTCCATTATGAGGGAAATGCATCACTCAAAAGAGTGTAGACACAACAACATTCATAGCATATACATAATCACGCCCGAGAAGCATATTGAAATCTAACGGGCCTTACACCACTATAAAATCGACAAGGAAAGTCTTCCCACCTAATGAGATAGGCAACTGAAGAAGAATCCCCAAATATTCACTGGGACATCTGTCAAAAACCAACAGCCCATGTGAAGCAGACACAAGCTCGGGAGAACCCAAAGCTTGCCAAGCCGAGGAGGATAAAATACTTGCAGAGGCTCCTTCATCCACAATACATCGATAGATTTTTTCTAAATTAACTTAAACCCTTATTTTAAAGGGTGTAGAAGAAGGAATATGAGGCTCAACAAGTTCATTCCAATCAAAGGAAACCATTCTAGGGATTGGAGGGGGTGTGCTCGAAATGAGCAGAATGACCCCTTATTCTAAAAGTACTGAACTGGAAATGATAAAAACATAGTTAGAAGACACATCACTCCCCAAGAGAAGAGTGGGGTCAACCAAAGATTTCATCGGCATGACCACTTTGGTAGACTCGACACTCTCCAAGAGAAGAGAAGGATCAACCGAATACTCCATCGGTGTGACCACTTTCTCAACCATTGGTTGAATAGGCTGTGAGACAATATGGTATACAAGCACATCACCCCCCAAAAGAGGAGTGGGATCAAATAAATATTGCATTGATACAACCACTTTCTCAACCACTAGTTGAATAGGTTGCGATACAACATGGTCTAGATGAAAATCACCCCCCAAAATAGGATTGAGATCAACTAAAGATTGCATCGGCACGACCACTTTGTCAACCAATGGATGAATAGGTTGTGAGGAAACCTTAGAAGACTCAGAATCAGAAGAGATTGTAGACAAGGACCACAATATTTGTACCTCTGGAAGGCCATGGAATAAATGAGTAAGGTGATCTCCCTTGCACAACTTACAAGGGAACTTAGGCTTACGTCCAATCCATCTAGGTTTTTGAACCGAATCAATGCGCCCACCATGAATGGCAATGGTTGGTTACTTGTCCCCAACATTACTAGAAGACGTTGTTAACATATCACTAACATGACTTGAAGATGTTGGTGATTGGTCGATAACATGACTCGAAGAGGCTACATACCTATCGCCAGTTTGACTAGCAGTGATTGGACTTTTTCCCCCAACATGACTTGTAGAGGTTGGTGATTGAACTCTGGTATGACTTGCAGGGACTAGTTGCATGCCCCCAACATGAATTGCAGAGGTTGGGTGTTGGTATTCAACATGACTTGTAGAGGTTGATGACCTATCTCTAACATGACTCATAGAGGTTGGTGATTTCTTCTTCCTATTTTTTCTTTTTCTATTTCGTTTAGAATTCTGATTACTAGTATCTATACTTTCACCAGAGAAGGTATAAGGAGGAGAAGAAGACTTTGTTGATGAAGGAACATCAACATGATTCCCATGACATAAGGTTCTTAACTGAGAATCTTCAAGAGCATTCAGGACATTTGGAATGGTACCCAAATAAACCGGTAGTCCCACATTCAACCCAGGAATGTACAAAGTGGTCATCAAAGGGACACCAACGTTTCCTAAAAAAGGAAAAACAAAAAAATCCCATTTTTAAGGGGTTCCTTGGTTGGTATCATTGGGAAATTTAGCGATGGATATCTTATGCACAGGTTCTCCCCTTGCGGGATCATTCAAGTCCATAAAATTCTCACACACTGACTCTGGCGAACCAGTGTTATAAAAAACGCCTATAAAGAGGCAGCTCCATGTTTCTAAGCAGAAGAACGAAAAGTCCTCATGAATGATGGAGTGGGAGGTCTACCACATTAGGTTAGAGACCCAAAGTAATGAATGACTAACTCACTATGGAAAAATAGGGAGCATAGAGAACACACTAAAAGTTCCTAAAGGAAAATCAAGCAATCAATTAACTAGTGGGAAGGACAGTTATGGAAATCGACATAGAGAAACTAACTGGTGTAAGTGAAACTTGAACATGGAAGAACCATTCAGGTATACTATGTGAAGAGAGATCTGACGTCTACCCCAGGTACCACGGTATACCTCCACAATCACCTGTGTAAGTCCCTAGAATATGGGCAACTAGGTTTCCATCTCGCAGTAAGTCACCAGGAGGGTACAGTCGATAGTCGGGAGATCATAATGAGAAGTATAACAAGTCTGAATCCTATCAAGGGTATCGAAATAAAATGGTCTGGAATAAAATAGAGGAACTCAAATGGATTTGAGGTCCACAAAGCTCTGTAGAAAAATGCAGTCAGTATTATTCCTAAGACAGACCCTCAATATAAGTTCCCCACTTTGTCTAGTCCAACTTTGGAAAGGTTATCTCCTCTTTATTTCCTCACGCGACCTTGTTTTTATACCTTGTTTTATAGGGGGGACCCTACTAACTCTTACGACACTAGACTTAAAGTAATCCCTAACGCAGGCTCCAGTGTTTGATTTAAGTGGCCTTGAAGAGTTTCCTCTCCAACCTAATTTAAGGCCTTAACCCTAAACTAGTTCGTTGACCCTACAAATAGAAAAAGTCTAGTTTATTTTAGATTAAGTGTTCTTTTTTAAGGGCTTGATTTACTCACAGGGTATGGTAGTGCAATTGATTTTGTTTCAGACTCTTGCAAAAAATGAAACTTATAAGAACACCGACAAAGGAGGATTATCATTCTTATTTTTCTTTTGAAATGCTTTCAAGATGAGAAGAAAACACAACACTATGCTAATTTATTTTTCTTTTTCAAACAACAATGCAAAGCAAATGAAAAGAAAGAAAGAGACCTAACAAACCTTTTTTTTTTAATATTTTCTTCCAATCAAAGCAGAACTAACAAAAGATGCTAAAAGAAACTGATGAATACACGATTCAAGCTAAAAATAAGCTAAAAATGCTAGGAAACACAAGAAGATTAAGTAAGAAAGTAAACTAAACTCTATACCCATGCTATGGCTATAAACATAGACTCTGGACTGATCCAAGAAAACCCTAAGAAGTGTAAACTTCAATCAGGAAAGAGGCAAACTCCCCCTTTTTCAAAAAATTTCTTAAAACATAGACGTGGGTTGTTGCTTCAACAACTTGCATATGTACGCGGGTTGTTTGAATAGGAGATCACATATGTACATGGGTTGAATGAAGACAAGGCACATACACTTATGTATCCTTCCAACAAAAGAAAAGACCAGGCAGTCTTACAAGGCAGGGACAACTGGTATTGCACCTAAAGGTGACCAAAATCCCTTGACAGACTCAGAAAACTTGAAATAAACTTGAAAGGAAAACAAACCAATCAAACAACCCAAAATCTCCTAAAAACCCTAGAGGCTTCCCCAGTGTGGTCGCCAGTTCTTCTAGTGGGAAACCCCCCCCCTTTAACTACACTAGGATTCAAGATGTAGACAGAGCGAATAATTGTCTAAAAGCTAATTAATTCTCTATACTACCCCAAACATACCAAAACTAATATAAAGAAAGCAAAGAGAGAAGAGATCGGGTAACTATACCTCTAATCCCACATCTGGTGATGATCTCCTCGCACTTGGAAGTTCCATTGACTGCACATCTCCTCCCAGGGTTGACCTGCATCCAAAGATAGGAAAACAAAGAACTACAAGCATTCTATTCCATATATAAGTTAGAGTTAGATGTTATAATGTCAAGTATAAATCAATAAAAGTAATCAATACACCATCATTTGAGACAGGAAAATGTGATTTTTTTATTCATAATACAAAGATTATATCTTACAATCTGAGTCGGCCACCGTTCCACGAACTTGGTCTGGGCTCCTCTTTACCATGCTCCAAGTGCACCTTGTATGAAATTCTTCTCTCGACCTTCTGATCACTTCTATGGAAGGGAATGGGTTAAATGGAGGAAGAAGGGGTTGATGAGGGAATGTTGAGGAAATTTCTCACAAAAGGAAACAATATCTTGGGCAAGGAGGGGAAGTGAAATCGGGCAAAGTTTCACTATTCGTATGCTTAGATTTGAAATGAGACCCCAACACATCCTTTTATATGACAAAAGGATGGTTATTTGGTTGGGTGATGGGCTATATGAGGTGGATTAGCTGGGAAACTTCCAATAGCCCGTGAATTTAAATGGATTCCTTGCAACTTTTGCAAGCATACGCAGGCTGTAATGGTGCAACATGTGTATGTACGTGAGATGTAGTGGTGCAGAAAGCATATGTACGCAGGATGTAATGGTGCAGGGCACATACATCTTCCAAAAAATGGTTTTTTAAGAAGAGATTCTCATCGGTGCTTTGGCAAAAAATGCAAGAGGGCCAAGGAAATGTATGCAAGACTAGAGAATTTGAGGGCTATAACAATATTATCTTTGATTTGAGGGTTGTATTTAGGTATTATTCTTATATACATCATAAAATCCTCACTAACAAGGAAATTTGGAAAGAGGTCCGAGAATTTTTGTAGGGTGAACATGTTGTATCAAAGAAGACACAAAATTTCAAAGGATAACCACCAGTACAAAATTTCAAAATCCTAGAAGTTATAATATTTGACAATGATAAACCTTTGAAGAAAATGGAGGTAGTGGAAAAAAAACTATTAGTGTGATTGTGAATCCAAGGAAGGGTGCACCTATGGAAGAAAGGGACTAAACCAAGTTTAGATGGAGGTGAATCTCTTCTAGAGAAATACACTAAGATTTAGATCCTTGAAGGTCCTATTATAACTATTTTTAAAACCCTAATAGCCTCTACAATAAGAAATGTGAGAGGGAAAATTGCAAATAAAGATGGGTTACTTGAACCCCATGCTAGAGGATATCTAGAAAAGATAGATTCGACATATTTTCTAAGATAACCCTCAATCATAAAATCGTCTAGCAAATCAAGGAAATAATTATTTATAATGTGACCACTGTAGATTTTTTCGATAAATTGTGTTTTCCCATTGAATATTCAATATTGGATCTGCTGCATATTCTGCTGCATATTCTTCTCTAGTGTCATCTTTTGTGAAGTACTTTTTTTGTTTTTATTTCTAAATCAATATACCTACTAGGCTTATAAATTATGGAACTGGGTGGGAAAGAATAGGGAATTTTGGATGAAGGTCTATATATTTTTGTTAGCAAGTTGCAACTAAACTATTTTTTTTGTATTACAACACTGTCTGATTCACCTATAGATTTTTCTAATACAAAATATATTTATTATTGTGAAAAGATAAATTCTACTCTTAACCACCCAAACCACACCAAATGGACATAAAATTTTGGATTCATCTCATCCCACCCTTGAGCACTTAAGCTAGAGTGAGATTATTGATAACTTACTAGTTCTAATTGAGGTCCATGAAGGGTAATTATGTCACAATGGATAATTTGAAAGTGGGTGAAGGGGATAAACATGCACTTCTTAACAAACTTAACTACATACAATTAACTTTATTTAAATATTTGAAAACATCTTGTCCCACCCTCAAGTGCACTTATGTGAGAATGAGATTATTGGTGCCTTGGTATCCCCAATCAATCCATAAGGGGAAAAAATGTCACAAGAGACAATTGAAAGAGATGATTTCTACAATAATGCACAAGATTTCACAATCTTGTGGGATAATTTCAAAGAATAAGAGTGATAGTTTGAAAACTTTTAGAAGGACTTGAGGCATCATAAATGGTTTTAAGGTGGGGTTAAACATTGGCATTATAAACAATGAAACAACCAACTTGTCGACTAGGAAATATTATTTAGCAACACAATATCCAACAACTATTAATATTTACCTATCTGACAAATTTGAGAGGAATGGTTTCATAACTGTAGGCTATCCCCTGTTCAAGAGGGACTACAAACCATTGATCACATATGGACCCTACATTCTATTATGGAAAAGTCTAGATATAGATCCTCAAAGGTATATTTTTGCTTCTATGAATTTTGGAAGGAGTTTGAAATTATTCCTAAACACTTATTCATTGAGCAGATTTGTGCCCTAAATGTATCTTACTGACGGGTGAAACTTACAAGCCCCGCCTTTTGTATGAAACCTTATTTCATATAATTCCTATTTCAACACTTATTTCATATTCACCAAAGGTTATTGCCAAAATATATATGTATCCTCTAGTAGTCGAGGAATCATAGTCATCTTTCATGCAAATGACCAAATATAAAATATAATTTATTATAGGAAAAGATGGAAGCCAAGAATTGATAAATAACTATTCTCATGGAACGAGACAAAGTAGTGGAGAGTGAATCATCCACCAAGGTGGAATTTTCCTATGAGGTCTCTTCTTTGTGCAAGTCCATATTAGATATGGAGGCCAAATTCATTCACAAGATAAATCTTATAGTTAACCTTCATAATGCCTTGGTCAATTTGATATGACTGTAGAAGGGAGGATGGAGGAAATCTTGCACTTCAAAATTCAAATACTTAAGTGCATGGATTGGCAAGAGTAACATTCCCTAGTTTCTTAATTATTTATGAAATCTATTTTAAACTCATAAAACCCAAATTAAAATGGTTAGTGCCATAAACTGGAGAGCTCGCAACAAGTCCATAGCTTCTATTTTTTTTGAAATTGAATGCTATTATTTTAACATTTATCGCATGATACCCTAGTATATTTCAAGAAAAATACACTATGAATATGCCATAGTATATGAAAATATGATTAGAAACTGTTAAATATTAGAAACTATTAAATATTAGAAACGTCCTCCCAACTCTTCAATACTTTACTGTGGGCTACAACATTTGTGGACCATTCATCTTTGGGTTCTAATAAAATTGGTAATTTTTGGACTAGGAAAATTAACCAACTTTTTATACTCAAGCCAAATGTACTTTAGTAAAGTTATCCTTATTTTTTATGCTTGGCACCTTGATTAACTATACCTTGGTAATGGCTCATGAACTCTACCAAGTAAATATCATCATATTCCTTTGGTACAATAATAAAAGCATGTTTTTCCATGTGCAATTTCACCAATTTGTTGCAAACAAAGAAATTCCAAACCCAACCCTTTCCATTGGAGGTGAAAAACATACAAATAATACCCATAAAGTTTTAAATTTATGTTAGGACACAAGAGTTGAAGGTAACAAGACTCCATAGCACATGATGTTTTCATGAATAATTTAGTCTATGACATTATGAATATGATATATCATTGTTATATAGTATGAAAAATTATTCCATCTAAGTCATATTTCGGCACTTATTCCATCTTCACCAAAGAAAAAAGTGTGAATCGTGTCAAGCCCAATGTTCACATCTGATTATTATTATCATGTTTGGCACATGCATTTTGATGATGTCTATTCAGGTGAAGGATGTGGATAAATTCAATCATAGCATTGCTAACTATGTTTTCTCATTCGATGGAGTGTAGGTACAATCAAACAGGTACCTTCAAGACCCATCATCCTCGAGCGAGGGAATTTTTGGAGGGAGGGGGGAATGTGTTATGACATCCAACACATATAATGGGATTAGATCAAATAAAGTTGAAAAGTTCATAAGAAAATTTTGTAGGTGCATGGAATTATTTCTTGTTGAAGGAGTTTCATGTTCTTATGACAATGAGAGCATAGGTGATGTCAAGGCTCCTTTGAGGTACAAACATTTACTGAGACCATGAGTACCCAATGAACTTCCTCAATTGGGCATTGACTTCTATGTCAATGAGAGGATTTATCACATTTCTCCATCCTCCATACATGGTCTAGGTTTGTTCTCCATGGATGGAATAAAGGTGAAATATGGAGGACTTGTTGATTTTATGGAGTATGTTGGACCATGCTACAACTATGGAGATTTGTTGAGGCTGGTATAATATATGCCAAGTATGAATATATATATAGTCACTGCAAATTACATACAGCTAAAATATAGCGATCATCATAAAGGAGTGAGGGTGTATATTGATCAAAGGCCAAAGGCGTTGGGAAATATTGCAGGGCTTATTAACAGTACAAGACCCGATACAACAAGAAAGAAACCCAATTGCATATTTGAGGGGCATGAAGGAAATTAAATATCCATATGTGCAGTGAAAACAATAGTTGCAGGGGAAGAGTTGTTGATCGATTACGATTTGAATCGAATATATGGAATCACTAGTATTATGGGGGTAAACATGTTCTACTAGTATACCAAACTTATAATTAATGTTTTCCTTTGTATATATTTAACATACATTTTAATAGCTCATGCTTCTTAGATTATTTTCTAATAATATAACTTTTTATGCATCTTATAATGTGGCAGGGTGATTGTGGGAAGGCATCGACTAGCTCAGAGTAGGTATAACAATGATTTTCATATCAATTCTTGCTTAAATAATTGAATTAACATGTTTATTTGTTGATGTAGATGAGCACACCATCAGAGCAACATGTTGCGTGGAATGAAATATATGATTCCATCAACTTTGTGGAAACAATTTGAAAGGCATTGAGAAAGGAAAATAAGGAATACATTGAATTGGTTAGGTCTAAGCCACTTACAGAGGAGGGAAAGGAAGGATATAGAACAATATAGGGTAAACACAATTTAAAAAAAAAACTATTTCAGACATATATTGATTTATGAAATTTTTGTCTGATACTGTTATATGAGCAATACTCTAACATTTTCTTTCTATAGGAAATTTCAAATCTGATGGGACAACCTAGTCATGAGGATGATTCTTGTGGCAGTGATGCACAAACCCCACAACATCCTAGCACGAGCCACATACCTGGGAGGCTATTTTCCTGTCCATATATGGCTCAGAGGACTGAAAATATTGGGGCCCATGAGACAGCCCCACCGCACATGCTAGACCATTCTCATGAGGGTCTATATGGTGAATATCATGAGGATATTGGTTCTATAGAGCCAAAAAATTGTTATCCTGGGGAGACACATGTTCAAACATCGAGAATACTCTCCATCAACTTCTTGGTGGATGAAAACTTGGTTCCCTTGAAGATACAACAAATCCCAGGTATTTTTAAATATGTTAAATAGTTAATTCCTACCATTTTATTGAAACCTACATATTTCATATTATTTTAAACTAATTATCATATAATTTTTTCAGGAAACAATTTTCTTTTATAGGACCTTGCATGAAAAAGATCTAGAGATCTTTGAGTTCAGGCCTACCATTCACACACAATGGAATTCCTAGAATAAATATTTGAAAATAAATCTTATATACCATATGGTCGACTTGTTTTGTGATTTATTCAACAAATATGAAATCACCTCGAGGGCCAGTACATATTTGAAATATGTCATAGATCAATATAGGGATCAATTGAAAAAAAAACAAAGTATGATCATCCTCTGGCAATTCCTGAGAGGGAATGAAAGAATACACAGGAGGATCCAAAGGAGAGTGCATTGAGAAGTGAAGGGAAGACACTACTTGGCCCTGAAAAGTAATATATGATATTGTCAATTGAATATCTTGAATTTAGTTTAGTTCTACAATAAAAAATATGATATCTTATAAGATACTTGAAACTTTTCGTAGACTCCTAGACACATCAAAATAAATGAAGGAAATATTAGATAAACATGGTCAACACAAACTTGGCCAAGGTGGTTACTTGAGATTAAAAGATAGAATTGTAAGTATTAAATACTTTATTCATATTATACATATCAACATGAAAATTTTGTCTGATTGTAGACAATAAGAAAAAATCCATATCTTATGCCTTGCGATGCACGAGGATACCTTCAAAAGTGTCTCCACAAAAAACGACTTGATGCTTGGCTTCAGGTTTGAATTTAAAGATGTGGTGGAAAATCGACAAAGGGAGGGATCACAAACACAATCTAATGCTTCAAATGAGTTGGTAAACAAAATGAAAAGATTGTAGTTGTTGATTACTTGTCAAATATATTGACAATTGATTTTACCCATAAATTAATTATGTCTCTATATGTTTTAAGCATGCAAGCAACACTGGTTCATTTGATGGTGGTGGAAAACAAGCACGTGATACCAGTGGTTCACAAACCCATCATGATATGCATGTCTTTAAAATAAAATGTACAATATGATGATTATAAATATTTCTATTAGATGGTGTACTTATAAATTTTCTTGTTTCAATGTTAGAACATGTAGATGAGGATGCTCATAGAGGAGAGGAACCAACAACAATCCATCCAATTGTTTCCACTAATCCTCCAGGGAAAAAACATATTAATGATATTTGTACTAATGAAACAATGTTATTGAGGAAAAGGTATGAATAACCTCACTCCAATATTTTCAAATCTTACTTGGCTAGGGTAAGATAGTTGGGATTATCACTCGGGGTTTATAGCCTTAGAAAAAATGATCAATTGATTCTCGAGTAATAAGTACAAGGAATCAATGTTGTCCTTTTATTTTTATAACTAAACTATGTGAAAGAAGAATAATAAAAATATATGTATTGTGTTGAGATTTAAAAGAACAAATGAAATAGAAATATGAAAATAATATCAGTGATTACACATGTGAGATCAAAATCAACAAAGTGATTTTATTAATTTCAATCTGAGTTACAACCATAACCTTTCTTTCAAACCCCTGTGAGGGTAAGGACCAATATTAGATTTAGAAGTCTTCAATGGGGATCATACAAAAAAGAATCCAACAACAAGTTAAGACTAAGGCTAAAAATCTGGATCAACTTAGCCATGAAAGTATCATCTACTGACTTTGCAAAATATTCCCTATCAGTAGTGAAAACTAATTCATGAATAGATCAGAATACACAGACTGCCAAGATTAAATGATCAACCTTTCTAGAATAAGTTGTTGAATAATGTATCTCAAATATCTAAATCATGTTATCTTCAATAAAACCCTTCTATCAACAAAAATATTAAGACTCTATGATAACTCAAAGTGAATGAAAGTAATTAATCTCACAAGTTTAAGAGCAAAACTTTATAAAAAAATCTTCCTTTTTCTCCCCTCTATCATCCTTTTCTTTGATCATCTTTTTATATTTCTCAAAAGAAGTTGTGGTAGTTTCAAACTACCATTAGTTAAGTCATAATTGACTTAATATTAGTTAGGGACAAATAGTAATAATAATAGATAAAGGTTTATTAAATAATAACTAATAGGTGGGACCCCTAATCCTTTTAGTCTTTTTTGAGTTTGATTTCCTCCTTGTTGCTCCATAATTTATTTAAATAATAAATCATGCCACCTCACAAATATAAACAATCACTTTTATCATCCCCTTTATCTCCTAAAACAATCCATTAATATATATATATATATATATATATATATATATATATATATATATATATATATATATATATATATATATATATATATATATATATATATATATATATATATA
>ML788360.1:0-11239 GCA_009831015.1 Picea engelmannii
CAGATTGGTTGGATGAAATTCGAGTTGAGTATGCCAAAGATCTTGAATCTAATTCCATAATCAACAATTTAGACCAAAACCCCAAATTTGAATGGAAAAGTGACATTTTATGGTATAAGGACATAATCTACCTAACTCCATCCTCAAAATTTAAAATGAAAGTCTTAAGGGAGTCACACATCTCCCCAACATCAAGGGATGTGGGTTTTTTCAAAACCTACTATAATGCACGACAATCATTCTATTGGAAAGGAATGAATAATGATATTCAAAAATTTGTTGCCGAATGTGAAATATGTCGAAGGAATAAAAATGAAAATGTTACGACTCCAGGATTACTTCATCCCCTACATATTCCTGAACAAAAACGGGAAGAGATCTCAATGGATTTCATTGAAGGGCTACCCATGTCTCATGGGAAGGATAAAATTTTTGTTGTGGTTGACAGATTAACCAAATATGCACATTTCATGGCGGTAAGAAAAACTGACTCAACAAAACAAATTGCAGATGTTTTTTGCAAAAACATTTATAAATTACATGGGTTTCCGAAGGTAATTGTCAGCGATAGGGATGCAAAATTTAAAGGAAATTTCTGGAATTTTTTTTGCAAACATGCAAGAATATCTCTTAATATAAGCTCCGCCTATCACCCACAAACAGATGGTCAAACAAAAATTGTAAATAAATGCTTAGAAACGTACCTACGGTGCTTTGTGATAGATAAGCAAAATAAATGGTCTCAATGGTTACAGTTAGCCGAATGGTGGTATAACTCTACATATCACACTTTCGCTAAAATGAATCCTTTCCAAGCCTTGTATTGTTATGAACCACCTAAATGGAAAGAGTTTGCACTAATTAATACTGAGGTCCAAGCAGTAAGGAATAAGCTAGAGGAAGAACAAAAAATCATACAAATATTAAAAGAAAACCTAGCAACAACTCGTAATCGAATGAAACAACTAGCAGACCAACATAGGTCAAACAGATAATTTGAAGAAGACGATTGGGTGTTTGTATGACTTCAACCCTACAAACAATTATCCCTCAAGCAACAAGGGAAGAACAAATTGGCCCCAAAATTCTATGGACCCTTTCAAATTAACCAAAAAATTAGCCAAGTAGCTTATAGATTGGAGTTGCCAGACAATTGTCGCATCCACATTGTCTTCCATGTTTCATGTCTCAAAAAAGTGATTGGGCAAGCTCAACCAATGCAAACAAAAATCCCTGAATTTGATGACGAAGGAAAAATTATTTTAGAATAGAAGGTATTCTTACCACTAAGGAAAAGGTGTTACGTTTCAGAACCATAAAGGAATATACTATCAAATGGAAAAACCTTCCAGAAGAAGATTCATCATGGGAGTCCGAACAATTCCTCCGACAATACCCATCACTACCCTTGCTTTGAGGACAAAGCAAAATCTTAAGAGGGTGGCAATGTTACAAACATAATAAAAATGATAATAATAAATATAATAATTGTAATAATAAATAAGATCATTTAATTAAATCAAGAGGCACGTATCTCCTCACCTCGTGACCAGTCAATGGTATATAGAAAACCATCACGATGGTATTGTAAGCATCTTTTATCATCTTATCAATCAAATATCAATATTCAGAATATTCTGTGTCATTAATAACAGTTTAACTGTTACAGCTTTTCCTGGGGTTTTTACCCAAAAAATTTCATGTGCAATGTGTTTGGTTTCCAATTTTTGCTTCCGCTGTAAATGTTTCGTTAATAACTCAGCTGTGCTTTTATTCAATAGAAGTAATCTGTTTGGAATTAACTGCCAAGTGCTGAGTAAGGTGAATTTAACAAACTGTGAATAAGATGCTGATCACTTTACAAATTTGAATTAAAAAATCATAAATTTCTTAGGTATACCCTCCTCAAACTATCAAGCTTCACTATTTTGGAAGAGAGAGGGATTGTGTAGGTGATAGTAATACACCTCTCCTATCTGATCACTGAGACAACTTCTAGCAGAGTTGGTGGGAAAATGACGGTAGTGAAACACTTCCTCTCCCATTGGGCGGGTGTCTAAAGACGTGAGAGAGAGAGAGCGCTATACTATGACCTGCCTGGGGTCGCCCCTCTTGCTATATTATATATAGCCCATTACCATAGAAGTTTCATTTCAGGGCCTCCCTAGTGCTGCTTGGTCAGGATGTGGTTATTCTTCATATTTCTTCCTCAAACTTTGTTGTGGATGACTTTGGGTGATAACAGATACCATAGTTAATTGACACACACAATAGTAGAATACTTACAAAGAGAGGAGAGAAAATGAGAGAGATGTTACTGGATTGCATTGACTACGGTGAATACCAAAACATAAATGGAGATAATGTCCCATACAACCACTATATTAATTAAGACGTAATCTATATTGAATATGACATGCAACTTTATTAACATAAGTCACTTTATTAAACTAAAGTACCTCATAACTTTGATAAACTATAAGACTAAATTAACATATGACCATTATCATAAGCTAACTTTAACAACCTTTACCTTAAAGGCTTAAAGTAGTTAGCATAAATTTCCAGAGTCCTTTGATACTCATGAGTTGTAACATACTTTGGGTGAGTACTTCCTTGATATTATTTTATGAAAGTGGCTATCCTAGCAGTTGGCTATCTTCATTCATTAAGCAAGGTAACTTTGCCAGTCAGTGATCTGACCAGGTTATTGATTGAACTTGTATATTTTCAATATCTCCAGGAGTTCACATGCCCTATTCCTCTTTAGGAACATTATTAAACTTCACAACAACTTGCTGTCTCTTTGATTGCTAGTACATATCATACTTTTTTGATTGCAGTTTGCCCTAATATCCAGTTCCAGTTTACCTGAATGTACAAGTTGTTGTATGCATCGAGGTTGCATTTAATTGATTGACTTGTTTAGCTTCTTTCCTTGAGAAAGGATATGGTTCCAATTTCCTTGAGATTTCCCATTTCATGTGCTGCTTGCAGAGATGTTTACGTCATTTTACTTCCTTACAAGTTTCTCTATACCGGACTGAAAATTCTAGTCTGTAATCGACTATCGTAGACTTTAGACCAACAATCTCCTACTTATTGTCTGTAATAAACTGAAACAGTCAAGTTTTTGGCATAACTCTTCCTACTTAACCTGCAGGCTTAATCATAGTATCTCCTTACATGTTTATTGTTTAATTCTGCAATTATGGAGATTATGACAGTTCTGTCCTATTTTAAATTCGCTTGCTACTTCTGGCTGGTTTAGGAACTTGAAGAAATCTTGCTTGTTATATTATCCTTGGTTAATCTAATACAATTTATTAAAATCTAATGCACACTCTCAGACATTCCCACCATTGCTTCATAAAAGGTTTTATTTTCTCAGTCATCGTAACTTCAGCTTCTCTTATGATCATGTTTGCTGTCATTAAGGTTTGTTTTATCATTTTGAGGAAGATTTTTAATTTGAATAGTTAATAGTTGTTTTGTTTTTCTTTCTATGCAACCTATTAAGACATTCTTGTTGTGGACAGATTTGGCGAATTTTACCATTTGGAAGTCTTGTTAACCAATTTATGAAGGCTTTTACAGACCACCGTGACTCAGAAATTCTTATTATAAGGTATGGTATCCTTTGTTGATATGTATTTGGCCGATTACTTTGCTATACGGTACTGTGATGGAAGGTTATGTTTTGTCACTTCCTTAAGAGAGTTAGCCAAACTAATCCAAAAATTTCTGTTTATAACAGCCATTTTTCGTTGCTACTTGGCTGTGCAATACCTATATGGATGTCTGGTTACCTCAATGATCGCCCTCTAGCTCCATTTGCAGGAATTTTGAGTTTAGGCATTGGAGATACCATGGTATGTGATTTTTGAAGTCATTAATTTGCTATCGAAGTTCATAGATATGATATGGTTTTGAATTTTACAATTAATTAATATGCATAGAAGCCTATACAATTTTATCTGTATGGTATTTTCTGAATGTGAGGAATCTTAGATCATCTGCGGAAAAGCTTCCAATTTCGGTCTGTCCAATAGTATTCTTGTGAAGTTGATTGTATGTACTGTGTATTGTCATGATATTTCTTAAATAATTACAAAATGGTTAAGTATATACCAGAAGCTATTCATTTCTTCACTGGATATTCTGCTACTTATGAAAAAAATGACCGCGTTTTCCATCACAGCGATTCCATATTTTCTAATCTAGTTAAGGTCATCTCTGCTTTCATTTTTATACCTAACTGTTGAGCCAAAATGTATATCTCGGTTCAACATGGTTGGCCTACATTCGTAGATGATGGTCCTTTCAATGATCATTTTTCCACACCAGATAAAGACCTTTCCATCAGACTGCTTCCGGACGCTTGCTCCCAAAGAGTGACTACTCATCTGGACTGGCTATCTACCCGTTTTATGGTCACCAGAATAAGGTCTTGCAGCCCAAGTTTGTCACTAAAATGTTCAATTTTTCACAATTAAAAAGGGGTCTGTATCAATTCTGTGTTGACAAGCAGATGATACCATTGCATAATACTTGTCGAGAGCTTTCTGACAACACCAAGTTTTCAGAGATCTGATTCCAGATGCCCAAGTTATAACCCTTGCAAGTTATGGCCTTTTAACAAAGATGGGCAACAAAGCAGTACTTCATGCATCTGCAAAACCCACTTATTAGCCTCAAAATTTAGTGTTGGAATACCGAGTGGGGGAGGGGGGCTGAATCAGTATGAACACTTTTTATCACTTTCAATCACAATATATAATCTTCAACTTTATCAGCAGTATATCATTTATGATTGCATTCAATATATCATGAGCATATAACCATAAGAAATACAATTCAACAATATCATATCAGATACACAGTACACCAGAATTTACGTGGAAACCCAAATGGGAGAAAACCATTGAATGTTTACTTATATATATCAAGATTACATTCATAGGAAGCACCAACTTCCAAATTCTCTAGCACCAACGGGAAAGAGGCACCAACCCCCTGATATCCAGCACCAACGGAAAAGAGGCACCAACCCCCTGATTTACAAGCACCAACTTGAAGGAGGCACCAACTTGAAGTAAGCACCAACTCCCTAAGTTCTCTGGCACCAACCGGAAGGAGGCTACAACCCCCTGATTTATAGGCACCAACCTGAAGGAAGCACCAACTCCTTGAGTTCTTTGGCACCAACCAGAAGGAGGCTATGACCCTCTGCTTTACAAGCACCAACCTGAAGGAAGCTCCAACTCTCCGAGTTCTCCGACACCAACCGGAAGGAGGCTACAACCCCCTTTCCTTGCCCCATCCTACCGCCCTGAAATATAAGTGTAGACTCACTGTCACTACCAATGATATTGTCACTGCCAATGTCACCAATACATCAACCAACCTGTCATTGTCATTGTCACATCAACATGTGACTACCATTGTCACATCAACCAACCTGTCACTGTCACTGTCACTGTCGTTGATGATCAACCAATCATCCAACCTGCCACTGTCTCTGTCACTGATATACCATCATCAACCAACTGATCCACTCACATGGATACAAAAACCATCACCAAACCTTGTACATCAATCATGTACATCAATCATCAACCATGTAGATCAACATGTACATCAACCATGTACTAGAACCTGTACCATACCATGTACTAGACCCTGTACCATACCATGTACATCAATCATGTACCATACCATGTACCATATCACGTACGTCATAAGATATCATCAATGAAGTGCCTCAAGCATAACCAAGATAGCCACAATACCAAGATACCAATATAGCCAAGATGTGTTACTAATCAGTGTACCATAACATCACTAAGGTGTACCTCAACATGTACCAACATCACCAAGACATGCACCTCAAACTATGTGCCTCAAGCATGTGCCAACATCTATAAACCATGTACCAAGAGATACCATCAAACATGTGCCATATCACTCATATACCATACAACAAACCATATGCCAAGTATCCAAGATGTGCCTCTAACAATGTATCGTGCCGTCACCAAGGTGTACCATGCACAATCATTACCATGACATGCCTCAAGACACATCATTTCCACCTTAGCCTTAGCACCTACTTCTTCTAGAAGAAGAATGGTGACCTCTGCCTATAAAAGGGGTAGAGGAAATTGTTAATTTTCTTAACCCAACATCAGGTAGTTAATTCCGAATAAATCACTTATTGAACAAAAGAACAACTAAGTTATTAACGAATTACAACAGAAGCATAAATACGGAAACCATACACATTGCACACGAGATTTTTGGGTAAATTACCCCCGGAAAAACCCCGTAGGGAAAACCAGTTCTGAGTTGATTTTATTAAATAAAATCTTGGTCTCCCGTCCTAGGATAATGGCCCATCTGAGGAAAATACAATAACAACAAATAGCCAAGCCTTACAAACCTCAAGATCAGTGCTTCAATCTTGTTGGTTGGCTGCTATCTTCCTTGCTACCCCTTTGCTCCTTTCCTCGGTCCTTGCCCCTGCACACTTGGATGGAAGTCCTTCTCCACCCAATCAATGAGATCTCACTCACTCATCTTGTGTGTGACACAAACACATGAACAAAGAGTCCTTTCTGTGTGTCTCCTCTCACTTAGGATGCCTTTTATATTGTTGAGTTAACCCTAAATCCAAAACCCTAAATCTCCAAAGTGATCAAAGGCTGAGATTAGATCTCACATTCACTTTAGATCTAATGGCTAGGATTTAATTAACTCACTTAAGTTACTAATGCCAAAATATTAGGCATTTAACTTAATTAATTTTATCTCCATTAATCATAAAAGGTCATTCACTTTAATAATTACTCAAATAAAGTAAATTTCCTAAGTCTTGAGAGATATTAGTGACGACTTCCACATGCTAGACACAAAGCCAATGTGGAAGTACCCGTTTGATGCTAAATACATCAACATGAATTGATGATTCCTGAGTATATTTATCATGTAGAATATAGATGACTCATGATATACATTTGTTATTTTTTGATGTGATTTCATATCAGCCTATCAAGATTTAGGACTCGAGAGAAAATCATAGATATCAAAATTCATCGTAGATGTGTGACGTATCACTAGACATCTTATACATCTTATATACTAGTTTTATTTCATATTTATGTGGTAATGTACTTGTTTGATGCCGTTGTTGCTTTTGATGTTTAAAAAAATGAAAAAACGTTTTTTTATTTTATAAGTTTGCCGATATTTTCCAATATTTTCTGATATTTTCCCTAATATTGTTGATAAGTTATATTTTGGAATCTGCGAGTTTCATTGCTAGGGTGTCCCACTAGCAACCTCAAAACAATCAGAAGCTTAAGGTGATCAAAACATAGCATTAGGTTCCGGTGTCATCACAACTGGATCCCCTTAGCACTTTCAAGCTTATACTAGCCATCATCTATCCTCACTAGACAGATCCATCATCTCACCTGTATCATAGGCATATAGTTACCATGAGGTGTTATCATCAAAATTTCAATCAAAATTCTGAACCCTTTTCATATAATAATTAGTTTTAGCAAATACGAGAGTCCTCTCATAGTGTTGGCCTTTGCATGTTGTATCAACCATCTTCATTATGGGCTTACTCTCATGGCCATATCCAAGACAACTCTACCTGCAATCTATCCTTCTCGATAGAGATTTCATCTAGCCAAATAAAATATGAGTATTCATGCATACAATATTTTCATTGCTACATTCCCAACAACACATGAAATGATCACAAAATTATATCACACCAATAATTCAATCACTTTCAGTTGTTAACGTTTCTAGTGCAATGAAATAATGTTTATCATATTTGCATTATTAGTACAAGCATGCATTCTTACAATGTAGTCAACATGTGTAATTACTAACATAATCAAGCATATGCACAAGGATTTGTGTATGCATAGTTGCAACTTCCTCATTCACATACTGTACTTATTCACACTTGCTTTACACTGAATACCATATCATCACATCATGCAATCCACCATGACATGCTGGAGGGATTAGCACATGCCTCAACACACCATCTAGCGGATTCTAGCCACCTCACTAATGCTTATTCGACCATCTGGGTGCCTTCTTTTTTAACCAAACACAACACAAGAGAATGCCTTCCCTTTATCTACTCAACAACCCCTCATAAATCCTTCCTCTTTAGTGCTCTTCAATGTAAGCAAGAAGGTTACAATCCAAGATGTCGATGCACATAGGGAGACCATTGGATATCTGTCCAACGATATCTCAAGTCCAACAACGACATGGTCTCATACATGGCTGTCTCACATGGAATTCATTTTCAAATTATGGGCATAATCATCTACTCGCCTTTTTTATGTTCTTATAACCATCTCAATACAAGCATTATATTCCATGAATGCATGAAAAGTTTTCAAAATTTTAATCTCCAAGGCTTCCTGCCTTTACCATACCTCCACTAGGTATCAATTGTTGATGATTGTAGCTTGATGATTCATCCTCCAAATCGTTCTCCTCTGGACTGAGTTGAGACATCTGTGAGAGAGCCCATGTGTTGGGTGTGCCCATGTGATGGGTGTACGTCAGACTATGGACTGAGTTGTGATGACGTGTGGTCTCTTGTCTACTCCTCTGGATCGAGTTGAGATGACTTGAGATGGTCTCCTTCCTTGTACTCCTCTGGACTGAGTTGAGTCGGCTTGAGATGGTCTCTTGCCTTGTACTCCTATGGACTTAGTTGAGTCGGCTTGAGATGGTTCTCCAGATGGTACTCCTGTGGACTCAGTTGAGTGATCTGTTGAGAGTGACGTCCCTGTGGGTGAGCATAGGTGGACGTGTCCCTAGTGGCTGAGCACTAGAGGATGTGTGAGATCCCTTGCTATATTGTCAGAGAGTGAGACTTTGGTAAAATCCTAATTGTGTTGTAAAGGGTACAAGTCGGCCCCACCATGTAAAGATAATTAATATTGTGAATTATTAATTATATTATTAAGTTGTACAGGTCGGCCCTATTGTGCCAAGTGTCATGTCTTTTGGTTGAGTTAAGTATTGTATAAATAAGAGATAGATCCCCATTGTGGATAATCTCTTACACACTAACTTCGCGCATGGCCTGAAATTAGGGCGCACTTTCCTAGGCACCAACTTTCTCAGTCATAACAACACCCTCTTGTGTGCTAACGTTTGGTGGTGGAATGGTGGATCTTCTCTTGGCAGTATAGCAAAGGATTGCTGGGTTTTTCCCTTGGTTGAGAAGGTTTTTCAGGATACTTCTTGTGTTCTTGTGCATGGTTATTCTTCTTGTGATCTTGGTTTACTGTAGCTAATGTATTGCTGCAGTGTTTATGGTTCAAGTAATGCTAAACAAAAATTAAACTACATCTGCATGTGCTAAGCATCGAAAACTTAAAATGGTATTAGAGCAGTTACTTGAAGATGACTTTTTGCACAGTAATTATGTAATGTTCCCAAGCCAATTTTTCACTTGGAAACACTAACTAACCACTGATTTGATTGTTTATTGTTGTGTATGCAGGTTGGCCATGAACATTTTGGCCTTAGGGTTTATTCAATTATTAAGCCACAATTTATACAAGAAGCATTTCAACATATGAAGATTTTCAACAATATGCAAGATAGGAACCTCAAACAAGATCTGAACTTTATTATAAGAAATCAAGCACCTGATACAAATAGAGAAGCAGATCTGGAATAGCTTCAGATGGCTTCAAGATAATAATATGAGCTGCATACAAAATGCTCTCGGAGATACAAAGTAAGCCTCCAAAAGGCTGCAATAGAAGATGAACACTCCAATACAAAAACTAGGGTTTAGCCTAACCCTCAAGCTGCTGGTACGGCCTACTGAAGACAATGGAGACCAAGGGTTCGTCCCTCCTGAAGATGAAGACCCCCAAATGATGCTAGACTCCTCCCAATGATAGATCAGGGCAATGATAGCCTCCTCCTGAAGTATGGTGCCCAAACACTGAAGCCTCCTCCTCAAACTGCAGAAACCCCAAGCTGGTACGACCCTCCTGAAGCCCTGAATATGACCAATAATTCGGCCTAGTTGAATAAGGGCTCTAAATCCACTGAAACTCTCTAGGATGATAGATCGGGCAATCACAAACTCCTGAGAGAAGTTTCAAGGTTAGATCTGGGTTGTAGCCTCCTGGATCTGAAAATCACTGAATCACCAAATCGTCATCTATCTCCCAAAACCGTCCCAACCTGCAGAAAACGATAGGGACGTGATAACTCCTCAAAAAAGCCTCCAAACTGATGAGCAAGGGTCTGCAAGAAAAACCCTAATGCTGAAATCTCCTAAAGCTTCCTCAATAGGCTGGATCGAACTCTTCTTCAACAAATGGTGCACCCCTGCTGGAAAATCCTAACTGGTACAACCCTGCTGATCTTCCTGAATAGATGATGGATGTAGAATGGTGTGGGTGGAGTATTTCATCCTCGAGACCAAGCTTGGAACAAGGTGAGTGGAATCTTTCACCACTGAGTTGTTCTCTAGGGTTTGTGATATCAAAACCCTCAAAACTGTATGCTCAGGAGAATCAACAAACAAATACCAAAATATCCAAGATAAAATGAGAGGTGCGCCCTAGCCTTCTCTTTATACTTTTTCTGTTTCCCTGTTGAGTTAAGTCAACCTCCAGCGCTTCTATTCCTTCATTGAGTTACCTTTTTAACTCCTTTTAGCTTTTCCCTAAGTCAACTTAAAAGTATAACATTAGTTTGGTTGACTTTTCCCCTTTGTGTGAGACTAGGGTCTAGTGGAGATGCCTAGACCACTAAGTCTTCCCAAACCTCTTTGTTGACCGCCCATTTAGCAACGGTGGTCAACTCATGTGCCATGAAGATGCATCACCAGATGCAATTTTGATGAAGACAGTTTTGGTTCTACTTGGGTATCTGATACCCCAGCACAAAATTTTGTAAACGAAATTTCATCACCCCTGCGTGGGTTAATAATGTAATAAGTCTGCATGGATCATAGTTAGGTCAGGCACCTTGGGTGTTTCCATTGGGGGAGTTCCTTTCACCGAGGGTTTTTTATCCTCAGGTTTGTTGAGATTTGGATACCTTGGAAAGTGGTCCCCATGTGCTTATGAGTCTCTAAGCACAAAGGGGGAAGACTTTTACCCTTGTACTTTACTTTATGATTCTAATTTCACTTTGACTTAGGAGTTTTAAGTCAAAAGTGAAA
>ML788360.1:11339-86167 GCA_009831015.1 Picea engelmannii
TTTCTTATGTCTAAGTGATTATTTGGTTATATCTTGTTAAGTGATTGTTGTGGTGTGAATCTAGGAAGTGTTGAGTATCCCACTTGGGGAGGCATTACTTCTCTTGATTCTTGAGTGCTTGTGTGATTGTAGCCAGTGAAGGCGGTCCAATAGAGTAAGTGCTATTGGGGCATGCTTGACAAATTGTGAACACTTACATTTCTTGTATCTATTGTATATCTTGTTGTATCATTTGTTAATTGTGTAATAACTTGTAATCTTTAGTATTCTTTTGTAAAGTATTAATAATCTTGGTTTGGGGTAGTTTAAACTTTGATTTATTTATAAAACATTTTGTAATTGAACCACCCTCAAACATAGTTGACCCCATTGCCCAACCTTAGGCACTAGTCTTTAGTTGACTTAGGGAAAGGGGTTGTTTCTCATTTAGATTAAGACTTACACTTGCATTGCTGCTTGAACATCTTAGGCTAGTTTTCCCTTTAGCCTTTAACCAATTAAAATTAACTCCTAGAACATTAACTCTAAAATTAACTTAGTAACTAGGGACTACCCCCCTTGGCTTCCCTAGGAGTAAGCCTAGAAGGAAGAAGTTCCAGTCAAGGTGACAGTGTGGACTTGGAACTTAGACATTGTGTCTCCGAGGGCACACTAAGTGAGTTGGACTTAGCTCACGTTGGCAAGTGTGCATTAGGACGACAACACTCTTCATCAAGAGGTGGGGGACATTACAGTCTCCCCTGCTAGAAATTGCTTGTCCTCAAACAATTCCAAACCTATCTCACGTACCACCTGTTCATTCTCTCACGTGGCATCCTCAATGGGTAGATCTTTCCATCTGATCAGGTATTCTTTGATGCTTCTCTTCCTGAGCCTCTTCTCCCGAACCTCCAATATCTCCTCCAGAATCAAAACAAGTTGCCCCTCTTTGTCCAAAGCAGGCAACACCTCAATGGGTGTGATGTGTTGGCCGATGGCCCTCTTCAGGCAGGACACATGGAAGACGTTGTGTATCCTGCTTCCTTGTGGAAGCTCCAGCTCATAAGCTACGACCCCTACCTTCCTGCTGATCCTGTAGGGTCCAAAGAAACGTGGTTGTAGCTTCTCTACTCCGCTTCTTTTTATAGAAGCCTGCCTGTATGGTTGGAGCCTTAGATAGACTAAGTCACCAACCTCAAAGGTACGCTCAACTCGGTGCTTATCTGCTTGGACCTTCTGCCAGTTTTGTGCTCTCTGTAAATGATCCTTCAGCTCTCTGAGGATGTCCTGACTATGTTGCACCCAATCTTGTACCATCAGAGCCCTGCTGTCACCAAAAGAAATCTCCACGAAAGAGAGTGGATCATAGTTGCATAATGCTCTGAATGGTGTCATGCCTATGGACATGTGATGGGTGGTGTTGTAGCAATATTCTCCCAAGTGTAACCACCTGACCCACGCTTTCTGCTGCCCTGCCACATAATTCTAGAGATAGCCTTCTACCCATTTGTTGACTATCTCGGTCTGTCCATCTGTCTGAGGATGATAGCTGGTACTAGGGGTCAAGGCCGTACCAACTAGTCTGAACAAATCCTGCCAGAATGTACTCATGAATCTACTATCTCTGTCACTAACAATGGTTTTGGGTAGGCCGTGCAGCCTGAAGATCTCCCTGAAAAACAATTTGGCCACCTGTGCTGCATTGAAGTCTGTGGTTATGGAGAAAAAGTGTGCAAACTTTGTCACCCTGTCCACCACTACGAAAATGCAGTCTTTCCCCTGCGCCTTTGGCAACCCTATGATGAAATCCATGGATATGCTTTCCCACTTGTGCTTTGGGATGGGTAGGGATTGCAGTAGTCCTACCGGGTCAGTGTGCTCATCCTTGTTCTCCTGGCACGTAGTACACTCCTTGACATGCCTCATTACATCCTCCTTGAGGCCCTTGCATGAGAACCTCTCCCTCACCTGCCTGTATGTCTTACCAATTCCTTGGTGCCCTGCCATTGGTGAGTCATGACATGCCTGCAACACTTTGGCCTTGAAGGCTGATCTAGGAACCAAAAAGATTCGGCCCTTGTAATAGATGAGGCCGTCAATGATCCTAAAGTTATCGTCCTGTACTTGCCTGTCCATTAGCTGACAAGCGAATTGATCCCCTGCATACTCCATCACCAAGTGGTCCTTCCAATCAACAGACACATTTGTCATGGCATAAATGGATGGCCTCCTGGACAATGCATCAGCCACCACGTTGTTCTTCCCTTTGACGAATTCAATGTCAAAGTCATAGGCCTATATTCTGCTTACCCATTTCTGCTGTCTTTCATTTAAGTCCTTCTGCTCCAACATGTACTTAAGACTGTTATGATCTGATTTGACCACAAACCGTGCACCTACCAGGTATTGCCTGAATTTGGCCAGAGCGTGCATGATAGCCAACATTTCTTTGTCATAAATGCTGTAAAGTAGCTCAGGTCCCCTGAGTTTTTGGCTCTCATAGGCAAGAGGGTGCATGTTTTGCATCAGTACGACTCCTATACCTTCTCCTGAGGCATCACACTCCAATGTAAAAGGCTGGTCGAAATTTGGTAGGGCTAAGACTGGGCACGTGCTCATCACCTTTTTCATCTTGTCAAATGTAAATTGAGCCTCCTCACTCCATTTGAAGGCTCCCTTCTTAGTCAAATCGGTCAAGGGTGCACAAAGCTGAGAGAACCCTTTGACAAATTTCCTATAGTAAGTGCACATGCCTAGAAATCCCCTTAATTTTGTGAGTGTCTTAGGAGTAGGCCACTCCATAATGGCTTTAATTTTCTCCTGATGTACCTCTACCCCCTTTGCTCCGATGATGTGTCTTAAGTAAAGGACCTCCGTCATTCCAAACTCACATTTGGACTCTTTAGCATATAGTGATTGCTTCTCTATGATAGACAAAATCTGATCCACATGTTGAAGGTGTTCTTCCCACGTCTTGCTATAAATGAGCAATTCATCAAAAAATACCAAAAAGTGCTTCCTTAACTGCTTATTGAAGACATGGTTCATACAAGATTGGAACGTGGCTGGGGCATTGGTTAACCCAAAGGGCATCACCAAGAACTCATAATGACCATAATGACATCTGAAAGCAATTTTTGGGATGTCCTCCTCCCTCATTTTGATCTGGTGATAGCCAGAGCGTAGGTCAATTTTTGTGAAGTAGACAACCCCATGTAATTCGTCCAGCAACTCATCAATCCTTGGTATCGGATACCTGTTTTTGATGGTCTTCTTATTCAATGCCTGGAAGTCAATGCACATGCACATAGTTCCATCTTTTTTCTTGACCAATACTACTGAAGAAGCAAAAAGGCTAGAGCTCGGTCTGATGTGCCCCATATCCAAGAGCTCTTTGATGGCTCTCTCTATCTCGTCTTTATCTTTTTTTGGATGCCTGTATGGTGTGGTGATGACTGGTTTGGATCCTGCCTCCAACTCAATTATATGCTCAAACCCCCTGTCTGGTGGCACCCCTGGTGGGATAGGTCCAAACACCTTGCTGTGTTTGTCAATGATTTCTTGAATTTTTGGTGTGTAGTGAACCTTACCCTGCTCATCCACACGTGCCGAAATTCTGCATTCAGCTGCATAAACTATCTCTTCTTTCCTGAAGATGGCTTCCATCCTCTTGGCCGTAACTACCTTGGCTGAGTTACCTGTCATGCCTCGGAGAACTACCTTTCGTCCACCCTCCTCTGAGAAAGACATCTCCATGGTCTTGTAGTTGGTGGTGATGGGCCCTAATGTGCTAACCCATTGAAATCCAAGGATTATGTTAGTATCTAGAAGGTCCATCACGTAGACATCCTGTATCAGCTCATGCCTACCCAATGTAAGCTTCATACCTGGGATGTACCTGTCACAAGGCATAGTACGTCCACTTGCTACCTCCACCTTGAATCCTTCAAATTCAATCTTGGGTATATGCCTCCTCTGCAACAGTGCCGAGTCAATGAAATTGTGAGAAGCTCCCCCATCAATCAATACTGATACCTTTTGCCCTTGCAAGACTCCTCTCATCCTGAAAGTGTTATATTTGGGCACTCCGCTGATAGATGCCAAGGTGGCTTTCTCCTCAGCCGCACTGTCATGTCCTGTGGGCTCCTCCTCTGCTGCCTCTGTGGTGTCTGCCTCTGTGTTCTGTATCTGGACGAAATCCTCCTCTTTTTCATTGTCTGAAGTTACTTCTATGTAGTGCACCTGACCACGACCCATGCATTTGTGTGATGGGTTCCATGGTTCTTTGCAAGTGAAGCAAAGTTGCTTCCTCCTCAATTCCCTTCTGGTGTTTTCATCCACTCTACCACATCCCCAGTCAAACACCCTTGGGTCACGTCCTCCTTGGTTCATTGGAGGTCTCTGATCTCTCCCTCCTGTGTTAAGAGGTGGTCTAGGCACAAATTTCGGCTTGGGAGCTGGCCCTAGGTCCCTCGTCCTCCAAATGGCATCCTGTAGGTTAGTAGGCTTAAAAGCCTTTACCCAACCCTTCAAGGGTTCCATCAACCCTTTGGTGAAGAGAATCATGACTTTGGTCGGTGATATATCTTGCACCATGACTGCTAGCCTCTGGAATTCTTCAATGTATACCTCTGCTGCTCCTGTTTGCTTGAGCTGTGTGAGCTCCCGGAAGTGTAGCTCAGGGTCCCCCTGGTCAAATCTATCAATGAGTCTCTGAGTGAACTCTGTGTAGGTCACTATCTGATTGTGGCCTAGTGTGGTGAGTCCATGATACCACCAATCATGAGCTTTGCCATCCAGGTACATGGTGGCAAATTTGATGGCTTCCATCTCCCTCATGGGATTAAGCTACAGATAAGTGTCCAACTTCTGTACCCATGCCTGCACTGTCATCTTGGCCGTACCATCAAAGTATGGGATTTCCATCTTCCCTGCTCTTCGTTCAAACTCATAGTTGCTCCTGTGGTTCGGCCTGGGCTTGTTTTTGAACTTGAGTTGGCAGTATTGATCCAAGGACATCTGCCTCTGAATCATCATATCCAAGTCATGGTACTCCTTGGTACATTGTGCCATCTACTCAACAAAGTCATCCACCTACTCATGCTGTACTTGTTCATCTGTGAATGTGGGCAAGTACGGTCTAGGGGTAGCCCTGCTACCCATCTGTCCATGTGACGTCCCCCCTCCATGGCTTCCTTCGGACCCGGGAGCCTTTTCTGGATTATACATGTTTCCACCATGGGATCCACCAACCTCTCTGCTTCCATACGTCTCAGGGTCTTTCCCTTGATGAGTCATCTGCATCAATAGCTCGGTTATCCGAGTCTGGTTCTCATCAAGCTTCCTCAGATTCCCATCTACCTTCTTCAAGGTCTTATTGATTTCGGTTTGTCTCCTGGTTTTCCTGTAAGTGATGGACCAGGGTGCTTTCTGTAAGGTTTAGGGTTTTATGGAATTCATGTGCCAGGTAAGCCAAGCCCTGTGGCTCACGGTCATCACTTGAACCCTCCATTTCGGCTTCTGTTTCACTGGTCTGCTTCTTCCTTCGGCCCATATAGATACCACTGTACCTCTGCATGCGCTAATCCTCATAGGCTGGGAGGATCAGAGCTCTGATACCATTGTAATGTTCCCAAGCCAATTTTTCACTTGGAAACACTAACTAACCACTGATTTGATTGTTTACTGTTGTGTATGCAGGTTGGCCATGAACATTTCGGCCTTAGGGTTTATTTAGTTATTAAGCCACAATTTATATAAGAAGCATTTCAACATATGAAGATCTTCAACAATATGCAAGATAGGAACCTCAAACAAGATCTGAACTTTATTATAAGAAAACAAGCACCTGATAGAGAAGCAGATCTAGAATAGCTCCAGATGGCTTCAAGACAATAATATGAGCTGCTTACAAAATGCTCCCGGAGATACAAAGTAAGCCTCCCAAAGGCTGCAATAGAAGATGAACACTCCAATACAAAAACTAGGGTTTAGCCTAACCCTCAAGCTGCTGGTACGGCCTGCTGAAGACAATGGAGACCAAGGGTTCGGCCCTCCTGAAGATGAAGACCCCCAAATGCTGCTAGACTCCTCCCAATGATAGATCAGGGCAATGATAGCCTCCTCCTGAAGTATGGTGCCCAAACACTGAAGCCTCCTCTTGAAACTGTAGAAACCCCAAGATGGTATGACCCTCCTGAAACCCTGAATATGACCAATAATTCGGCTTAGCTGAATAAGGGCTCTGAATCCACTGAAACTCTCTAGGATGATAGATCGGGCAATCACAAGCTCCTTAGAGAAGTTTCAAGGTCAGATCTGGGTTGTAGCCTCCTGGATCTGAAAATCACTGAATCACCAAATCGTCCTCTCCCAAAACTATCCCAACCTGCAGAAAATGATAGGGATGTGATAACTCTTCAAAAAAGCCTCCAAACTGATGAGCAAAGGCCTGTAAGCAAAACCCTAATGTTGAAATCTCCCAAAGCTTCCTCAATAGGCTGGATTGAACTCTTCTTCAACAAATGGTGCGCCCCTGCTGGAAAACCCTAACTGGTACGACCCTGCTGATAGATCGGGCAATCACAAACTCCTGAGAGAAGTTTCAAGGTCAGATCTGGGTTGTAGCCTCCTGGATCTGAAAATCACTGAATCACCAAATCGTCCTGTATCTCCCAAAACTGTCCCAACCTGCAGAAAATGATAGGGACGTGATAACTCCTCAAAGAAGCCTCCAAACTGATGAGCAAGGGCCTGCAAGCAAAACCCTAATGCTGAAATCTCCTAAAGCTTCCTCAATAGGCTGGATCAAACTCTTTTTCAACAAATGGTGCGCCCCTGCTGGAAAACCCTAACTGGTACGGCCCTGCTGATCTTCCTGAATAGATGATGGATGTAGAATGGTGTGGGTGGAGTATTTCATCCCTGAGACCAAGCTTGGAACAAGGTGAGTGGAATCTTTCACCACTGAGTTGTTCTCTAGGGTTTGTAATATCAAAACCCTCAAAACTGTATGCTTAAGATCATCAACAAGCGAATATCAAAATATCCAAGATAAAATGAGAGGTGGGCCCTAGCCTTCTCTTTATACTTTTTCTCTTTCCCTGTTGAGTTAAGTTAACCCCTAGGGTTAACTCCTAACTCAACCTCCAGCGCTTCTATTCCTTCATTGAGTTACCTTTTTAACTCCTTTTACCCTTTCCCTAAGTCAACTTAAAAATATAACATTAGTTTGGTTGACTTTTCCCCTTTGTGTGAGACTATGGTCTAGTGGGGATGCCTAGACCACTAAGTCTTCCCAAACCTCTTCATCAAGAGGTGGGGGACATTACAAATTAAAGACAGGTCATGGGGATTTGAGGCTGCTAAACTCCTGCCACTGGAGTAAGGAGAGGACCGGACCTTCTCCTAAAACCCTAAGGTGAAGATCAAGGATGGCCGCAGGCATATTAGACTTGGCCGAGAGCTTAAAACGGTTACTAGCATAGAGAAGGCCACACACCTATTACGGACTCAAACTCAGACCTAAAACCGCAGATCTAAAACTAAATTACAGACTGGTTTTGAGGGAGATATGAGGCAGACCCTGAGGTACCTTAAAAGCAGTCTCGTGGGCAGATCTGAGACCTACTCTGAGGCCTATTCTGCGGCAAGGATAAGGCACAAGTCTGAGGTAGTTAAGGGCGAAAATTTCAGAACATTAAGGAAATTTCTGAAGCTGATTAGAGGCCAAATTCTGAGGGCAGATCTGAGTCTTGTCCTGTAGCAGAGACTAAGGCTGATCTGAGGGAGGCATTAAAGCCGAGTATCTGAGGCTGAAAGACTGAGTTTTTGAGGTAATCACAGGCAGACTAAAGGCAGTTCTAAGGTGCATCCAAACAACACTTTAAAGGAAAATCTGAGGAGCATTCATACAGCATCCTGAGGCAGATTTTTAAAGGTCTGAGGCAGCGAAAATCTGAGGCATCTAAGGAGAATTTCTGAGGCCACAAATAAGAGTTTTCTGAGGCAGCTTGAAGCCGTGTTTGCAGAAGCATTTTAGGCCAAATCTCAAGGTCTGTTCCGAAGCCTATTGTATGGCAGAATTAAGGCTATGACAGCAAGAAATCTGAGGCAGCCTTATGACAGATCTGAGGTATGTGAAGGGCTGTTTAATAGCCAAGTTCAGAGCTAGCTTGAGGGCTGTCCAAGCCTGTTGAAGGTGGAATTTTCCAGACCTGTTCTATGGGTGTTTTTGAAAGAGTGATAAGGCAGATTTCGAGGAGTAACCTTGGCGAGTTCCAGACCAGGGTTGAGGTCCCTCTTTTGAAGCAAATTGCAGGCATATTTCAAGTGAATATTGAGGACCGAGCTTGAGATTTACCTTGGGTACAAATTTCAGGTTTTCTACAGGAAGTATACTAGCAAATTTCTAAATCTGAGTTTGAAGAAGTTTTGAAGTAAATTTCTGAAATTTGGTTCAAGAATGATCCTTGGTGTGACTTTTGAGCGTGTGCTATAAGTGCATCTTATTCAAGCTCTAGTGAGGAGGCTAGACTTGCAGCTAGTGATGTGTAAGGTTTCAAGCCCTTGTCACTATGCGAGAAGAGAGGAAAGCAACTTTAGCCACCTCAAAAGAAGTCAAGGAATGCAAGCAAGAACGACAAGGAGTTATTCCCTATCTCAGTTTTCTTAGGAGGATCAAAAGCAAGATTGAGCATGATTGCAGACTAAGGTAAGTTTGTGCTACTTTCCTTATTTGATCATTATTCTGTAGTAGCTTGCATTTTATAATGAAGGGTATTATCCCTAGTGTGGGAGCCCTCATGACTTGGACCATTATCCCTGGTATTGGAGTCCAATTTTTTGGTTGGTTGTTATCCTAGTACAGGAGGCCATTTTGGTTGTTATCCCTATGGGAGACGATCTTGATTATTATCCTAGTACAGGAGGCCAGATTTTCTTATTTCATTATTGGAGGACCATGATCCCTGGTACGGGAGTCCAAATTTTCTTGGTTGGCTATTATCCTAGTACAGGAGGTCATTTTGATTGTTATCCCGATGGGAGGTCATCTTGGTTATTATCCTAGTACGAGAGGCCAGCATAGTACTGTAGAGACAGTAGAGGACCTGAGAAGACATGGGATGTCTCCAGGTTAGCAACACAAGAAAAGGTTGATGTCCTCCAAGACAGATGTTTATCCTTCAAAGACTTTAGAGGGAGTCACTTGACTTAGAGGAATCAAACTATTTGAGAAGAAGGAAGAGACAATACCTTCTCTCCCTTCAACAGTTCAGAGGGAGACAATTATTGATCCAGTTGATCCTGTAGCTCCAGTTGATGTTCCTAGAGAGATTGCAGTAGGCCAGGAAGAGGCCTACATAGGCTCGACAGACTCTGCTAGAGGTAGAGGGAAATGCATCTCCTCATGGTACATTCCGAGAGAGCAAGAAACCACAAATATTTTCGAGCTATGTTTCAGCTATGAGCCACATCATTGATACTGAACCTTCTTGTCATGGAGAAGCAGCAAGTCAACAAGTTTGGCAAGATGCCATGACAAAAGAGTATCAATCCATCATGAAAAATGATGTGTGGGATATTGTTTCGAGACTAGAAGGGAAGTCTGTAGTAACTTCCAAGTGGATCTATAAGATCAAACATGTAGCTGATGGAAGTGTAGAGAAGTACAAAGAGAGATTTGTGGCTAGAGGATTCTCTCAGGTGGAGGGAATTGATTATGAGGAGACATTTGCTCCTGTTGCCCGATACACTTCCATCCGTACTATTATTGCACTAGCTGCATCCATGGGTTGGAAACTACATTAGATGGATGTAAAGACAACGTTTCTCAATGGTGATATTGAGGAAGAAGTTTACATCGAGCAACCAGATGGATTCGTGATACATGAGCAGAAGTCTCATGTGTGCAGGTTGAAGAAAGCCCTGTACAGACTAAAACAGGTACCTCGTGCATGGTATGAGAAGATTGATGGATATCTGATGAGTTTGGGCTTTAGCAAGAGTGTTGTTGATCCCAACCTATACTACCATATTGTTGGTGATGAGTGCCTGATTTTGGTCTTATATGTGGATGACCTATTCTTCACTGGTTCAGAAAGTCTTATTGCTGAATGCAAGCATGCATTGACTTTAGAATTCAAGAAGAAGGATCTTGGGATGATGCACTACTTCTTGGGACTAGAAGTATGGCAGAGCACCGATGAGATTTTCCTGAGTCAAGGAAAATATACAATCGAGATATTGAAGAAATTCAGAATGATGGACTGCAAGTCCATGCCTACACCGATGGTGATGAACTTGAAGAAGATGAACGAGGCTTCTTCCGATTCAGGCGAGATTGATCCACATCTTTACAGTCAACTGATTGGATCATTGATGTATCTGGTTAACACCAGACCTGATATATGCTACGCAGTGAATGTACTCAGTCAGTTTATGAGTCAGCCGAGACAGACACACTAGATAGCAACGAAGCATGTGTTGATATATCTGCGACGCACAGTTGGTTATGGCCCGAGATATGCCTCCGATGTAGACATGAGATTGCAGTGATATTCCGATGCAGACTCGGCAGGGAGTGCAGTGGACCAGAAGAGCACATTCGGTTGTTGTTTTACTTGGGGATCTGCCATAGTTTCCTGGTGCAGCAGGAAACAAAGCTCTGTGGCTTTGAGTACCGCAGAAGCAGAGTACATAGTGTTGTGTGTGGCAGTCCGCGAAGTAGTGTGGCTTCGCAAACTCCTTGTAGACTTATTTGGACATGAGATGGATTCTACCGTTATCCATTGCGATAACCAGAGCTGTGTGAAGCTCTCAGAGAATCCCGTGTTTCACGATAAATCGAAACACATTGAGATTAAATACCATTATATCAGAGATATGGTGCAGAGGAAAGCAATACATGTGCAATAACTTTTTACACACGAGTAAGTTGCAGATGTCTTCACCAAACCGCTTACCAGAACGAAGTTCAAGTACTTCTGTGAGAGACTTGGCCTGGTGGAGAATGCCTCCCTAGCTGAGAGGGAGTGTTGATGATTGCAGCTTGATGAGTCATCCTCCAGATCGTTCTCCTCTGGATTGAGTTGAGACATCTGTGAGAGAGCCCATGTGTTGGGTGTGGCCATGTGATGGGTGTACGTCACACTCTGGATTGAGTTGTGATGATGTGTGATCTCTTGTCTACTCCTATGGACTGAGTTGAGATGACTTGAGATGGTCTCCTGCCTTGTACTCCTCTGGACTGAGTTGAGTCGGCTTGAGATGGTCTCCTTCCTTGTACTCCTATGGACTTAGTTGAGTCGGCTTGAGATGGTTCTCCAGATGGTACTCCAGTGGACTCAGTTGAGTGATCTTTTGAGAGTGATGTCCCTGTGGGTGAGCACAAGTTGACGTGTCCCTAGTGGCTGAGCACTAGAGGATGTGTGAGATCCCTTGCTATATTGTCAGAGAGTGAGACTTTAGTAAAACCCTAATTGTGTTGTAAATGGTACAAGTCGGCCCCACCATGTAAAGATAATTAATATTGTGAATTATTAATTATATTATTAAGTTGTACAGGTCGGCCCTATTGTGCCAAGTGTCATGTCTTTTGGTTGAGTTAAGTATTGTATAAATAAGAGATAGATCCCCATTGTGGATAATCTCTTACACACTAACTTAGCGCATGGTCTGCAATTATGAGGCCTGAAATTAGGGTGCACTTTCCTAGGCGCCATCTTTCTCAGTCATAGCAACACGTTCTTGTGTGCTAAGGTTTGGTGGTGGAATGATGGATCTTCTCTTGGTAGTATATCAAAGGATTGTTGGGTTTTTCCCTTGGTTGAGAAGGTTTTCCCAGGATACTTCTTGTGTTCTTGTGCATGGTTATTCTTCTTGTGATCTTGGTTTACTGTAGCTAATGTATTGCTGCAGTGTTTATGGTTCAAGTAATGCTAAACATAAAGTAAACTACATTTGCATGTGCTAAGCATAAAAAACTTAACATGGTATCAGAGCAGTTACTTGAAGATGACTTTTTGCACAGTAATTAAAGATAGGCCGTGGGGATTTGAGGCTACATATTCCGTCAAAGATCACTTGATACCCTACATATCCAATCTTGACTCATCCAAGAAGATGTATGATGCCCTAACTAACCATTTTGCAGTCAGAAATATTGGACAAGTGATGAGTTTGAGGAATGAGCTTCGTGACACAAAGATGACTAAGGATGACATTGTAGCCTCATACTTTGTGAGGATTTCTCAGTTGAGAGATCAACTACAAGCTATTGAAGAAGTTATTCCAGAAAAGGAACTTGTGAATATAGCACTTAATGGTTTTTCTAGATCATGGGATGCATTTGCTGCAAGCATTAACACAAGGAAGGAGTTTCCTACACTCAAAGAACCTTGGACCTGTTGCACACAGGGAGAGACAAGGATCAACTCAATGGGAAGATCTCAAAAAGAAGAGGATGCTCAAGCCTATGCAACAAAGTTCAAGAGACATGGATGTAAGAAAAGATTTGGTTCAAGAAAGAAATCCAATCATAAGAAAGACATGTAAAAAGTACAATGTTTTGGTTGCCATGAATATGGCCACTACAAAAATCGGTGTCCTAAACTAGCAAAGAAGAGAAAGGAAAAACACCATGCATCAACTGCCAATGATGAAGAACCTTCAAAGAAAGCCAAGCATGAAGAAACATATTTCTTCTACTACTCAGCTTTTACAGGATCTCTTGAAGACAACATGTGGCTGATTGATAGTGGAGCTTCAAGACATATGACATGTGATCGTGTAAATCTCTCAAGCATGAAGGAAAAGGAAACATCTCATAAAGTGGAACTTGGAGACAATAAATCTTATGCAGTCAAGGGAATTGGAAAAGCTTCTATCAAATTGGAATCAGGTAACAATGTTCATCTTAACAATGTTTTATATGTTCCTGGTTTGAAAAAGAATTTAGTATCTATTTCCTGTTTAGAAGACAAAGGAGATAGAATAGCCTTTGTTGATGGAAAAATACTCATATGGTCTAAAGATTAAAAAATAGAAGATGCTAGAGTTATTGGTATTCATGAAGGAAGATTGTATAAACTTCTAGGTCAAGATGTTCAAGCTCTCATACATGATGAACTCAATCCTAGTGAGTTATGGCATAGAAGGTATGCTGTCCTTCATTATCAAGCATTTCCATCTCTAAAGCAGATGGTTGTAGGCATACTAGAACTGCAATCAGTACACGAAGGTATTTGCAGAGGATGTGCACTTGGGAAGAATATTAAGAAGCCATTCCTAAGCTGTGAGAATAGATCCAAGGAGATCTTGGATCTGATACACTCAGATGTATGTGGTCCTATGCTAGTGTAGTCTCTAGGAGGCTCTCTTTACTATGTGATGTTCATAGATGACTTCTCAAGAAAGACCTGGATGTACCTGTTAAAGAAGAAAGATGAAGTATTTGGAAAGTTTCAAGAATTCAAAGTTGAAGTGGAAAACTTGACAGATAAGAAAATCAAGACACTAAGATCTGATAATGGAGGAGAATACACCTCCAAGGAGCTTGTTGCTTTTTGTAAAGCAATCGGGATTAGGAGGGAGCTAATTGTCCCACATAATCCTCAACAAAATTGTGTGGCAGAAAGAAAGAACCAATCCATTGAAGAATCTGTTAAGGCAGTGATGAATGACCAGAATCTATCCATGTTTATATGGGGAGAAGCAACTATGACAGTCGTATATGTTCATAATAGAAGTCCTCATCATATATTGAAGAACATGACTCCGCAAAGAAGCTTTCTCCGCAAAGAAGCCAAGTGTGGAACACTTAAGGATCTTTGGTTGTCCTATCTATATCCATGTTCCTAAGGACAAAAGGAAGAAGTTGGAACCTTCAGGAAAGAAGGGCATATTCGTTGGATATAGTGAGACATCAAAAGCTTATAGAATCTATGTCCTAGGTCAACAGAAGTTAAAATCAGCAGGGACGTGACTTTTGATGAGAAGATTGCCTTTAAGAAATCTATAGAAGATTCCATGGACTCCAACGATGAAGAGGAACATGAAGATCCCAATGAAGAAAGTACATGATCTCCAGAACATCCCAATGAAGAACCAAACCAACCACTTGAACTTGTAGAACCAGTTGTTGTACCTGAGAACAGAAAACTACCAGCATGGCTAGAATCCACCTTACAGAAAGAAGAAAGACATAAATCTCCTAATGTCACCTTCAGGGAGAGCAAGAGGCCCAAAATGTTCTCTAGTTATGCGACACTCATGACAAGTCTTGTCAATGCAGAACCTTCCACCTTTGAAGAAGCAGTCAAGAAGAAAGAATGGAAGGAAGTTATGATGGAAGAATATCAATCCATCATGAAAAATGATGTATGGGAAATTGTGCCTAGACCTAAAGGAAAGTTCATAGTCACTTCAAAATGGGTTTACAAGATAAAGCATGCAGTAGAAATACAAGGAAAGATTTGTGGCTAGAGGGTTCTCCCAGTAGGAGGGAGAAGACTATGATGAGACGTTTGCTCCAGTTTCCTGATACTCCTCTATTAGAGCCATTGTATCTCTTGCAACATCCATGGGTTGGAGTTTACATCAGATGGATGAAAAGACTGCTTTTCTCAATGGAGTAATTGAGGAAGACGTATACAGTATACATAGAGCAACCTCAAGGTTTTGAGGTACACCCAAGAGAAACCCATGTATGCATATTAAAGAAGGCCTTGTATGGACTTAGGCAAGCTCCAAGAGCTTGGTATGCACAAATTGACAGTTACTTGACGAGACTTGGATTTTCCAAGAGCTATGCTGATCCAAACCTTTATTACAAGGTTGTGAATGATGCACCTGTGATCCTACTACTATATGTTGATGATTTGTTTCTGACTGGTGCAGAGCCTCTCATTATTCAGTGTAAGAGGGAGCTAGCCTTTGAATTCGATATGAAGGATCTTGGTCTCATGCATTATTATTTGGGACTAGAAGTATGGCAAAAGCGTGGTGAAATCTTTCTAGGGAAAGGGAAGTATGTTGTAAAGATCGTTCAAAAGTTTGGGATGATGGATTGCAAATCCATGGCAACTCCCATGGTGAGAGATTTGAAGAAGTTGAGAGACTCTGATTCTGATCCAGTAGACTCGTCCCTGTACCGGCAGTTGATTGGCTCATTGATGTATTTGGTTAATACTCGACTGAACATTTGCTTTGTCGTGAACACGTTGAGCCAGTTCCAGGTGGAACCTAGACATGAGCATTGGATAACTGCAAAGCACATTTTGAGATATCTTCATGGGACGCTAAACTATGGTTTGAGATATGCCTCAAACAACGATGTACAATTGCATGGATTTACTGCTTCAGATTGGGTAGGGAGTGCAGATGACAGAAATAGTACTTCTGGTATATGTTTCAGTTTGGGCTCTGCTATGATATCATGGGCTAGCAAGAAACATAAGTTTGTTGCACTCAACACTGCAGAAACAGAGTATATTGCAGCTTGTGATGCTTGTACAAAAGCAGTATGGCTCCGTAAGCTGATTTCTGAACTATTTGATGAGGTGATGGATACGACTATGATATATTGTGATAATCAGAGTTGTGTGAAGCTTTCAGAGAACCCCGTGTTCCATGACAGGTCGAATCACATTGAGATCAAGTACTATTTTATCCGTGATAAAGTCCAGAAAGGAGGAGTGATTCTTCAGTACATCTCCACCGATGAGTAGACAACTGATATTTTGATGAAGCCTCTGTCCAAGATAAAGTTTGCATGCTTAAGGGACAAGTTGGGACTTGTGGAGATAACTCCCTTGGTTGAGAGGGAGGTGGTGACTTCCTCGGTCGGGGGGAGTGCTGATATATGGCATCATGGATAGTCAGTGTGATGGTGGACAAACATTCTCCAGGTGGAGAATGGTCTAGGAAGAACAAATTGTTGATGTACCATGGACAACTATTCTCCTGGGGCATTGCTCGGACATGTAGAATGGTCCAGGACAACTATTTTCCTGGGGCTTTGCCTAGTCAGGTAGAATGGTCCGTCTCCCTGAGTTCACAGTAGTGACCAGAGTGGGGAGATTGGTACATGACATACATTTTCCCCGAGTTCACAATAGTGGCAAGAGGGGGGAAAATGGTCTAGGACAGTCATTCTTCCTGAGTTCACTGTAGTGACCAAAGTGGGAAGAATGGTCCTTGTAGCCCATTGGTGTGGCTTTCAGCATCTGTTGGGACAATCATTCTTCCTGTGTCACAGGCAGTGACCAGGATAGGAAGAATGGTCCCTATATCACTCTGTTGAGTAAGTGACTTATGAGAGACACTTTGTTGAGTGCGCTAAGTCCAGTGCATGACTTATTCAACATCATGCCCGATTACTCAGATGGAGTATGGCCTCGAGAGATGATGCAGACGATTATATATTTTGATGCCAGGATGCTACCAGATGATACTGATAGTGATGATGATGCTTGTGACTTGATCTGTGTGATCATTAGATAGCCTATGTGGCTATGATGATGCTACCTGTAGAATGGTCTGCAAGACTATGTGAGCCTTTCCCATATCATGTGAAATGGATGGATGTGTTTGAGACCATTACAGTTAATACCTCCCTAGCTAGGAGGGAGTGTTGATATTATGGTAGATGCGGAAGGTATTAACCTTCATATGTAACTTTTGACTAGAATAGAATATTCCGGAAGCAAGAGAAACCCTAAATAGATGTGTGAGAACCCTAGAAGACTAGTTGGCTCAATAAAATAAATAATATTAAAGTATTACCCTCCAGAAAGAGAAGTCGGCCTAGATAGGTGACAAGAAGGACTATAAATAGGAGGCGCTTGAGTTCATTTTGCACACACTCACTCACACTCTCATACAAGACAAGTAGTGTGCAAGTCTGGAGGAGAGCTGCAACTATTGTAGTGGTTATTGGTTTTGGTCTGTGGTCTTGGGATATCTTTCTGGTGCGCTATCGTTGGAGGAAGGTGCGCTCTCTTGGTTATCTGTTGGTTCTAGTGCTACTTCTGGAATTATTCTCTCTGTCAAAGGTTAAAGTGCTCGGGGGTGGCTGCATGCCTATGGTTGGGTGACAATATTGTGATATTTTCTATGGCTAAACGAGCACATCGAAATATTTCTAACAACGGTTACTGAAAATCACCTTGAACTTGAGCGGGACAGTCTACCAAGAGAGTACAACTTGCTAAAAAAGCCAGAAACAATAGTTTTCTACTGTACAAAATGCACAACTGCTGTAAGATTTTTGTATGGTTCTGTCTGTATTGATGTTTGGAACTGTTCCATACGACTGTACAGAACTGTGCGAGATTGCTTGCTTCCTGGAAATGCCTCTTTCCCGGCTGCCTGCTCTCTCTCCTTTTCTTTGTCGCTCAACCTACTCAACTGCTCAAGTGTTCTTGTGTGTGTGAACTCTCTATCTTGACTTGTCTTTATAGTTTTAGCTGAGACTAAAACCCTAATCTATTTCTGAGATTATGCCTAGTCTAAGTCATGCAAGCATGAAATACATTTTTTAGACTCAACTGCTAAAAATAAGACTTTCACTTTTTAACTAAAGTGAATTACAAAATATAATTTACTTTTTGAAAATAGAATGACTTTTGGAAATATCTCAAACTGTTTTCATACGTTCACACGAAACCTGTGTGGAAGTTCTTGTCCAAGCTATAATTCTCAACATTCCTTGTTAGCGAGGAAAGAATTTTGCACCAATCCAAGTTTGTCTTTGAATGCCTCAAACTTCCCTTTTTCCAAGGGCTTGGTCAGAATATCAACGACTGATTGAACTGTGGGAATATACTGGAGCTTCATTGCTCCCTTGTGAACCCTGTCTCGTATGAAGTGATATGTAATCTCTATATGCTTCGACCTGTCATGAAACGTTGGATTCTCAGATAGTTTGGTACAACTCTAATTATCATAGTAAATGACCGTGGGATCCAACTCCCGAACAAACAATCCTGCAATTAACTTGCGAAGCCATATGGCCTCATAACTAGCCATACTGGCTGCCATGTATTCTGCCACTACTGAGCTAAGTGCCACAGAAGTATGCTTCTTGTTGAACCAGGATATCATCGTTGATCCCAAGCTAAAGCTACACCTTGATGTGCTCTTCTTGTCTGCTACATTCCCTGCTCAATTTGAGTTTGTATACGCCTGCAACATCACTTCACCATCTCCAAGATATCTCAGACCATACTCCATTGTGCCCCTTAAATACTCGAGCACATGTTTTGTTGCTACCCAATGCTCTTTCCTTGTCTCAACCATGCATTGACTCAAGGTGTTCACTACAAAACAACCATGGGATTCTTTTCCATTTACTTCAAAAAACCCTCTTTCCACAAACCTCTCTTTGAACTTCTCAATGGTGCCATTTGTAGCATGCTTAATCTTGTAGTGCCACCTGGAACTCACCACTGACGTCCCCTTTGGTCTTGGCACTATGTCCCAAACATCATTCTATATGATGGAGGTGTACTCCACCATGGATCCCACCATACCTACTGGTCTGTTGCCTCCTGAAAACTGGAAGGTTTGAAATCTAGAATGTTGTTCATCAATGCCATATAGTCTGGAAACATCTTCGGAGGCCTTCTCTCTCTGAGTGTGCTCCTAGGTGTCTCAACATACTTCTGAGCACCTCTCAATGTCTGAGTGAACCATTGAGGTCTCTTGACAGACGTGCAAGGGGATACCGTCTCCCCTTTTCCACTTGAAGGCTGCTGAATTGCTCTAGAAATCACTGGGATCCAGGCTCAACCTTTGGAGCTTCTTACTCCTCATCCTCTGTCAGTAGGTCTAGAATCTCCTTAGACCTATGCTTGCTGCTTGGGAAAACAGCCTTGGCATGCTTTCTAAGCGTGCACCCTTTGCATACACCATGTTGTTCAATACTGAACTCTGAAGACTTGTGAGTATCTCCCTCAGAATAGGAAATGCCCTGTGATGCAGGTGCCCCATCCTCTTGTGCCACAACTTGCACAAGCTGTCACTGACATGCACCAAGGCTTGAATAGGTTCACCTTGCAACTTGTACAAGTTACCTTTTCTAATCCCTATTACCTGAGCTGTATCTGGGCTAGATTCCTTTGGTCTAATGAGGACTTGTTGGTTCTTGAACTCCACTACAAAGCCATTATCCTCCATAATCGAAATTGAAAGCAAGTTTTTCCAGAGACCTGGAACAAACAAGACATCATCAAAATCTAAAGAATTAACTGACTCAAGCTGGAAGGGAATAGTACCAATTCTTGTTATTGGGTACTTGGCATTGTTATCGCACAAGTTGTAGGTTGGGCAAAGCCCGATCCAACCACAAAAATGGCAACAACTAAGGGACACTATACCCAATGTCACCTTAATATAGGTCCCGCACTTCGAGGAGGGTGACTAGGTCACCCTAGGGAGGCGATCCCGGTGACCCTGGGGTGATTGAGATGGATGGAAGGAAAAAAAGAGAAGTACCCCCCTAAAGGTTAGTGATGGAAGAGGAAAGATGGCTTTGATGACTCATCTCTGGGTGGTTTAAGGTCGCCAAGTCTTTGGATGCTTGCAAAGGGTGTTTGTACCTGCCCAAGACACAAGAAAAACCACACTTGCATATAGTAATGTTAGGTGGACAAGCAAGTTAATTTTGCTGTCCCTAATTGCAGCAATAGTCAATGATATATATCAGCACATAAATGATAATAAGGGCTGCAATATAAGTGCTAAAAGTCCAATTGAATAAGCACGAGACAAGCTCGTAAAAACTAGTTTAACTTAACAATGATAGAACAAGACTTTAGCACAAAAAACAAGGCTATCATAAAAAGCTAACTGCAGTGATATTTATCAGCCTTATGGCTGTAACAAACTAGTTATTACAACAAGAGATTTAACTACTAAAACTTGCTCAAAACTTGCCAAAAGATGCATTGTATTTAGTAGATTATGTGGGCAGATTTTAGGCAATTTTCAATGGTTAAATTAGGAGTTATTGAAGATTTTGGTTAGGGAACGGTACGATGGCTCTTCAAGGGAGTTCCTAGTAGCAAACCATTTCCCAAGAAAGACCACTTACTAGGGCACAATGTCAACCACCAAGGTGAAACAGGGCAAAAGGCATAATGACCAAGCATATGTCATGAAATCTAAAGCAGTCTAAGATACAACATACTCAAATGCCTCAAATATTGAAATGACACTCTCCATAATGCTTGACTTGTACCTCATGGAGCAAGGCCTGTTGCCTTTCTGGAAGCCAGCGGGTGTGGTGGATGCCATCTGAAAATCTATGACCTCTGTGGTGGTGAGGAGGGTCTCCGTGCAAATGGATACTCTTGGTCGTGTAGTCTCTCGACACTCCATATCCGCAACCTGAGGGCCTCGAGACATTATCTCCTTAGTTATCCCACAAAATGGGGATAACATCTGGCTTCTACTTGGGGACATGTGCTCGACGTAGAGTACATGAGAACCGCAACATCTCCTGGTAGACCTGTGCCTTCCAAAACTCAGACAAAAATATTAGAGCATCTAGGGTGGTGCTATCACCCTTAGTCCATATACATAAAAATCCAAAAGAAAACTAATCCAGAAAATAAAATTTTGAAATTTTTTCGAAAAATTTGAAACTAAGTATGAAATCAATATGCAAGTAGAGCAAAATGAAATATGAAATGCATCTAAACTAATATGAGCAATCAAGATGCAAATGCAAGGAAAGCAAGATGACCTACCTACTTACCTGGGGCCTTGGGGCCCTAAAGATCAAGCGATAGGAGACGTCAGGTAAAGTCATACAACCAGTGCAATCAGTTGATCATCTCGTCAAAGTATCTCCCCCCGTGCTTAATCATGTAATACAACAAAGATAAATCAAGCACATAATAATCATGAGTATAAATACACATACAATCGATCATGAAATAAAACTCATGGAGATGGGTGGGAGGCAGAAAATCATGCTGGAAAGAACATCCGCAACTCTGATCAATCCATCTATGAAGGGAGCTACTATATGTAGAAGGAGGCTCATCTTCATCCTCCTGAACATGATCGCTGCTTCCCGAAGACCGAGAAAACATGAGATGTCCCAAGAAGACCTCATGATTTTCTTGAGAAGAGGAAATGAGGTAAGGGATAGGTTCAGGTCTAGGAAGAGAAAAGCGTGCTCTCTTTATCTCCGAATCCTTGTAGGAGTCCTCGATATGAAAGTACTTCCTCTTTGTAGAGTGAGCCTCTGATTTCTCTGAGGTGGCCATTCCCCAATATTCCTCCAAAATTGAGGACGAAGGTGGTTGAGAGTCCTTGAACAAATCTGTAATCATGTCATCATCGGGATCCCAAACATATGAATCATATACGCATGAAAAGTAGTCCTCTGAAGATGAAAACTCAAACCCCTTTTCTTGAGGGGTACCCTCAACGTCATAAATGGGGTCTCTATCGAAAATGAGACGACCAAAATTCCACCTGCGTCTACCAGTCTGTATGAAAATGTCGATATGCTCATCAACCATTTCGAAGGGTACTTTCATAAGACCATCAGTATGACTGAAAATGACCATCTTTTCTTCTTCGTGTGCAGGAGGAGTAGAGGGATGGACGTCTTCAATTGGATCTTCAAATTCTTCATCATCGAGACTGATCGCTTCTTCAACATCATGTGCAGGAGGAAAACAATGTTGGACAACCTCGCCTTTATCAAGCGGGATCAAAGATAGCGATGCCTCAATATGTTGCGCTTTATCATAATTCTTCTTTCTTCTTATGGATACGCCCCTCCATCGCCTCTTCATGACAAGAGGCTTTATCTTTAGTGCATAGTTCTTTGCTTGCTTTTCTTCAAGGGGATCTGTCATATACAAGGTTTCCTCCGATACTTCTTCACTTTCTAGGTCATGGAATAAAGTATCATCAAGATCTTCGAAAAGGTCACAACTCATCGTGTTCTCTTCTTTATGACTTTCTTCATATGTTTGTTCTTCGAGCACTTCTTCATCGTCAAGGGCAGGAAATAACTCTCTTATGCGATTCATCATTTCCTTACCAGCTTTATTAGCGGCCTTTTCCTTTTCCACCTGTAAAAATGCCATCTTCAAGTCATAACAAGTTTTGGATGAGGGTTCATTCGATGGTGCCATAATTCCTTTGACTGAAAAGACATTGTTGACCGCCTATTCAACTAGGGGGGTCAACTCCATGTACCATGAAGATATGCATCACCAGATGAAAACAAGTTAGAGACCATTTGGTTCTACAGGGCAATTTTTGCCTCGACACTTATTTTTGTAAATGGAATTTCCGCACCCCTACGTGGATTAATAATGTAATAGGTCTGCATGGATCATAATTAGGTCAGTTACCTTAGGATTTCTTCATTAGGAGAGTTCCTTTCACTAAGTGTTTTTTATCCTCATGTTATTAATCTGGCCTAACCAACCTTATTAATTTTCCTTGAATTTTTCACTTCCACTATTAATAAATCCTCCAAAGTGGTGAAAGGCGTCCTAATGGATTCATCCTCTGGTGGCTAGTGTTTAGGAATGATGTAAATGACCATGTAAGACAATTCAGGAAGTTTCGCGGAATTCCATCGAGTCTAGATAGATTTTTTTTAATTAATTAAAATTTTCTAAGGTTAGAATTTTAATTAATTAATTAATTTTTGATAAAAATTGTAAAAACTAGGTCCTTGGGCTTTTGATAGGGGTATATGTGCTCAAAAGAAATGGAATGATACCCCCTACACCCTTGGACCAAGTTTCAGCTCAGTCGGACAAGTTCTGCTAGGTGCTTGTCCACTTAGGAGTCTTAATTAGATAAAAACAGTTTTAATTGCTAACCCAAGACATGGGAAAAATGTCAATTTTGTAATAATTGAATAATTGGAGTGAAGTAAAGGTGAATAATGATGAGAGAGACACATCCTAACCTACCCAACCCCTTTCCTAACCTTTACACACCCCCTAACTCACATTTCAATTAAAACCCCCACGCCCCCATGGGGAAATGCGCCCCCTTCCCACGTGAGAGTTAGTTGCTTGCTTTAAAGTAAGTAATGGGCCCCTCCTTCATGAGGTGTGCCCTTCTTAGCCTCCCATGTCCCACTTGGAGTGTGTCCAACACATTCCAACACACATCACCTTTAAAGCTCACGCCCCTCTCTTGGGATTTGCGCCCGCCTCCTCTGGCAAAAGTGGAAACATCATATAGAAAGTGGAAACTAGCTTTTAAAGCTAGGCGTGGGCATTCCTCTTGGCCAATGCACCCCTCCTATGCTTCCACATCACCCTCCACCACATCCTACCTTCCTTTCTCACTCAAACCCTAAAAGCCATGTACCCTCCTTGACTTGAGTTCATCTTGGCTTGGATTTTGACATTTGTCAAAGATCCAAGAGAGGTCTCTTGGCCTCTCATGCTATAAATGAGACCTCTCCCTCACTCATTCAACACCATTCTTCTGAGTATTGTTATGCTACCATTTTCTTACCATCTCTCTCTCTATCTCTCATTGTCACTTTGCTTCACCTATTTGTTCTTGAAGATCTTGGAGCAACTTTGTTGCTACAACCTCTTCCCTTGGTAATAAAATAAGAGCTTTGGAGGAACACTGGAGTACAAGACTTTGTCTGGATTTCCATGCTATTGTGAGGTGATACTGTTATTGTTTTGAATACTTTGTGGATATTGAATATATGCTTGGGTAAATTTTGTTTACTTAGCTAAGTCTAGCAATAGGATAGTTGCTGGCTTATATGTTTTGCATGTGTCTATGATATAAACTTTGTTGTGTTATTGATGCATGCTACACATTATCTATTATTTTCTCACATTTTGTTCAAGATTTGCAGGTCATCTCAAAGAGGGTTGTTGGGATAGATTCGAGCAAGAATCTACCCTCATCACTCATTGAAACTTCATGAGATTTTCCATTTACCTTTTCTGTTCCTACATATTTTAGATTTTGGTTGATAACTCACTTAGATAGGTCATTTCAATAATTTATAATTCTGGTTTTTATATGTGGGAAATTTCTGTTGCAAAACATAAATTTTCTTAACTTTTTGTGAGTGTGTTGCAGCATTTTCAGCAAACAATAGCTTGCTGATTTTTGCAGGTTTTCTCCAGGTCAAGGGTGCATTGCTGCCTGTTTTCAGTTACAACACATCTCCAAAGACCCCCCTTCGAAAGTGGTAATAAAATTCCTTCTTTCTCCTTCTATCTAAAGCATTGTAAGCAAGCCCAAAGGAGGGTCCCCAAGTGGCTTGCCTTCTATTTCATTTCAGTTTTTCATTTTTAGTTTTAGCTTAGTTTCTTTTCTATTTTTCCTTCATAGCTTAGCTAGTTTAGTTGTGGATATCTTACATGCATGCTAATGGTTAAAATTATCTAGAGTAGATCTCACACAACCGATGCTAGTTTAGGCCCGTGGAGGCATAAGTAAAATCTTTTGCTTTTTCGTTATTTCTTTGCATGCAAGCTATCATTTCTCAAGCATTTATTTTTAATAGTTGCAAGCAAACATGGGTATCTTAATGGTTTAAATAATCGTTTCAATTCCGCAAGTTATTTCAAGTTCGTTACGCTTTACATGCAGTAACTCAATAATCTAAGAACTTAAATTTCAATTTCGGTTTTGGGCCCATTTGGCACCTTTGAGCAAGCATAAAGCACTCAAACACTTTATAACACTTAGTCCATAGGTTTAACAACTCATTAGACTTAATAGGACACCTTTACGAACGATTGTCGCCATTTAAAATGGGAACTAGAGGAAGCAACGGAAAGGTGTTAGACTAGGGACAGTCTTGTGGTGCAGAGCGTCCTTTTCCGGGAGTATTCTTTTTCTTGGGCTGACCTGTGGAGCTAGGGTAGGCCTCGTTGCCATACTTCTTGAGCACTCAGCAGTCACTTGGTAACAGGGGGAGGAAAGTATTGGGTTGACACTTAGATAGGATTGAATCTCACTTAACAACTCTTTAATCAATCCTTAATTTACAACTCTCGGGCAATCTACATTTACACTTGCAAGCACGTTTATTTCATATTTACATTTCACATGCAAGTTATCTTTATGAGTTGTTGATTAATTATCTAAGTGGTTATATATGTGTTAGGAACACTTTCATTTTCAAGCACCTTTCCTTTATACTGTTGTTCTTGTACTGTGGTGTGATCCTTCAAGAGGTTGTGCATCCTCCTGGAGGCACTCTCTTGATTGGGTCTTGAGTGATTTTTTATGTGCCATTGATAAGCAGTCCAATAGAGTAGTGTATCCGAGTCGAGGAGACACTCTATTGTGAGCATGCTTGGCTTGTTGTGTTGATGGTTATCGCATATTGATGGTTATAACCTTGTTGTAATCTCAGTTATTCTTTATTGTACCTTTGTATCTATCTTGTACTTAATCTTGTTGTTATATTTGTAATCTTCTAACTATTTTGTAATTAATCTCCCCTTAATTTAGTTGGCTCAATCTTAGGCACTAGTCTTAGTTGTCCTAGGAAAAGGTTTGACTGTTCATTCTATTTGTTGCATCTTGCATTTGCTGCTTTACATCATAGGCTAGATTTACCCCCAACCATTTAACCAATTGAAACCAACTCCTAGAACTTAAAATCTAAATCTCATCTAGAAACTAGGGTGTACCCCCCTTGGCTTCCCTAGGAGTGAGCCTAGACGAAAGAGGTTCAAGTCAAAGTGACAGCGTGGACTTTGAACCCAAGCATTGTGCCTCCGAGAACACACTAAGTGAGCAGGACTTAGCTCACGTTTGCAAGTGTGTATAAGGACGGCAACAAACACCTCAATCAAGTCGCTAGGTGAGATCAAGTCTCACCAAAGGAGGGAAAGGGGGAAAAAGGGAAAGGTGGGTACGTGGAAGGTGGAGTCGCCAGAAAAGTTTCAAGCGAAACTTGTCAAGGGTGGAAAAGGGAACGTTCTTCAATGGAGTCGCCAGACAAGCTAAGGGATAGAGGCTTTGGGAGGGAAGCTTGCCAAAGTGTTGTTAGGGCATGAAGAAGATTCAAAATCCTCCCCGACAATGGTGCCAAAATGTTATCGCACAAGTTGTAGGTTGGGCAAAGCTCAACCCAACCACCAAAATGCAAACAACTAAGGGACACTATACCAAATGTCATCTCAATATAGGTCCCACACTTTGAGGGTGACTAGGTCACCTTAGGGAGTCGATCCTGGTGACCTTGGGAGGATTGAGATGGATGGAAGGGAAAGAAAAGAAGTACCCCCCTAAAGGTCAGTGATGGAAGAGGAAAGATGGCTTTGATGACTCATCTCTGAGTGGTTTAAGGTCGCCAAGTCTTTGGATGCCTGCAAAGGGTGTTTGTACCTACCCGAGACACAAGAATAGCCACACTTGCATATAGTAATGTTAGGTGGACAAGCAAGTTAATCTTGCTGTCCCTAATTGCAGCAATAATCAATGATATATATCAGCACATAAAAGATAATAAGGGCTGCAATATAAGTGCTAAAAGTCCAATTGAATAAGCACGAGACAAGCTAGTAAAAACTAGTTTAGCTTAACAATGATAAAACAAGACTTTAGCACAAAAAACAAGCCTGTCATAAAAGCTAATTGCAGTGATATTTATCAGCCTCGAGGCTGTAACAAATTATTTATTACAGCAAGAGATTTAACCACTAAAACTTGCTCAAAACTTGCCAAAAGATGCGTTGTACTTAGTAGATTATGTGGGCAGATTTTAGGCAATTTTCAACGGTTAAATTAGGAGTTATTGAATAGTTTGTTTAGGGAACGGTACGATGGCTCTTCAAGGGAGTTCCTAGTAGCAAACCATTTCCCAAGAAAGACCACTTACTAGGGCACAATGTCAACCACCAAGGTGAAACATGGCAAAAGGCATAATGTCCAAGCATATGTCATGAAATATAAAGCAGTCTAAGATACAACATACTCAAATGCCTCAAATATTGAAATGACACTCTCCATAATACTTGACTTGTACCTCATGGTTCAAGGCCCATTGCCTTTCTGGAAGCCAACAAGTGTGGTGGATGCCATCTGAAAATCTATGACCTTTGTGGTGGTGAGAAAGGTCTCCATCTGTGCAAATGGATATTGCTGGTCATGTACCTCTTGACACTCCATATCTGCAACCTGAGGGCCTCGAGACATGATTTCCTTAGTTGTCCCACAAAATGGGGATACCATGCGTCATCACCAAGCTCAACCTATAGTCTTGAGTGTTGCTTCTTCAGACTAGAAAATAATTGTCGGTTTGATGTCATATGTCGAGATGCCCCACTGTCCACATACCAAGCATTCCTTGAAATCGTGTTGGTAGAAAGGCAAGATACAATGAGAAATCTTTTCAAACTTGGCAGCAAACTTGTTCATTTGAGTTTTTGTAGAGGCTACTACTTGCTTCTGCTGCTTCTCCCCTTTATCCTTTTTCTTATCGGGACACTGTGATGCATAATGACTGTACTTATGACAATTGAAGCACTTGATTATACTCAAGTCCTTTCCTAGCTGTGAGGTTGACTCCTCACTCCTTCCCTTACCCTTGCTGGGTCCTTTACCTCTGCCCTTATTTGACTGATCAAATAGAGCTAGGTTCTCATCACCATCCTTCTTGTTAGCCTTTGACTCCATTTGAGTCCCTTTCTGGATACAGTCATCCCAAACCTCTCAAAGTTATGAAGGTTTTCCCGAGCACAAATACTTTTGAAAAATGGTTCTCATGAAGTTGGGAATCCATTCAGTGCCATGTTCACTAGCTCTGCATCTGCAACTTTATCCCCAACTGCTACAAGTTGATCATGAACTTGTGTGACCTTCATAAGGTAACTGGTGACTGTGTCTGATCTGGTCATCACTATGGATCTAAGTTTGTTCCACAATATCATCTTCCTGTTTATGTTCTCACTTTGGTAGAGACTTACTAGGGCATCGAACATCTCCTTCGTTGTCTTCTTTTCGCATACATGAGGGATCGAATGATCGTTTATGGCATCCAAGATCATCTTCTTGGCCTTCACTACCCTCTTGTTGTGAGCTACCAACTTCTGTAGATCTGTAGGCGGAGTAGCAAGGTGCTTGACAATATCCCAGAGATCATTCTTTTCTAGTAAGAGTGTAACCCTCACCTTCCATGATAAGAAATTCGAGGCACCAACCAATCTGTCCTCAAACCTAAGGCTAGTTGATGCCATCTTTGAGATCTGCCACACAAACTCCCAAATTTGAAAATGAAACTTTGAAACCCTCTCACTTTTGGTCCTTCTTCCCTGCAGTTGATTTACTGCTACAAATCCTAGAGAATTTCATTCCGAGAAATAAGCTCTGATACCACGTGAAAAATTCCAAGCCCTAGGTGACTAATGTCCTTATGATCTCAATTAAACAAGTAATTACTGAACTTAATTAACACATAAATAAATTTTAGACCATAGCATTAATCACACAATAGCTGGAAATCGAAACTAGCTTTTCATTCTTTCAAAAAACTTACAAGGAACCTCCACACGCTGCCCCAAAAAATCTCTGCACGGTTATCGAAAATCACCTTGAACTTGAGCAGAACAGCCTACCAAGAGATTACAACCTGCTGAAAAAAATAGAAACAAGAGTTTTCTGCTGTACGGTTTCTGTACGACTGTATGGATTCTAGATGGTTATGTCCGTACGACTGTACAGACCTCTGTACTGTTGTACAGAATTGTTCCATATGACTGTATGAAACTATGTGGGATTGCTTGCTGCCTGGAAATGCCTCTTTCCTGGCTCCCTTTTCTCTCTCCCTCTCTCTGTTGCTTAATTTGTTCAACTGCTCAAGCATTCTTGTGTGTGTGAACTCTCTATCTTAACCTATCTTTATAGTTTTAGTTGAGACCAAAACCCTAATCTATTTCTGAGATTACTCTTAGTCTAAGTCATGCATGCATGAAATACACTTTTTAGACTCAACTGCTAAAAATAAGACTTTCATTTTTTAACTAAAGTGAATTACAAAATAGAATTTACTTTTCGAAAATATCTTGAACTATTTCTCACGCGTTCACACGAAACTTGTGCGGAAGTTTCTGTTTGAGCTATAATTCTCAACAAATGAAACCCAATACATAGATTGGTTGCTAAAAGAATAGAAAAAGATTTTATTGTATCGCTTAGACTATAGAAGAATTCTTGGATCCAAGAATTTATAATAGCATGTAAGAGTGAATATAGTCTAAAATGGCATCGAGTGCAATACATATCTGAACCCAAAAAGCTTGGATCAGGGTTTGGATGGGTTACTTTTTTTTTTGGATTTTGGGCACATTAACATCATTGGTAGAACTAGTTTCGGTCGAATTCATTCAGTTGGTTCAGGGTCCAAACTGGTCCAAAATCGATTCGGTACCAGTTTGAGTGCTGTTTTTTTCTGTGAACTGATTCTGGTTTCGGTCAACTCGTTTGATAACTCTACTTTTGACAATTTAACTTTTAGACAAACTCTTCTTTGGGGCCTAGGGTTAAAAAAAGTGGGCTGGTTCATGGCTGAAAAAATCCTCGATTGGTACCAAGATGCAGTCTAGAGTGTCCCAAAAGTGAATAGGAGGCTTGAGAACTTGGGCCAAACAGGGCAACAGAGATGTACAGAGTTCTTGGCTGAGCAGTCTTCAACCCTTGGGGACAAAACCACTAAGGTGTTCTAACAGCCACAAGAAAGAGTAGCAACACAATGCGATTCTTCTTCAAAAGAAAATAAGAAAAATCCTTTTGTTAGGCTCGGGTATTCAGAAAAATGCCATCCATGTGTCTCCTAGACCTCCTTGACGTGAGCCTTTATGATGGCCTTGGATAGAATTCCATTGACAAAATATTGGAGGAGTGTGTGCCTTCTGAACTTATCACAAACACCAAGTACTCTTCAACATAAATTTTCACAGGAATTTCATTACCTTGTGGAATACTTTTGGGACCAACTTTCATGGGGCCTTCAGAGTTACTGTGCTCACAGTCAATGGATGCATTGCTACCATGGATGACGAGCATTTGTTGATCAACAATCCTGACTTTGTGCCCAAGGTCTGCCATTTTAAAGAACCCAGGTTCCACAAGGCTTGTGGCAGCTGGGAGTGGCAGCTTAGGGCCACCGTAGGACAGCTAATAAGGTGTTAGAGCAGGGAGTAATGGAAAAAGTGACGGGCATTGAAAGCATACAGACCCCAACCTTCAAAACCCTAGCAGAGCTCCACAATTCCCCTCTTTTTGGCTCCTTGGAGTATTTTTATGTAGATAGCATTTAAAGTTTAGGGATGCTTTTATTTGTTTTGTTGCTTGAAATGCTCTATTTCTGACAACTGCTTTTGTTGTTTTCAATAGGCATCACTGGTTGGGCATAAGTATGGCGTTTTGAGATGGAGCAAGGGCGGAAGTATGTGAAAGTTTTTAGTTGGTTGTTTGATATGTGAAACATGAAATATTTTGATGCGCTTAGTTCTTGAAGATATGACATGTGATTTATTCAGCACGCTTTTTTAATGCATTTAGTTTTTGGTGGCGAACCACTTGCTTCTTTATTACCTAAGTTTTGTTAGTTTCTGATTGTTGTGCAGAGAAAACAATAGAAGGGACAGCAGCTGGTATAACTTCTATGCTGCTTGCGTGCTTGTTCCTTCTTCCTTGGCTAGCTTGGACAGGGTTTACTTCATCTCAGGTGATATTCAATGAAATATTGTTTGGCTAGGGTTGCTATTCATTTTAGATATCCACTGTAATTCATAACTTTCCAGAAAGTAATGCTTAATCTTTGTTAAATTTTGTCGGATGTTATTGTCTCCAGGATTGGATATCATTGGTTATCGCAGTGATCTTAGCTGGTCTGCTGGAGGCTTACACAACACAGCTAGACAATGCATTCATTCCACTTATATTCTACAGTCTACTCTGTCTCTAAGTTCAACAGGCAATACATCAGTTGTTCATATAAATTTGATTTTTGTAATATGTTGGAGAGAAAGGAGAATGAGGCAGATAAGTTCTATGAGTCATTCTTTTTAACAGTTGTGGAATCTTGAGGCCTTCTTACAGTTTTTGTCAAAGCTATCCATTGAGTTCTTTGAAAGATGCATAGTCATATGTGCAATGCATTGGCAACGCAGAGTGGGAGTGTTTCAAAGTGATGAAACAGTATTTCATGTGTAAATTGCAGCTCAGCCACTAAGAGCAATGCCTGATTAAATTTATTTTTTCTACGGATCAATTCAACTTTATGATGATGTTGTACTAGAGCCTTAGTTGGATGGTGTAAATAATATACAAGAGCCAGAGTCAATGCTGCTTCCAACAGTGACTGAGGTTCAGTTTGATATTTAGTTAGTCCATTTTGTAGACTATCAACATAATATTGTTTTATGTTGATTGTTACGGGCATTCTGTACAACTGTATTGTAATATAAGAGTCCTCATTGAAATGGTGGTTACAAGGAACTTGGAGCAATATGACATATTGATGAAGTGCTAAACAATGCACAAAAGCCAGAATAGATGTTTCCTAAGTCTGAAATTTGCACATATCACATTCTTGCATAAAATACTGTTGAAGTAAATAAACCCAAGTTGCTATTTCAAGGAGAAATAGAAGTGAAAAGATTTTGAGCTGGCACAACTTAGGGCTTATATGTAACTCTGCTTATTAGGCACCCATATTTTCAGTGGCTTGGAAGATGGTTTAGTCCATTTGCTGTATATTGAGAAATAGATGTGGATCGTCTTATTTTTACCCCTTGACAAGTGTAAATTTTTACCTTTCAATGTGTTAATGAGGTTAAATAAAGAGAAATGATGCATTAGTAAGTGATTTAGAACCCAAATTATGTTTTCTTGTAAACTTTAGAAAATAGAGGTGATCAGATTTTGATCTGGTGCAACATAGGGCTCAATTGCAACTTGGTGCTTATTAGGTGCCCGAATGTTCGCCATAGCTTGCAAGGTACTCTAATCCTTTTGTTGTATAGTAAGAAACGGATATGGCTTGTCATATTTGACCCCGTGGAAGTGTAAAAATGTTATCTTTCAAGGTGTTAATGAGGTTAATTACCGAGAAATGATGCATTAATAAGTGTTCTAGAACCCAAATTATGTTCTCTTGTAAAACCTCACGACCATGATGGCATTAAAATGTTGTGAAAACAAAGGGAAAAAATTACACTTTAAGGAAAGGGCAATCATTACCACCTTTGAGGGTAGCAAATACAGCCATCACAGCCCTCTTTAATTTTTAGGGTAACCATGTTGCATCATGCGATTAATGGAGGTGATCAAATGCAATGGGAATGTAAAGATGATAGTTTATGATCCTTTTAACTTCTCTCTATGTTGAATAGTTTGGTTATTTATTCAAGAAATGTATGCATACCCGATGCTATAATGAAATAGTGAGTATTGATCTTGTCAAAATTTCTTGAGTTTGGTTATTTATTTAAGAAATTAAGAGTTGTGTATGCATACGATGCTATAATGAAAGAAATTTTGACAAGATCAATACTCACTATTTCATTATAGCATCGGGTATGCATACATTTCTTGAATAAATAACCAAACTATTCACCATAGAGAGAAGGATCATAAACTATCATCTTTACATTCCCATTGCTTTGAGTATGCTCATGGTCCAACAAATATTGTTCTCATTTTGCATGTATCATTTTTCATTTTCCTCGTTACGACACATTGAGAATTGTGAATGGTGTTTAATTTGTACACTTTTTGGCTATGGGCATTTTCAATTTTATTTGTAGGGATAGGTTGTGGTTCTACTAGTTAGAAACCAAGAGGAATATAGGTTGAGATAGGCAAAATCCTTGCAAGGTCTAATCGTCATTGAGCCTAGATAGAGGTTGATGGTTTTCTATTATAGGCTAGACATTATGCAATGTAGGACTTTTGGTGTTAGAAGCAAAGAGGAAAAGTGTTTTCAAGTATTCATAGTGAAGAGCAAAAGTGGGTGCCAATGTTCATGCTTGGGCACTTGGGGAACAATTGCTTGATATATTTTATTTTGTTTAATTTGAATCTTTAGTTAAGTTGGTGTTTCAAGGCAACATGTCAACAGTGTTTGATTGAGGATAATACATTAACTTGTAAAAAATGTGAGTTAAGTGTTTCTTTTGGCATGGCCAAATTTTGGCCTTTGTATGTTGTTGATGAATCCCCACTTTGACATCCTTTTTGTTCCCTATATCCTATATACATATGCATTTTGTCTTCCTTTTTATATTTCCCACAGGCTTATCTCTATAAAGTCCTACCTTTATCAAAGGTATTACCACTGCCACATAATCATCTTAATTTATTTTCATGAATTATTATGTGTGTGATTTTCAATAACATTAATTCTGACCATAGCATGCAAGGTTCCAGGTTCATTCTCTTGAAGATATATATATATATATATATATATATATATATATATATATATATATTATATTCTCAGGAGAGAGTATTTTAAGAAGATATATCTAGTTGACAATGCAACATCCTATGTTCCATTATATATATATATATATATATATATATATATATATCGGCCTGTTATACATGTGTATATATCAACTTAAGTGTTTGATACTAGTCAACGTTAAGGATAAAATCAACATGATAGCACCTTGAACGAATAGCTGGCATGTGAACAAGTGGCAGGGCTGGTGTTTATTATTCAGTTGAGCGCCAAGGGATATCAACACAAGGCCACAAATAAGTAACCATGGACATTGAATAAGATTCTCAACACCTTCATCTCCGAGTACATGATGAAATCCGAATAAGGAATAGGTATAACAGTTCAATAGATGTATCGGGATTGGAGCAACTATTGGCTCGTTGGATTAGGAATCTAGTTTGTTTTAACTGTTTTTCCAGAATTATAAGAAATTGACGCTTTGTATTCAGAATTATTTTGAGCCATGTATTGTATATATATATATGCCTGTGTGTGTGTGTGCTCACTTGAGCAAAAACACGAATTGTGTGAGACGTATGAAGAGCATAATTGAGTGAAGTGTTGTTTCAGATTTCCGAGTTTGCAATATATAATTTCTATTGTGAGTGGTAATTTCTTGTTGGTAATCTAGTCGAGTTAGAGTACATGAATACTGTGAGCGTGGGCCCACTCACATGTACAATCCTGTACCATTTATTTTCTGTTCATAGTTATTTGTTGCTAGTATATTCATGTATGATTATTAGCCTATGTCTTTTCTATGGTAGTGAAGTGTATGCTGAGGAATGGATGTATGCTGCATAATGGCCCCTGAAAATCGCTGAATAATGACAGTCAATAATTATTAGAGCCAATATATCTCAACCATTGCTTATAGTAGGATCCTTTGTCCATTCTAACATTTTATGTTGAATCTGGGTATACGTAGATCCTAGCCACTACAATAACTTTGACATCATTCACAGGATTATGAATGGGGACCGTTAAATTTGCTAAGTCTACTCTTGCTGTGTTAGTTTGATAATAATTTATGAATACAATAGGTTTTAATATTTCTTTTTGGATAAGTATACACATTTGCTCCAGAACCACAATACTTTTGAATTTCGCTAAGTGAACATTCAAGGGTTAAGCCTATGATATCTCAGAAAACTTAGTCCCGAGAGATACCACAACAAGGAAAAAGGTCAAAGTATTGTGACTCATTTATTTCCTGTCCATAGTTTACATTTTGCTAGTTCTATTTTCTGTGTAAACTGCACAAAGTGCCTCGTAAGTACACATTGAACCTCATGTTGACATAATTAATGAATGAGCGTAATACAATGCTAAAAAATTAAGAGCTATATTTTTACCTCGTCATTTTGGTGCCGTTGCCGGGGAGGCACTCAAGGATTTAAGACTTTAGCCTTAGGATCATTGTAGGAGCAATACCAGGCTGAAGGGAAATCCCTAGGGAGTTCACAACTACCCTCAGATATCCCTTGCCCAGGATATTGTCCTTAGCGATTATCACAGGATGCATGACTCAAGGCACTAAGAAACCTCGTGGACATGGTGGAGGGACCACCCGTGACACTAATAAACAGGTTAGTAAAAGTGGAGAAAAACAAGGTACTCATCGTTACTCAAAAGTAGCATCCAACAATTTGGAAGAGCCACCAGAACTCTACTGTTGGTTTAGTCATAGAGCCTCCTTCCTCTGAATCTCCCAAAAACCAAGACCATCCCATTGAAGGATCCGAATCAGAAGAGCATAGTAACCCTATTGAAGAGCCAAAAAACTCCGTCGCCTATGAAGAATCTATGTGGGGAGAAAAAAAATTAAACATGGGAGAAGAAATGGAAACATCGAAGAAGAAATAACCAATCACATTTGAATTTCCTATTTAGGAGTTTGAGGGCATACTTCAAATGAAAAACATTCCACCCTCTGCTTTACCGAATTTTCATGGATTGCCAAGTGAGGACCCTGACACCTTCCTCTTTGAATTTGATGTCTTTCGCTGAAGTTATGACTACTATTTTGATGCCCATAAACTTAAACTGTTTCCTGCCACCTTGAAAGAAGTAGCTCTTCACTGGTTCATGGGACTCTGAGGAAATTCTATCAGAACCTGGGATGAAATGAAGCAGAGATTTCTCAAGAAGTACCAGGATTACCGCAAGTAAGGGTTATACGAGAAGATATTTTTAGAATGACACAGGAGGAGGAAGAAACCCTCGAAGATTATGTAGAGAGGTTTCAATACAACTTACAAAGGACCAAGCAAAACACACTTGATCCCGCAACATTACGTATTATCTTCCTAAGAGGAATTAAGGATGATTGTATGGATGCATTAAATCTCATGGGGGTCGGGGATATCTCCCAGATGACTTATGACGATATCTGTGAACTGTGTAAACATTATTCATGAGGTATTACTAAGTTTGGGAAAGGCCCCTGCGATCTAGTCTCTAGGGTCACAAAGTCGTTAGGAGGAGTTACCAGAACCGAAATAGGAAACATGTTGGAAAACTTTAAAACCAATATCCTTAGTTCGCTTAGCTCCCAATTGGATACCTTCCAAGCAAAGAAAAAGAAAGAAGAAGACGACCTAGCGTTGGTCGTCTTCTGTTTTAGATGTCGAAAAACACACCCTCTAAGGGAGTGTCCTCTAGATAACATAGAAATATGTGGTATCTGCGAACAAATTCACGATACTAAGAGTTTCCCTTCCTTGCCTGAACTAAAAGAAATCTACCAAGGGGCCACTGGGGAGACATAACAAATCTGTTTTATGCCCCAAAAGCGACCATGGATGCCCAAGGCACTAGGCATGACACAAGAGCAATCCCAATTTCCTCCATACTATACTCAGTATCAATATCCACAACAAAATTGGTATGCTTCCATGCTTTGGCAACAATGGAAACTCCAAATGCAGAACCAACCTTGGCAACAAGGCTGGAGAGGGCCTAATCTTCAACAATCCACTCCCCAAACACACCCTCCAATTCAACATCAACAACAACTACAATTACCATTCAACCAACCTCGTTCACGACCTACACAATTATTGCCCAACCAATACCAAATCCAAATAATAAAGTAGTTCATCCCGCCTGCAACGCTGGACTACCCTTCTTTCCCACATACGTCATTTCTCCTACGAAATTTCAAAACATACATCTACGATCGGGAAGAGTGGTTCATGATCAAACCTCACCCATCATTCAAGAACAAGACGATGAGGAAAATTCCCCCGAGTTAGAAAACCAGGATGTTAATCCCTCCAAGGAAAAACAAAACATTCCTCAGAAAAAATCCGATGAGCAGGAATTACTCTCAGAACCACCTTATCCATAAAGGTTAAATATAGAAAAGTCCCCCATACAACCAAAATTTGACCTTTTAGGAGAACTTCGAAACGTATGTGTAAAAATTCCTCTGTTCCAAGCTATCAAGGATGTTCCGATCTATGCTAAAGCTATTCGTAAACTCTGCCTAAAGAAACTAGGGAGGAAGAAGAAAGACCCAGAAACTGTTTATGTCATAGGGAAGCTAGTGGATCTAATGCTAGGAAAAGTATTTATGGCCAAATACATGGATCCATGAAGTCTGGTAGTCAAAGTCAACATTAATAACATTTCCATTGCACATACTTTGGTGGACTTAGGAGCAACCATAAATGTAATGACCAAATAAACCATGGAGAAACTTCAGCTGGCTGGTCTTCGACCTACCCCTACAGTCATTCAACTAGCATATAGATCCACAGTAAAACCCGAGGGGATGTTGGAAGATGTAATTGTTTCTGTAGACTCGTGGGAATACCCAATCGACTTTATGGTCCTACAACCAAAGGCCAACCTAGGGGGATACCCATTGATTTTGGGGAGACCCTGGTTGGCCACTGCCGACGCATATATCGACTATAGATAAAGTAATATGACCATCTCCCATGGGAACCCAACTAAGAAGCTAACCCTCTATCCTCCTGCTAAACCTTTCCCTAACCTATAGAACTCCCCCTAGGTCGAGGATAGTGATGAGGAACCTGCACAACCTCTGTTAATCCTTGACCAAGCATCAACATTTAAACAAGCAACTAAAGATGATTTTATCTGTACATATTTAGCACATACTCATATAGCCAGCCACCCAACTCTGAAGCATATCCTCAAAGAAAAGTTCCAGGAAGTCTATTTTCCAATTGAACCAACACAATTACTAGATGAATTGGTTCTTGTAGATGCTATCCCTGAAGACCAAATCTTAGCTGTTGAAATCCATCTTGGGAAAACCTTGAATATCGATGCTAAGCTAGATTCTTCTCAACAAAAGAAACTCATTGAAATACTAAGAAAACACAGTTTTTCCTTCACTTGGGACTATACTGACATGAAATGGATCCACCCTAATCTATGTACCCATCACATTTATCTTAAGGAGGATTCTCGACCTATTCGACAACCTCAGCGGAGGATGAACCCTGCTCTAAAGGATATAGTCAAGGGGGAGCTCCAGAATCTCCTTGACGTAAATTTCATTTACCCAATCTCCAATAGCAAATGAGTTTCTCCCTTGGTTATTGTGCCAAAGAAGAATGGCAAGTGGCGTATTTGTGTTGACTACAGGGAGATGAATAAGGCCACTTTGAAAGATTACTTCCCATTACCATTCATTAATCAAGTCTTGGATACCTTGGCGGGGAAAAAATATTTCTCTTTTCTTGACGGGTTTAGCGGTTATAATCAGATACAGATCACCCCTATGGATCAAGAGAAAACCACTTTTACATGCCCATGGGGAACCTATGCTTACCGAGTACTTCCATTTGGACTATGTAACGCTTTCGCTACATTCCACATGGTTGTCTTAGGGATATTCTCCGACTTGACCAACGATTGTGTGGAAATTTATATGGACGATTTTACTGTGTATGGATATACCTTTCAAGAAGTTGTAGACAATTTAGAGAAGGTCCTAATCAGGTGCTAAGAAACCAACCTCTCTCTTAGCCATGAGAAATGCCATATGCTTTGTACTGAGGGGGTTGTGCTAGGACACCACATATCACCTACATGAATCCAGGTAGGTCCTGCCAAGATCAAAGTCATTCGTGACCTTCCAGTACCCACAACCCAGAAAGACGTCCGCAACTTTCTAGGACATGCAGGATATTATCGAAGATTTATCGAAAACTTTACAAAAATAGCATCTCCCCTGTTTTCATTACTCACAAAAGCTACAAAATTTTCCTGGAATGATCAATGTTAGACCGCATTTGAAACTTTAAAATAAAGATTATCCATTGCACCTATCTTGCGGGGTCCCAACTGGACCATACCTTTCCATATCTCTACAGACGCCTCAGATACAACCATTGGAGATGTTCTTGGACAGAAAGAGGAACAATGTCCGTATGCTATCTATTACATCAATAAAAATCTTACCCCTGTTGAAAAGAACTATTCCGTCACCGAAAAAGTGTTTCTTGTTGTTGTGTATGCTATTAATAAATTTCTTCATTACATCACATGTTATTTAGTCTTCATACATACTGATCACTCTGCCATTCGTTATCTTATGAACAAGTCCATCACCAATGGCAGGGTGACCAGGTGATTGCTCTTACTACAAGAGTTCGACATTTCAATCATTGATAAAACAAGGAAGGAAAATGTCGTTGTTGACTTCCTCTCTCGACTCACCAATGAAGGGGAAACCATTCCAGTGGAAGATAACTTCCCAGATGAACACTTGTTCACTTTATGTACTAACACACCATGGTTTGCAGATATCGCTAACTACTTGGCTGCAGGTAGACTCCCACAACATCTATCCCCAAAATATTGTCAAAGGGTTATCCGACAGAGCGCAACATATTCCTGGATAGAAGGATATCTCTTCCATATCGGGCAAGATCGTATTATCCGACACTGTGTTCGAGAAGACGAAATGTATGACATCCTAAAAGCATGTCATGATGAACCTTGCGGCGGCCACTTCGCAGATAAAAGGACTGCAAATAAAGTACTGCACCTGGGGTATTACTGGCCGACCATCTTTAGGGATGCCAAGAAGTATGTCAGGAGTTGTGACAAGTGTCAAAGAATGGGACGACCTGTGAAGTCAGATGAGATGCCCCTTCAACCTCAACTTCAGATAGAAACCTTTGAGAAGTGGGCCCTAGACTTCGTGGGACCTATTAACCCACCATCAAAGGAGAAGATATACATTCTAGTGTGTACGAACTACGTGACCGAATGGGTTGAAGCCAAAGCACTTCCAAAGACCACAGAGGATGCAATGGCTAACTTCTTATACGAAGATATCTTCATTCGCTTTGGGGTTCCCTGAGAGATCGTCACTAATCAAGGGACCCAGTTCACTTCACGACTCATCCAGTCCATCACTAAGCAATTCAAGATTAAGCACCAGATGTCAACTCCGTACCACCCTCAGGAAAACAACCAGGTAGAAGTCACAAATTGAGTACTAGAAGCTATCCTGACTAAAACAGTCCAACATCATCATAAAGATTGGGCTGATAGGATCCCAGAGGCCTTATGGGCCTACAAAACCACCTGGAGGAACACCACAGGGTCTAACCCTTATGAATTAGTGTATGGAAAGCGTGTGGTTCTCCCCATCGAATTCGAGATCAAAACGCCGAGGATTGCACTGCAAGTGGGCCTGGATCTCTCGGAAGCCCAACAACATAGGCTTGAGAAGATTAATGAGCTTGATGAGATTTGCCAAGCTGCAATACATCAAATTGGTTTAGTCCAACAACATAGAGCTAAATGGCATGACGAATTCATCAAAGAGAAGAAGTTTAAAGAGGGGGATTGGGCCCTCCTGTTTGATTCACGGTATAAGGATTTTAAAGGCAAGTTCCACACCCGATTGCTCGGATCATACGAGGTAGATACCATATACGACAATGGCTCCATTAAACTACGTACCATTGACGAAGCAAGGACATCACTTATGGAAAATGGCCATCGACTAAGGTTATATCAGAGGCCCAAGACCAAGGAGGAATTTATTCAAGAATTAATCAAACACAATGATCTCAATATAATGGGCACAATGGCATCGCCACCTGTGCCCGTTGTTCTGTGACCTATTTTTACGCCGTTTCCCAAAAAAAAAAAAAACAGAGAAAAGAAAAGTAATAAAGATCTGGCAGTGAAAACCTGGCCTCAGGCGTTGTCGGCACTGATGATATTGGAAAACCAATTACTGGCCAATATCACCCAATTAAGGAATTCCAGTTGCGAAAACCCCTCGGGGCACAACATAACGGATTCTTGTTTGAAAACCGGGTCACCGACAGACAAGGTTTGTTAAAAATCTAAAAAAAAAAGAAAAGAAAGAAAAACATCTATAACAAAAATGAACAACAAATGTCTGGCGGTGAGGTCACAATCTACATCTTCTTTCTGCCATATCATTTTTGAAGTATGCAAGGATATGATCAAGTTGCAATTATTGCGTTGATCCTGTAGGGTTATAAGGGGCATGTCATAACCAACAGAATTCAACAAGGCAATAGTGGAACACTTGCACCTACAATCTTCCATTGAATTAGTTCCGGTTTTTTCTAACAACTCATTTTTTTTTCTCTTTTGTGAAATAGAAATTGGGAGATTATTTGACAAAGTGATAATACTACTAACTTTACATTCCACTAAGCACTACACCTAAGGTCTACCCACTACCAATACAACCCTATCTTTATATGCTACGTAATGAACAACGTAGTGATGAATGACACCTAATAACCCTGCCTAACTACATTACTAACCATGTGTCACTATACCATGGTGACTATACACTTAACCGTTTCTTAGCCTTCCGACCATTACGTAGCAAGCATAATCATACTCTGATCAACCATGAAGTAACAATAATTCCGACGATTATAGTGTCATCCCCTCTACGTATAAAACACAACAATATTTTTTTTCTGAACCACCCCTCTATCGTACCTTTCCGCCCAATTCTTTTAAATCGATACACTTGGCATGAAAGGGTACAACCCGAAGCACTACACATTATGAATACACCCATTCGCCAGTACATAGCACCGTAGCCACAATATCTCATCCATTATCCCATACATTCAAGTATCTACTCCCCTAACAACTATGCAAGGGCAGAGTCAAGATCATTCTAAGTGCGAGCACATAGTCAGGATCAATTCTAAATGCGAGCACAAAGTTGGGATCAATTCTAAGTGCAAGCACAGGGTGAAGTTACAGAACAGAGTCGGGTTCTAAAAGTGATTATACAACACGACGAGAGGGTAGAGTTGGATCAATTCAAAATACAAGCACATGGTGAAGTTACACATGGCCGAGTCACGATTAATGCCAAGCACGGGCACAAGATAAAATTGGGATTAATTCCAAGCAGAGTCGGGTTCAACATTGTATCCCGACCACGAACACAATTAAAGGTTCAATCCTAACCATGAACACAGGTGAAGTCGGGTGCAGTCCTAAGCATAAAAAAAATGATATTAAGCTCGCCCATATCCCGACTAGTTGGACACTAGTCATCACAAAGACGAATCGGGCTAGGCCAACTACGAGAAACAGAGGCAGGATAAGTCGATAGTTATGAGGAGCATGCACATGAGCTGAGTGCAAGTTTAAAAATCACAAGTAGAACGACGAAGGCTGCTGCAAAGAGATACATTGAGATTTTGAGGTAAGAAGGAGTTTAAATATCATTCTGTAGCATTTTCTTTTGAGCAATTTTCTTCTTTGAAAAATGGGAGGGGCAGGGAATAGAAATGAGCCCAATAATATTGAAAATATTAGAAAAAACCCAATAGTCACGAGGATATTCGAGTAGGCTGGATGGCTACAGTTCCTAGAAAAATTCAAAGGATTTGATCTTGATCTTACCATGGAATTTGCTCAGAGTTTTGATGGCAAACAAGCTATTGTTAGAAGATTAAATATCCTTGTATCTGAAGAGTCTATGAGAAGAATTATAGGGCTGCCACTGCAAGGAGAAAAATGGTATAAAAACTTCAAAGTAGCCCCTGAATGTTGGATCCCATTTCTTAAGGCACCATCCCCACTTCCAGACCTGAGAAGGGGGATAGCTAGGGAAACACTAAGCCCTCCATGGGATGAGGTGGTATTTCACCTATAAAAGTTTGTTATTTGTGAGGGGAGGTATAACTTGGTCCACCATTATCACATCAGGCTCTTGCTGCATTTAAGATGGAAAAAACCACTTAGCATGCCTTACTATTTACATAAAAGCTTGTCTAAAATGACTGAGTTTTTAAGAAAAAAACGAAATCCTGAAACTGCTATGTATCACAAGGGTCTCATAATGATGGTTATAAGTGAGGAGATGAACATATTAGGGGTTTCATGGAGCAATTTCATGGGATAAACACGATCTAAACCCAAAATGAGGACCTTACCACCTAAGAAGAGGCTCGAGGGAATCACTATAGGGTGCAGAAGATCCACTAGAGTCTCTCAGAAATTTTTAGGCACAACCATTGTTGAGGAGGAAGATACAAAGTCCGAAAAAGAGGAATTTGATGAACAAATTGGTAAAAACTTAGAAATGGGAGGAGAACATGATGATGTCATGATCGATATTGTAGCAGAACTTGAAGGGGTAGAACCCCCACTTTTGGATACAGAGCAAACTTGTATGGGATTTGAAATTTCCCCTTCCTCCCCTTCCTCAACCAAGGTAGTAAATGAGTCTCGGGACATTCCAGCCAGTCAATATTTCATTCATGGGCATAAAGGACATGAGAAGAAGAAGAAAAATGGAAAAAGACAAGTGGAACCAAAGCCTTTCCGATTTTGCAGCCCTAACTACCGAGCCTTGCTTAAGAAAAATCAAAGACTCTTCCTGTAGAATAAAAATCTTAAAAGCAGATTGATATATCATAAGATCCCAAGTGATGAAAGGAATCTAATGGAGGAGATTCAAGGATAAGAAGTGTCGGAAGAGAGAGTGGAGATTTGTGCAAAAATCCATGCAGAGGAAGCACAAAAGATTTTTAATACTTTCCTAGATAATGTCATTACCAACACTTATGCTTTCATGCAGTTGAAACCTAATCTACCTCAGTGGAGAAACAAGGAGGAACTCTTTGACCTGGGGATCATCAATAAAGAATCCCACATGCAAGCCATAGAAAATCTCAAGGCAAGGTGGTTTTCCATGTACTTACAACAAGAACAAAGATGGATTGACATGATTAAACAATATAAGCAACAACTGGAGGACACAAATAAATTAGTACAACAGACTACTGAGATTGCCTTTGAAGGAATATACAATAGAGAGCCACCTAAGTCTTATCTCCTCTTCTTGCATGATGGGTGGGCAACCTTTAGACTGAAACAATTGGCAACATGACAACCTCATGAGATTAAACAACCAAATGAGTTTGTCAACATCTATGTTTATGCAGAAATGAAGGATCAAAATCTGTTGTGTGAACTATATATTTATAATTTCATCCTCCCTGACAATGCCCACTGGAATCCTAACCTCGGTGTTGGTGATGTTCAGTTAAGGGCATTCACCTCTCATATCCTCGGTCTCTCTCAATGGAAGAAAGATGCAGAATTCTATAAGAGAATGGAGGCCGGGGCAAGCCTAAATGTGAGGGGTGAGTACCCATTGCCTCATATTATGAAATATGATCTACAAAGTTTAAGGGCAGATCCATGAGATGTCATCACCATTCTCCAACACCACAAATTTTCCATAATAGACTTCATGCAGGTTTCTAGAGCACATTCAGTCCATGCACTATTGATTTGTCATGATATTATGAAATTTCTCCCTAAATATCTAAGGGACTGAAACTCAATAGGATATCCATATTTCGGATTGGCACTTAATCGGGATACATTCTATGCCAACTCCCTACTCAGATATGGTAGTCGATGGATAGGGCTGAGATTTCACTTCCCTATTATTTGGTGCTCCAACAGGTTCTATAAAGCCTCTACTACTTGGGATGAGGAAGAGGAAAGGCTTCAATGGTTATAGATGGAAATGACCCTTGGGTAATACAATCCAGGTGATTTTGGACACCTAGCCTATGACTCAGGCGCAGTCCATGCATGGATAGTAGAAGAGGAATAGGTTGCATGAGGACATACAACCAGGTCAACAAGGGGGAGATGATGAACCCCCACTTTGGCATCCTTTTTGTTCTCTATATCCTATATACATATGAATTTTTCCTTTATTTTTATATTTCCCGTAGACTTATCTCTATAAAGTCCTACCTTTATCAAAGGTATTACCACTGCCACATAACCATCTTAATTTATTTTCATAGATTAGAATTAGAATGAGTTTTAGACGATATTTGACTTATTATATGTGTGTGATTTCAATAACATTAATTTTGGCCATAGAATGCAAGGTTCCAGGTTCATTCTCTTGAAGATATACAAAGATATATATATGCAAGGCATTTTAAGAATATATATCTTCAAGGCATTTTATGAAGAAATATATTATATTCTCAGGAGAGAGTATTTTAAGAAGATATATCCAGTTGACAATGCAACATCCTATGTTCCATTTTTCATATATATATATGTGTGTGTGTGTGTGTGTGTGTGTGTGTGTGCCTGTTATACATGTTTATATATCAGCTTAAGTGTCTGATACTAGTCAACATTAAGGATACAATTAGCACGATAGCACCTTGAACGAACAATTGGCATGTGAACAAGTGGCATGGGTGGTGTTTATTATTCAGTTGAGCACCAAGGGATGCACAAGGCCACACATAAGTAACCGTGGGCATTGAATGAGATGATCAACATCTTCACCTCCAAGCACATGATGAAATTTGAATAAGGAACATGTATAACAGTTCAATAGATGGATAAGGATTGGAGTAACTATTGGCTCGTTGGATTAGGCATCTAGTTTGTTTTAAGTGTTTTCCTAGAATTATAGAAAATTGACACTCTGTATTCAGAGTTATTTTGAGCCATGTATTGTGTGTATATATATATATATGTGTGTGTGTGTTCACTTGAGAAAAAGCACTAATTGTGTGAGACTTATGAAGAACAGAACTGAGTGAAGTGTTGTTTCAGATTTCAGAGTTTGCAATATATAATTTCTGTCGTGAGTGGTAATTTCTTGTTGGTAATCTAGTCGAGTTAGAGTTTATGAATACTATGAGTGTGGGCCCACTCACAGGTACAATCCCGTACCATTTATTTTCTGTAATGGCCCCTGAAAATTGCTGAATAATGACAATTGATAATTATTAGAGCCAATATATCTCAACCATTGCTTATAGTAGGATCCTTTTTCCATTCTAACATTTTATGTTGAATCGGAGTATACGTAGATCCTAGCCACTACAATAACTTTGACATCATTCACAGGATTATGAATGGGGACCGTTAAATTTGATAAGTCTACTCTTGTTGTGTTAGTTTGATAATAATTTATGAATACAATAGGTTTTAATATTTCTTTTTGGATAAGTATACACATCTGCTCCAGAACCACAATACTTTTGAATCTCTCTAAGTGAACATTCAAGGGTTAAGCTTATGATATCTCAGAAAACTTAGTCCCGAGAGATACCACAACAAGGAAAAAGATCAAAGTATTGTGAATCGTTTCTTTCCCGTCCATAGTTTACATTTTGCTAGTTCTATTTTCTGTGTAAACTGCACAGAGTGCCTCGTAAGTACACATTGAACATTGGGTTGACATAATTAATGAATGAGCATAATACAATGTTAAACAATTAAGAGCTATATTTTTACCTCATTAGTTGCTTTTACATTGATCCACTAAGACATGCATGAAGGGTGCACTTGTCTCTAGGATAGATAATTGAGCAGTGTTGTTACCTTAACACCTTCAGATCTCAAATGGGGTTTTTCGTGATTTGGATTTCATCCCTTGTAGTTTGATCTCTGGTTCACAGAATATGGGGGTTCACAACAACTACTTGTTTGTAGAGCAGAGAAAAAAACATTGTTTTTTTTTTCCCAAATGTTACTATGAATTTTAATTATATTTCATGATGGTTTCACATCTGCACTTTGCCCATGGTTTTATGGTCTATCATGTAATTAAGTTGAAAGCAGATAGGGGACTTATTTCTTTTGGCATTAGTATTATCATTATTTTTTTAATTGTAATCTCAAGAGGACCTTGCATTGTTTTAGTTGTCTTTGGCATTTTAAATCCATTTCACTTATGTTCGTGACAATGCATAAAGTATCTAGATGAATTTCCAACCACTTGCTCCATGATTATATTTTTCCACCTTTTGAGATCATTTTCTTCCTTGAGGGTGGAAGGTTATTTCATTGGAACTTTTTTTTCCAATGAGTTTTAGGAGGTTTTCACTCTCTTTTTTCCATATCTTTGGCCCATGGACCCCTTTTTTTATTCTATCAGGTGCGATGCATGTAGTATTTGATGAGCACTCCAAAGACTGGGAGCACAACAATGTTTGATGACTTATTTTTACTTAGAGATTTGCTTTAAGTACCTTGATGAAGGACTTTGTTTGCTTTCATGGGGCCCTCACACACATGTGCCCACTTGAATATTTCTCTTTATCATTAAGTGATCATTATGTAGTATTCACTTGATAGTTATGATCACTACCTCTATTCCTCTATGCTCCTTTCATGATGGGATGTTGTCTTGGTAGATGTATTGTTTTGAGAACAATTTTTTGGTTCGCTTGGAGCATCTATGTTGATTGTTATTAGTGTTTTTCCATTTTCTAACAAATCTTCTTCAACTCCAACATATTCAATGATCTTCATAATGTGTGCATCGATTTTTCATGGCACACCTTAGAGTATTTATGTGATCACTGTGGTGTTTCTTTGATCTTGTACCTTTGGGACAGATCCTTTCAATGTCAACATTATCATCTTTGATGTCATCTTTTGAATATTGCTCATTGACAAACTTTTGATACTTTTGTGCATTTTACACCTTGTCATGGTTAAATTGTCAAAATTAAAAGATATTTTTGTGATGCGTAAAAATGAACAAATATCAACACTAATTAATGTCAAGGCTTACCACTATCAACACTACAACAAAACTAAAATTAATCTCTAAGTACAATAGTGTTAAACGTTAGAGTAATTGCCTCAAGCAAAAGATTGAATGTAATCCATATCATTCTTGTATTGAAAAATAATGAATATACTTATAAATAATAATACTTATGAATCTTACTTATGCATTGATTATCATGAACTAGATACAATTACTATGAAGTGATTTTTTTATTTTTATTTTATTCATTAACAAAATATTAAGAAATGAGAGAGAGATATTTCTTGAACTTGAACGTATGATTATGGAATTCATAGATGAGAATGAATTTAAAAGTAATTTTAACAAATTTTCATATTCAAGAGTCACTAGGAGTTTGAAGTAATGCTATATGGATTAAAAAATTATCCCAAAATAGTTTTGGCCACCACGAATCAAAACTTTTACCTTTTGCTAAGAAAGATTGTTCTTGTACTCTCAATGATTTTCAATGTATATAATAATGTTGAGAAAATGCAAATGGACATTCTGCACTAGTTATTAAGCATTCTAGAATACAATAGATTCTATACTAAGCAATCTAATTGTAATTTGGATTAATAGAGGTAAACTGTTATGAAAAATAATGTAAACTGTTATGAAAAAGAGAGTCTGTGTTTGATATGTAAAAATATTAATAGCCAACATACAAGAATATATTAATATATCATTGTTGTTATGAAGATTTTTGTATTTTATAGGATCATATTATTGGGGGTTTTAAAGATGTTAAGCGATCATTAATTGGTCAACATCTATTATCATATCATTTTTCTAAAGGTTTCTGGTTCTCGTAGGATCATATTATTGGTGATTGTTAAAAAATTATACTTAAGCCACTTTGCACTTACTTGATGAATATAAAATTATTCCTTTCAGTAAAACAAAGTTGTAAAAGAAAATTTCCAAAAATAGAATAAATAAATGCCATTCATTGTAATATTTTCTATCCAATTTCCATCAAGCATTTAGGAATGTGTTAGCTTGGAAACATGTATTAATGATATAGTCTTCCAATAAGGATGCCCCATCACTTTTGAGAGTGTAAGACTTAGCCCCACTGAACAACTTGAATACACATAAATTGGAAATGGTCACCATTAACACCGCCCTAATAAAATGGAGAGAATATTGAGAAGTAAATTCCTATTAAAATTGGATCACAATATGTCAAAATGCTTCTATTAGTTTAAATCACTATCAACTAAACAATAGAAGAGGATCAATGAATTTCATGTGTTCAACTTTGAGATCTCGCTTAAAGAGAGAAGGTATAATAATCAAAGATGCTCTCCTCGTGGGATGAAAATACCAATCCTTTACTCTATTTCCATTGTCATTCCAAAAGGGAGACATGAAATTCCATCAAAATGTGTGAAGAGTAAACTCGTTAAAGACATTCAACCCAACTCAGAGAAGACAACTTACAACCCTGTTGGAAATGATGTTCTTAGACAAAAATGAAAACTTAACTTGTGCCAACATCCAATTATAAAAAAACAAATATTGAAAGAAACAATATTCAAACATTTTGTTTTTTTCAAAACATATTACAACATTTAATAACCATTCTTACCAAAACAAATGAAGAATGAGATACATCAATCGGTTAAAGAATTTGACATGCGGTGATCAAGGAAAGGAGAATACATAGTTCATCATGTAGGGAGGAAGAGAGGATCACCTAAAGTTTCAACACATATGAGTTTCAGTCCAAAGTCCTCAAAGGGGAAGGTCCAAACATATCTCCTACGGTTATGAACTTAAGGGCATTAAAAGATGAAAAAAAGACCACTACACTTTATTCTTACATATAGGGTTTCAAGTGCAAGTGAAAGGAAAGAGAATGAACCCTACTCTAATAGACCAAACTAAGTACACAATTTAAACTATGAGAAGAATGGAGTAAATCTATTGTCTATTTCTGATTGATAAGATGAATCCATGAGACACAAAAAACAAGAAATTGGGAAGAGTGCGCCTAGAGTGTATGGTCTGTCTCCATCTTAATCCCCCTATTGTTGTGTAACAACAATAATAACATCTCAAGGAGCACTACTTAACTTTAAAGGAGAGGATGGTGACCCTATCTGGATGGATGGTGTGCTAACAAGCCCCGCAATAGATTCAATGATTGAACTCTTTACTTATTGTTTTGCTTCATAAAACCAACCTCCAACTCTCATTCCAACGACTCCCCCCAATGATGATTCCTAATGCATTGAAAAGATAAGAAAAAAAATCCAATAAGGAATGACAAAACCCTATAAGACTATCTAAGGTTGTTTTGTAGCAAAATAAGAGTAGAATAACATATTTGTGGGAAAATAGTAGAATAACATATTTGATCTCCAAATTAGCAAGAGAAGTCATCTATTTTTAGTTCAGATTGTGAAAATGTCGAAAACATAATCCCACTACTAACACCTTAATAATTTGCACAAAAAAAACACAATTGTGCGATATTCTGTCAAACACCAAAAGAATCCAATGCCGACACAATGAAAAACTTTGACCACAAAAGACACTAAAATACTAGAATAAAGACCCACTAGGAAAAAATGTTGATATGGGTATAGAACAATAATAAAAATACTTACATACAAGAATAGAAACCTGAGAGAGAGGGAGGGAGAGGGAGGGGGGAAGAGATAGCAAGTAGAAAGGAGATTGGCACAATGTACACATATACTATACTCTTCATTGTATTATCTATTTATAAAGGTACACAACTATTGGACAACGATCAAGTTTGGCCAAATATTGTAGGGTTATAATAAAATATACATATTTAGTTGGGTGATTAAGTGTGACCAAGATCTATATTAATTCTATACAATAATATAGGGAAAATAAAGTAAAAAGTGTAAATTACAACTATAATACATATTCTAACTAAGTTCACTAGGAACTTAGGGACAAAGTTTCATCAATTTTTCCTGACTAAGAGGAAATTGTAATCCTTGAGGTTTAATGATGGTACTCACTTCCTAGCAAAGAATGACATAGTTGGTAGGAGCTATATGTTGGTTTGAATGTATTGGATAAACACTAGGAGCCAAAACTTTGCTAAAATTTGGCATGGTGCAACTATTAGTGTTTGGTAAGACAGAGAAATGTCCTCAATGAAGGCTTGTACTTACCACATGTTACTAAAGGGTAGGTACAAAAGTTATAATGGGTATATCTATGTGGAAGGGAACTGTGAACAAGGGGTTTTAGAAAATGATGCAATGTCATTTGCTTTAGGGATATGTTGAGTGGGACATGGACTCAATAATTGGAGTGGCACCTCCTTGTTGAAGTCTACAATTGATCTAGGAGGATCAATGAAGAGTGGAGGAACTAGGATTATGGAACTTAGGTTATAGTGGTGGATCCACAATGGTAGGTTCTTCGATTATTTATTGTAGTTCAGTAAGGAGAGCCTTGGACATTTTGGCTACAAGGCATGTAATTGATCTTTAGAATATCCATAATGGTCGACGATAATAATGATATTTATTCTTCCCATAGCCCTTGGGAGTGATTATATTTAGAGAAAAACCAATAATGGTTGATACAATAGGAGAAGCAAATCCATTTGTTTGTGAGGCTGTGGTGGTTGTTGAGAGGGTTGATTATCCTTAGCTTCTATTTGGAAGCTACTTGAAAGCCATGATCTAATGAGGAGACATGAAATAGTTCTAGTTATGCTATTATATGCAGACACAACCTAGAAATGAATTTGACAAAGAGGATAATTGTAGAAACCTTTACCTCAAGTTTGATGGAGATTCCATTGGAGTCCTTAATGAATTACAAATAACTTTCTAGGATTACATCGTTGAACTCTAACAAGTAGAAACACTTGTGGACAATGTTACTAAATTCATCTCAAGTGCCAATTGGAGGTTGCTTGGAGGTTTTTAGTTGTTGGTGGTGTCTTCCACCATGTGAGGCTTGTTCTTCCGTGTGTACCTTTAGCTTCAAGGATCTTGTAAGTGTATATTATTGTACATTAAGTTTTGAAGTAGGATTCCATACTATGAATTTAGGAGATGATCCTATCCCCATTTAGGGCTCCATTAAATTTAGAGACAAAAACCTTTGTGCCCAACAAGAAAGAATACTAAGCAAAGGGATACCCATGGAAATATTGAGTTGAGGTTATGATTGGTTTTGTAGCATTTGTTAGAGGGATTACTATTTAGTGGAAATGAGTTGTTGGAATATACTTATATCTTGCATCATTTTAGCCTAAAAATTCTATTTTTTTTTAATAATAAGGGTTTCTAGTAAGAGATGTTGCTACTCCTATAGTTGTGCGACCAAAATTTGGGAAAGGTTAGTCTTGAGAGTATCCATAGTCACTATAGGTTTTATGGAGAGAAATATGACATAAAATAATGTATCAAGAGGTAAGGTTTCTCAATTGGGATTAGTGATCTAAGAGTTATAGGTGTGGATTAGGGTCTACAACAAAAATTCACAAAGTGTAGGACCTTCTAACAGGTCTAATTAGTAAAATAGTATCTTTATGTAGGTTTAATTAGCACCCTTGTGCATGTTTAATCAATGAAATGGTACCTTTATGAAATTTTAATTAGTAAACTGGTATAATAATCAATAAAATCAATAGTCGCACTAAAGCCCACGATTGTAGGAAAAAAAGTAAAATATATTGTATAAAAGTAAAATGGTAAGGGATGTTACTACTAAAACTATCGCTAAGGAAAAATCCATCCCTGCGAAGGAGAGCTTGGGAAACATATAGGAAAGTTGCCCACTGTCACCTTAGTGGCCTTGCCTTTACACTTTAAGGCTAGGGTTCCTAACCTAAGGAGGGTATTCCTATGGGATCAAACTAATTTCTATCATTATAGTTGGACGGGGAAGGATTAGGAATTGGTTTTACTTAGGGTTTACTATCTTCTCTTAAGGGGTTAAGACAACTCTAGCATGAGAGAAGAAAATTTCTAATGAGCTTGAATAAGATGTGACTTAGAAAACAAAGCTCAATGAATGCTTGGAAGTAAAGTGTTTACATGCAATTGTATTAAAGTGTCACAACCATGCACCATTCATCGTCGTTATTTCATACAATTTATGAGATTGCATAGCATGCACTCTTGTTTGAGGTGTGAGAATCAGTATAAATTATGCTCAATTAAGGGATTAAAGTGCATATATTCAATATACCATAATCAATGAAAGATAAAATTTGCACAACATGCATCCATTCAAAACATACCTTCAATAAAAAAAATTATATGGAGATATTTAAGTGGAAAGAAAGGTCATTCATCAAATTAGCATATTCAACCATGAACCATTGACTAGCTACCATACCATCATGTGTCCAAAATACCAACAATGTTATGAGGTCTCATAACATGTATTAAGTATATCATTGACTAGACCATATTTGTGATATAAACCAATGAAATATATAAGAAAGGTACCAAAAGTGACTTATGATGAGTAAGTAACAACTTAAACCATTACCATATTAGGTTTATTTTTAGATTTGTAAAGCACTGACCACTTAATTATTTATGACAGATTTTTTGATCATGAACATTATTTTCAAAGACTGTAACTTTTTTCTAATATTGACCAACATACATATACAAATGTAACTTAAGAACCAAACTATAACACTGGACAATTTGCAATTTTATGACAATCTTGAAGGAGACCTTGGCCAACAATATATGATACAACGTTAAGGCCATACATAATGTTGTTTTACCTTATTCTAGGTTGATTTGCATCTACATAAGGTGTGGAACCAAGATATCATAAAACACTGTCTAGGAGACAATGGTATTAACCTCCTTCTTGTACACTATACCCTACAATTTTAACAATAAGCAAAGGAGGTTCCTAGAAACAATATCAAGGGGCAATGTTGAGCCCCTATATAAGGTCATCGATGTCCCTTTGAAATCAATTGGTTGGTAGCTACAAGGTAGGGAAGGAATGCCTAAAACTCTTGCAAGCTGGAATGTCAACATACATCCTTACTTCTCTGCAGTTTTGGACAACAAATAGGCTTCTAGACAACAATGAAAGGGGCGACAATGATCATAGTTAAAAAGGGCCATTATCCCTTTTGGTTTATAATTTTGGTAGCTAATATTATTGGGAGAAAGAAACACCTCAAACATTGCTCAAAATGTATATGGAAAGATGAATTACAAACCCTTGTCCACATACATGTATTCAAAAAACCAAAGATGGACAACAAGTTCAATACAATAGTTCCAAGCATGTGTATTAGGGCATCCAGTAATAATTAGACAAGATTTAAATCAAGGGTGCATCATTAGTCCACCGATGTTAGATCTTTTTTAGGTAGATGAGTAATAGGATGACTAGATAAAACCTTAAATGTGCCAACTAAGGAGATATTCATTTAAAACAAGTTAGCATACGTACGATCCAAGTATAATATCTATCAGTGAAGTTCAAACAATCTAGATCCAAGATAAAGCATGATGAAACCCTAGATTGCAAAAAAAAAGGAAAAAAAAATGTTTTTTTAGGTTTTGGGTGGTTGAAGACAATGATGGACTAGTGCCTTTGGAGGGCTACATGGTCTTTATATTAGATCTAGTTGAATCCTAGGGTTTAGGATGAGACAATGTTGATGGCACCCGAAGGAAATCCCCTCAAGCTTTGTCTAGGGTTATAAGGTTCCCCTTAGATTTGGATGGGAGGATTGGTCCTTTAAGAAGCCTTTCCAGGTACTAGCAAGGTGATCTTAAAGGTTGGCCAAGGAAAAAGGAAAGTGCCCTAGGATGTCCTACCTTAATGTAATGAACAAGTCTTCAATGGTGAAAAGGGGAAGGCTAGAAAATCATACCTTGAGAACCCTTCCAAGTGGAGAGTTTTGCCCTTCTTTCGCCTAGTAGTAGCCTTTGTCTTTCAACAAATATGACAAGTGATTATCTAAATCCTTGAAAAATACTAGCATTCTGAGTATGTAGGTTTTGACAGTTAGTCATAATGATAGACAAACTTTTTGGATAAATGTGGTGTAAGAAATTTTGAAATGTCCAACGTTTCGAGTGGACACTCCACCCATCATCAAGGAAAAATGAAGCTGATATGTTATAAAATAGTACTAAGGTTTGTATTTATAATGGAATATTAGCAAATGACCAATTCCGAAGAGTAAACATAATAAAATATTGAATTACCCGTTAATATTAGATGATAAATTAATGTAAATAATAAATTAGTCATAACTTTAACAAAGTGAGATAATAAAAATAATGAAAATATATTATAAGGAATAGGAAACATTGTTTTGTTTTTTGAAAAGAAGATATAAGTTGTAAGTTAGATGAAGAAAAATTATGAAAAAGAAGACATGAGTTGTAAGTTAGATGAAGAAAAATGATGAAAAAGAAAAGAACCATAGGATTGCAAGGAGAAGAACAATTCAACGAGAGAGAGGAGGTGAAGCGAAAAACCAACTAGGGTTAGGAATGGGAAAATATGGCGAATAAAATCTAAACAAAATATGATTAATGATCTAGGTGATGAATGGTGGACTTTCGGGATTGGCTAAGTTTGTAGCCATCTTCACGATTAAATTTATTAGGATGCTTTTCAATTTCAAGAGCTTCTCAAATAAGGTGGGAGGAGTAATAAGGGGTCGAGGCTAGTACTTTAGTTTGGTCAAAACAAATTAGGTGTTTGGATTTAAATGAGTGTTTAGCAATATCTAATTTAGATATTTGGTTGTGGGTAGTATTAGCTATATGCTCTTTAAGACGAGCTTTGAAGGATCTCCCAGTTTGACCTACGTAATATTTTCTAGAGGAGCAAGGAATTTGGTATACTCTTGGGCCAAGCATCAAGTCATATTTATCTTTAGTAGTTTTGAATAATTGTTTGAGGGTTTTATAGGGTTTGAACAAGGTTTTGATATTCTTCTTGGCCAAAATTACTGAAATATGATTGATAGTGCCTTAGATATAGGGAAGAGAAACAATAACACAAGGTGGGGAGGATGATGAGGAGTTTTTTGATTTGGGATTGCGGGTCGAGCAAAAGGCTTGGTTGATTTGAGAGACAAAGAGAGAGTAACCATTGGACATAAGGGCCTTGGTTAGGTGGTATTTTTATTAGCATTTCCCCACACATCTAATTCATTATGGAGATCCAAAAGAATAACTCTATCCCCTTTTTGGATGTTCTTATATCCCATCTTCCTAATGGATCCCTTACCCACCAAGTTTACAGGAAGAAGACTCATACTGATAGATACCTTCATGCCCATTCTCACGATCATCCAACTCAAAAATTTGTTGTTCTAAAAACTCTAATTACTCGAGCCATCCACATCTCTGCTCCTCAATTCCTCGAGAAAGAAAAATACCACCTAACTAAGGTCCTTATGTCCAATGGTTACTCTCCCTCTCAAATCAACCAATCCTTCCATCATCATGCAACACCATCAAATCATAAATCATGCAACATCATCAAATGGTCCAACTAACCACTTGTAACCACCTTTACGACCTATAACTAACTCCTCCAATGCTTTAATAGCTCCCATGCGTGGTCCAAGGAGAGATAATAATGCATGAATGTGAATACAATGTCAAACTAAGCAAGAATAACAAATCTGAATGGTCAGTGTGGCATGTGTGATGATGTGGAGTCATTTTCATGGCCAAATGCACTGCCATAGATCCCAATGCGGTGACATGTATCCCAATGTAGTATATAGATCCCAAGGAAAATTGCATGGATCCCAATGTTTGTATATATGATCATATATGAGTGCATGAATCCAAATGCATCATCAAAGATCCCCACGCAATGTCACATAACTTGAAGTATGGTACACATATCCCAATGCAATACACCCACTTGAAGTGATGGGTCTAGCCTCTTAGCAAGCCATTAGATGATAACACTTGGTGACATCTCTTAACACAACACAAAAAATAAGGGTTAGTTTTAACATTTTCCTAATTCTTGTCAATGGGAACAATATCAACCCTTATACATGCACCAAGTCCTAGGATAACCAATATTTACCAAGTATTATGGTTCAAAATTCCTAGAGACATTACTTTGTTAGTGAATCAATTTATATAATACATGTGTGATAATATACTATACTTAGGTTATAATATACATTTTGCCATAGTAAAATAATATCTTTATACTCAAAAGGGGTTTTAAGGAATAAATAAATATATATTTTTATTAAAAACAATGTAGATATGGTATAGTTTTGTAATAAGAAAAAGTGTAATTGGTTGAATGGTTGTATCATATTAATTTATTCTATATTAAAAAAAATATTTCTTTTTATACAATAATAATAATAATAATAATCTATTTTTAAGGTCACGGCCAAGCCACACCAAATTAGTGTATGAGACCCCCTTATTTGTGGGACATGAGACCCCCCTCCGCCCAGTGATTTGACTGGTAAAATCTACAGAGGTATACATACCCTACCCCCCTCTAGATTTGAACTTATGACCTCTTAAGAGTAAACACATGTTCTTAACCATTAAACCCACTCAAACTGTATTATGAATTTATACAAATAATTTAATAAATAGTTTAATTTTATGAATTATAAATATTATAAAAAAATTATAAACATTTTTAAAATATATAAAATTTAATAAAATAAAGCTAATGAATATCAATGTTTTCATATAACATCTGAACCATGTAATACTATTAAGTTGAAAAAATTGAATAAAGAAAGGGATAAATTATTAATAAAGAAAGGGATAAAAGTAGTGATATACACTTCTGAGTACACGATAAATTATTAATAAGAAAGAAAGGTAATCCAAAAATATCACATAAATAATATTTTATTAATAATTGAATATAAAATTATACTTAATAAAAAGTTAACGATAAATTATTAATAAGAAAGGAAGGTAATCCAAAAATATCATAAAAATAATATTTTATTAATAATTAAATATAAAATTATACTTAATAAAAAGTTAACATTGAAGAATGAATTTTTATAACATAATATTGTAATTATTTAGTGTAAAAATAGCTAAAAAAAAATAATTAATTATAAATATGATTATTAATTATTATTATTATTAATAAATAATTAAATATTTAGTTTTGAAATATAATATTAAATATATCAATGCCAAATTTGAACACATTTCCACTCATGTTTCTAGGAACTCAACATAACCGCTGACAAATTATCAAAAGAACACTTCATGTTCATGAAGGGTAAATGATTTGGATTGAATTCAAATATGGGTTTTGTATGAACACTATTCAACTAATTTTAATGTTTTTGTCTATTTCTTATAATTTTGGTATTGGCTCAACTCTATTTCAAATGCTAGGGGTCTTTGATGGAAGTCTTGGGATTCTCTTGATGTAATATATTTTTGAGTGAATAGTTTATACTTAAAAAGATGGGTTTTTACTATGCTATAGTTTTTAATTTTCATAACTTTGTTAACAAGTATGATTGGGAGAAGTCTTTTTTAAATACTTTATTCATTTGAAATATGTAATTATCATTTTGTTTATGATAAAAACGTTTAGTTTTTTTTGGGAGGGGTGTACAAAAAGTCAAATATTTAAGTAATTAACTAGAATTAATTGCATTGAGTCGTACTCTATACCTTGTATAAAAAAATATGTTATGTGATGCTTGTCACACTAATGAACTAACATGGAAACAAATTAACTTATAATATCTAATATGGAAAAAATATCAACATAAATTAATAAATAAATAATAATCATATTAATTTCAAATTTATTAAATAGAAAAAGGATTGCATGTGTTTTTTATAAAATTTATCTTAATAATATTTTAATAGATTGATGATTAAGATGGATCCATATTAATAAATTAATAATTTTGACAAAAAAATAAAAACTTAACTATTGATCTGTTATTTCTATAATAATTAACACTTCGAAATAAATTCATATCTTATCCTCTTATTAGTCCCTGTCGTAGGTATAGAGGGATTATAGCAATTGATAATTTGTTGACCTCACATTTCTTTGTCTTTTGACCATAAATATTTGCATAATATCTATTGTTGGATCTAGGGAACTAAAACCATTGAATTTTATATAATAAAAAATACCATATATGTAGTGACCTGATTGGATAACAGATCGGAGGTCTTATTGCCAGCTTCACTATTCCCAATGTTTTATATGTTAGCATATCCAAACTTTTTCATCGTCTACAGTGTTTTTGAATCATATATTTTTCTTATGCATTCCTTGAAGGTGGATTAATGTTAGCATTAGTTCGAATGTTTGTCTTAGCATTTTTCTACTGCCATTGTCTTAGATCATATACAGTGTTTTTTTTATTTGTACTAATCATATTGAAATGTTTAGATATCCAAGCTTTATAGTGATCGATAATTCCAAAGTTTATAATGTCGCTACCGCATGTATTTGTATTGAAATGTATTGACACTTTTTTTGAGGTGCTTGAATACCCCTGGCAGTTTAAATGTTTACATGACGCGAGGTCCTCCAACAGGCCCGACGGCTTAAATGTTTGCATACCATGAGGTCCTTAGACAACCTGACAACCTTAAATGTTTATATAAATACACTTCTTGAAGTACATTTTTCCTCAAAATTTTCCATACAATGTTGCAGTGATTTTGCACAATATTGTTGTCCACCGCCAGTGAATAGGCATTGCATCTTTCATCCTTCTTTTAGCCTTGCAATGCAATTTCGTCATCGTTGAAGCTACATACATTGTTTACTGGTTCGGTGAGTGATTCTTCTTCGCTGGTTCGTCGGTTGCTGCTTGTTGTTGTTGTTTGGTTCACAATTCGACCTGCGCTTCTGCCTTTCATCGTTTCAGAGGAAGTTTCCATGCCATAGTTTCATTTTCTATTCCTTCTTTGTTGTTCAGTGTTTGCAGTTTGCAAGTAAGAATTTTTTCTTATTTCTACTAGCATGCTCGTCGTATGTTACCGGTTCCTTCTGTGCTTCGACTGCAGTTTCGTAATCGTTGGAGATACATACATTGTTTACTGGTTCGGTCGTTGTTGCTTGTTCGCTGGTTCGTTGGTTCGTCGATTGCTGGTTGTGTTTGTTTGGATCAAGTTTACGCTTTGCGACCCTGGGGATGCAGTTGGGCCTGTTCGTGCCTTCTCGCTGGTTTGGTGCTTGCTGTTTTATTTTGTTTGATTCGGCTTTGTAGGGTTGGGGTCCTGCGCCGGTAGCTGGAGCTGTTTTTTTTTTTGCATTGTTATTGTTTTTTTTGGGTGCTTTACGGTGTTCAGCCCCTGCACCCACAGGTGGACATGCAGTTGTGTTATTTTCCCTGTCTGGCGAGGTCGATATTTGTTCTGCTATGAGATTTTGCTGGTGCTTCAGTGTTGACATGATAGAAAATAGTTGCATGAAAAATAGTTCGAGAAGTACATGTGAAATTGCAATATCCGTTGTTTTTTGTTAAAATAAATCATATACAGACTACATTTATAAACCATGTATGGTGAAATGTGCCCATATGAAAATACATGTTGTTTATCCTCTACACATACTAGTGTGCCCATGATACAATTTGTCTTATACTTGAGATATGATATGTACAACAAAGATTCTGCAAAATTATATTTCCATGTCTGGAACCATATCTGGGTAGTTTGCCCCAGAAAACCAAAATCTTGTATCGTGGGCACAACAATGTGTGTAGAGGATAAAAAACATGTATTTCCATCGGTGGAAGCATATTTGGATACTTTTCCATGGAAAAACAAAAATCGTTTAGCTACGACCATGCAATTTCGTAATATTTTGTGGCTTGTAATATATTTTGGGCAGGGAAAAAAAATTACATATTTACAACTATGGATGGAGAAGCTCAAAGGTTCATGCTTCTGCCTATCTTTTAGACTATTCGTTGAGTCTCTTTTATTGTATGTACATATTAATTGTTCTCCGATGCATACCAGCTTCCATTCATGTTCATTGTATTTTGTGCGTTCCCACATTCAAACAAGCAGAATAGCTAGATAAAACGACGAAGTCTTGACTACATCGGTTGAAGAGGAGATAGAAAGGTGCATGCTTGCCTATCTTTTAGACTATTCGTTGAGTATCTTTTAATGTATGTACATATTACTTGTTCTCCGGTGCATACCATTTTCCATTCATGTTCATTGTATTTTTTGCATTCCCACATTCAAACAAACATAATAGCTGGAGAAAACGACGGAGTCTTGACTGCATCGGTTGAAGAGGAGATAGAAAGGCACATGCTTGTACTATTATTTCATATTGCGTTGTTTTGTATTTCATTTATTCTCTGTATATGTGTTCACCTAGTTTATTGTATGTAGATGTTGTGTACCTTCCTACATAATAACTTATCTTCATTACATGTCTTCCTGCATACTAACCTACTTCATGTGTGTTGTATTTTCCCTGCATTGCTACATTTAAACACACAGAATCGCTGGAGAGGACGATGGACTCTTTGGCGAGAATGTAGACGAAGAATTACAGAGGTGGATACATGTACTCTTATTTCATATTCCAGTGTTCATTTTTTCATTTGTTGTCTCTATATTTGTTGTGCTTGTTCTGTTGCTTCGCACCTTTTTTATTTTTTATTTTTTCTTTGTTCTTTTCTTCCTTCAAATATAATATATTCTACATATTCTCATGTGAATCGTATTCTGTTTGTTGTTACATTGGAATAAATAGAACTTTTTCTCTTTCTTTTACATGTTTGTCTTCATACTAAGTTGCCTTCATGTCCATTGCATATTCGACGTTGCTACCTTGGAAAAAACAGGTTGGTTGGATAGGAAGATGAATTGTTCTGTGCAACAACAAAGGGTTCTGTGGTACAATATTTGAAAAGGTATACCAACTGTGGTGGTAAATTAAATACACAAACCGGGTGGGGGCATATAATATTGGACTAGAAAACGATGGCTTGGCAACAATGGGCCTTTTTTCCCTCCCTATTTCTACTTTTTCCATTTTGTATTGCCCCTTTTGTTTTCTAATTGATTTTCTTAGTGGTCTTTCTGAAAATGCCTTGGTTCGTCGGTTGGCGGATGAACGGTTTCACATGTATGGTCACGCTTCTACCTTATTCCATACTTACCCACTTTGTCGATTGTGGGTGTTGGGCTGGCGGGTTCAACATTTCTCCCTTGGCTTCCGGGGGTCCGTGATATACAACTTGGCCGTGGTGCCCTGCCCTCACACCTTGTTTACTGTTACACATTTTTCCAGTCAAAAAAATCAGATGCATAAAATTTTACACTTGTTTATTCCTTCTGATGGATAGTATACAATGCATATGCTTGTTATAATTATTTTGTAGTAGTCACCATTTTAATTAAAAAAAATGAAGAGAATGGGGATAAAGATCTTATTTCCCCAAAACATACCTCCTCACTTAATAGGAACACGATGATTCAAATAATTTACACATGGTTCAACAAGAATGCATTAGGTGACCTTATTTAGTCCATCTGATGTTCATCTACACATGCTTTCATCAGAAAAAGTTGGACTAGTGACATGGCCATGAGAAGTCAGTCATCCCAGACATCAGCAAACCGACAAGGCCAAAGGTAAAGATGCATACGCTCTACTCCTAGTATGTTTACCAAACAAATATCCTCAGCTATTTATTCATCTATGGCATGGTGAATATGTTGATGTCATGTGCAATACATGGTTTGCATTTCACAAGAAGTATCAACAAGTACAAGCGAGACACCGAACATAGCGCAGGTTCCGCAGACTAAAAGGTGTGGTTGCAAAACTCTGGCTCCATAGTTCATCGAAGCTATGCGTTTACTTGTAGATTTATGCCAGTGAAACAATAATACAAAAAACAAAATGCACACTACCATTCACTTTAGTTTTCCTGTTAAAAAATTGTCACTAGGTCTAGAGTTGTAACACCCAAATTACTATCAATAGAGGGCTTGAACAGCCTCCGAACTGGACAAGTGCTCATCGGGGACATAATGGTCATCTATAGCACCTACTTGGACAAGGAAAACAAAACTAGATCCATTATGCGTGCTGACATGACAGACAAGGAGGCCATGATGACAGTGACACTGACTATTCCTACACAACTTGTCTAGAAACATGTAGAAAAGATATTGCTGGGTAATGGGATATCCATTACAAATTTTAATATATTGCCCAAAACAGTATATGACCGTGGTGATTGTGATCGGATTATTTCGCTCAACGAAACAAGTGTTGTAGAAAAAATTTGCGTTGTTTGTTCAACTTATCGTTTCGTCCCAGATGCGAGTATCAACCAGATTGCACAGAGCAATGATATTTACCCAATCGGAACCATTGGTGCACTTGTCACACTGGTGAGAAAACTTGGCTCGCAACAAATTCTCCATATAAAGGATGGAGAGTCGAACAACGAAAAGGCAATGGTACCGCTTTCCATATCCAGTTTTGTCCTTTACTTTTGCATGTGCATGTATCTCGGGTAAGTTACACAAATATTGCACTGTTCCATGTTGCAGCTGTAATTGTTCGATACTTATTCAAATTTGTTTTCGTCAATGGAACATCAATTTCATAAAGGGAATTTTCCACTTATGCTCTTCAAAAATATTACAAAGAAATAAGATGTTAGAGAAAGGATATTTCACACAACCCAAGGAACGTTTGTAACAGAGTTGCGACCAGATATAGCATAGGATCTGAAGAAACTAGCTAGGTCTACAACTGTTGTGTGTATACATTCACATAATCATCCTCACTTTGCTTATACAAATAGCCTTCACCAAATTTCTACGGCTTGTTTTTTTTAGGGGAGGGGGTGCAGTTGTGTATTATATTGATCAATGTATTAATTCCTATGCTTGTGTTCCCAGGTTGAAGGTGTTTTGGTTGCAACGAATGCGTACTCGACCCCCTTTAAACCTGTATGTGAGAAATGAAACTCTCATGCTTCTTCCTCTGCTTTGATAAGTGATGATACGATTAATTGTCTGTGATGTGGTGAAAAATGTCCAGATATATATGGGCATTGCCTCAATGCTTCCATCCGAACCGTGGGCAACACAACCATGCATTGTATAGTTAGACAACCTATGTTACAAAATGTGCTTCCTAAGTTGGCAGAATTGTCGTATGAAACATATCTACAGAAAAAGGCAAGTGGTGTCTACATGTTGTGTGACTTTCGGATACACAACACATTTACCTTAAATGAGGACAATGCAATTTTGCATATCGACTGAAGAAGGAAAAAAACAAAACATATCAAACTTTGGCAGGAAACAAAAATATCTCATGTGTCTATGTAATATTTCTTCAACATCTAGATGAATGTTGGTCGGACTCGAGTACTTGAGATTGCATGTGCACAAGATTGTTCGGTCCAAAAATGGGAAGCATGGCAGTAAACCCCATATATCCCATGGCCCCGGTTATTTTCTCCTGGGAACATATACCAGATGTAAGAGAAAACGAATGTCAAGACGTCTTTTCTTTGTATATCAAATTGTTTGATGCAAAGGTCGATGTGTCCTTCTCTATGGAACCTTGTAGGAACTTGCTTGCGTCATATTTGGAGTTTAGTTGGTTCTTGGTTGTATGATTTGTCTGTCAATTTGTATATCGCAGAACTTCGAGTGTTGTTTGGAGGACACATGTCAATAGAATTGCAATTTTTTAGCCAGCTAGCTCGCAAATCCGCCTGTCAATTTGTATGGCACTCTGACACAAATGTAATATGTGGCTTGTTTTAGAAATTTTCCTTGATCGATGAACTTGGTAAAATTAATCTCCTGGAATAATTTGAAATCAACGAATATATACTGTGCGAAGTCCAATTGTGATATCATATCAACAAGAGGCCAATAAAATTCAAATTGGTCGTTGTTATGCTTGTGGTGATAGAATTTAAAAAAAACTTTGTTTTGTTTCCTTCATTTGTTTTAAAATAAGCGATTTAACATCCTTTGATAATTTTATGTAATTAAATTGTACACTATCAATATTTAATATTAAAAAAATATTATTTGAAAATAATGTTTTTATATATTGTTAGATAGGATGACCATCCGTAAACAATTCCAATCTTGAGCCCGCCAGTCCTGGAGTCCGTCTGTCAATTTGTATATCGCAGAACTCTGAGTGTTGTTTGGAGGACACATGACAATATAAGTGCAATGTTGAGCCAACCATCCCACAAGTCTGCTTGTTAATTTGTATATCGCGGAACTCTAGGTGATATTTGTAGGACACAAAACAATAGAGACCCAATTTTGAGCCCGCTAGCCCGAGAACCCGTGATCCAAAAAGTGGCTAAGTATGGAATGAGGGATCCGTGCGTGCTCTATAAAATATCATGTCCATACTTTATAAAAGTACATATTTAGTATGTATTACTCGTTTCTCGAAAAATTTCTCGGTGCGGAAGTTGGCGGAGGCACGTGTTCAGATTTCTACTTACTTTTATATCACCAGCCTGATCGACCACTGCCCCGTTTCAAATTGTATAAACTTTTTTGTCTAATTAAATTGTACAATATCAATGTTTAATATTAATAATTTAGTATTGAAAATAATGTATTTAGATAATGTTAGATAGTTGATAGGGATTACCATCCGTAAACAATCACAATCTTGAGCCTGCCAACCCTGGAGTGTGTATGTCACTTTGTATTTCATGGAACTCTGAGTGTTGAATGGAGGACACAGAACAATAGAAGTGCAATGTTGAGCCAACCAGCCCGCAGGTCCACTTGTCAATTTGTAAATCGCGGAATTCTCGGTGCTATTTGTAGGGCACAGAACAATACAGGCCCTATTTTGAGCCTGCCAGCCCGAGCACCCGCAATCCAAAAAGTGGCTAAGCATGGAATGCGGGATCCATACATGATCTATAAAATCTCATGTCCATACTTTATAGAAGTGCATATTAAGTATGTATTACTCATTTTTCGGAAAATTTCTAGGTGCGGAAGTTGGCGGATTCACGTATTCAGATTTCACTTACTTTTATATCACCATCCCAACCGACCCCTTCCCCGTTTCATATTGTACAAAATTTTTGGTTCACAGTTTTCCGAATAGGCGGGTTCAATATTGATAATTTTATGTAATTAAATTATACAATATCAATATCTAATATTAATCATTTAGTATTTGAAAATAATGTTTTTTAGATACTGTTACATAGGATGACCATCCGTAAACATTCGCAATCTTGAGCCCGCCAATCCTGGAGTCAGTCTGTCAATTTGTATATCGCGGAACTCCGAGTGTTGTTTGGAGGACACGGGACAATAGAAGTGCAATGTTGAGCCAACCAACCCGCAAGTCCGCCTGTCAATTTTTATATCGCGGAACTCTGGGTGCTATTTGTAGGACATAGAACAATAAAAGCCCATTTTTGAGCTCGCCAGCCCGAGAACCCATGATCCAAAAAGTGCCTAAGTATGGAATGAGGGATCCATACTTGCTCTATAAAATCTCATGTCCATACTTTATAAAAGTACATATTTAGTATGTATTACTCATTTCCTCCGAGTGATGTTTGGAAGACACGAAACAATAGAAGTGCAATGTTGAGCCATCCAGTTCGCAAGTCCGCCTGTCAATTTGTATATCGCGGAACTCTGGGTGCTATTTGTAGGATACAGGGTAATAGAGGCCCAAATTTGAGCCCGCCAACCCAAGAACCCGTGATCCAAAAAGTGGCCAAGTATGGAATGCGAGATCCGTACATGTTCTATAAAAATCTCATGTCCATACTTTATAAGAGTACATATTTAGTATGTGCTACTCATTTTTTAGATAATTTCTAGGTGCGAAAGTTGGCGGATTCACGTCTTCACATTTCACTTACTTTTATATCACTAGCCCGATGGACCGCTTCCCCATTTCATATTGTATTAAATGAATATAAACTACCCAAAGTCCAATTGTGCTATCATATCAACACGAGGGCCTTGAAATTCAAATAGCCTGCAAGTCCACTTGTCAATTTGTATATTGCGGAACTCTGGGTGCTATTTGTAGGGAACAAAACAATAGAGGCCCAATTTTGAGCCTGCCAGCCCGAGAACCTGCGATCCAAAAAGTGGCTAAGTATGGAATGAGGGATTCGTACATGATTTATAGAATCTCATGTCCATACTTTATAAAAGTACATATTTAGTATGTATTCCTTGTTTTTCGAAAAAATTCTAGGTGCGGAAGTTGGCGGATACACGTGTTTAGATTTCCACCCAATTTTATATCACCAGCCCGACCGACCTCTTACCCGTTTCATATTGTACAAAATTTTTGGAACGTGAGTTTCCAAATACACGGGTTTTTCTTTTAAATAAGATAATTAACATCCTTTAATAATTTTATGTAATTAAATTGTACAATATCAATATTTAATATCAATACTTTAGTATTGAAAATAATGTTTGTAGGTAGTGTTAGATAGTTGATAGGAATCACCATCTGTAAACAATCGCAATCTTGACCCCGCCAGCCCTGCAATCCGTCTGTCAATTTGTACATCGTGGAACTCTGAGTGTTGTTTGGAGGACATAGAACAATAGAAGTGCAACATTAAGCCAAGCAACCCACAAGCCCCCCTGTCAATTTGTATATTGCGAAACTCTTGGATGTTATTTGTAGGACACACAATCTTGAGGCCGCCAACCCTGGAGTCTATCTGTCAATTTGTCCATAAACAATTTCAATCTTGAGGCCGCCAACCCTCGAGTGCATCTGTCAATTTGTATATCGCAGAACTCCGACTGTTGTTTGGATGACACTGAACAATAGGAGTGCAATGTTGAGCCAGCCAGCCCGCAGATCCGCTTGTCAATTTGTATAACGTGGAATTTTGGGTGTTATTTGTAGGACACAGAACAATAGAGGCCCAATTTTGAGCCTGCCAGCCCGAGAACCCACGATCCAAAAAGTGCCTAGGTATGGAATGCGGGATCCGTACATGTTGTATAAAATCTGATGTCCATATTTTATAAAAGTACATATTAAGTATGTATTACTCATTTTTTCAGAAAGTTTCTTGCTGTGAAAGTTGGCAGATTCATGTCTTCAGATTTCAGTTACTTTTATAACACCAGCCCGACCGACTGCTTTCCCGTTTCATATTGTACAATTTTTTTTGTCTAGTTAAATTGTACAATATCGATATTTAATATTAATAACTTAGTATTGAAAATAATGTTTTTAGATAATGTTAGATAGTTGATAGGGGTTACCATCCATAAACAAGCACAATCTTGAGGCTGTCAGCTCTAGAGTCCGTCTGTCAATATGTATATCGCGGAACTCTGAGTGTTGTTTAGAGGACATGGAAAAATAGGAGTGCAATGTTGAGCCAACCAACCCGTAGGTCCGCCTGTCAATTTGTATAACGTGGAATTCTGGGTGCTATTTGTAGGGCACAAAACAATAGAGGCCCAATTTTGAGCCTGCCAACCCGAGAACCCGCGATAAAAAAAGTGGTTAGGTATCATCTCAAGGCTAGTTGATTCGATAGGAAAATGTAGTTCAATTATTAATAAATAAACTATAAAGTAAAATTAATGATATATATCCTATAATATTAATATTAAATATCGTATTCATTTTTTATATGTGATAATGTTTTGTTAAATTAAAATTTAAATAATTGTTTATACTATTCTTTAAGTAAAAAATGTTATAACATTATATAAATTACTACAAATCTTGGTACAATGTTATAATATTCTATAAATTACTAAATCTCATGTTGCGGTCGGTCGGACTCATGATACATAAGCATGACTATAAATGTGAACCCGCGAGTCCGCCAACCCGCTCACCGTGTCACGTCTATTTTATTCTACTATATTTTTATACATATATGATGGAATTGTTGGGTGCAAAATGTATATGACGGAAGTGTTGGGTGCAAAATGTGTATCACATAATTGTTGGGTGCAATATGTGATAATGTTTTGTTAAATTTTATTCAATTAATTATTCATATTTATTTTTATTTTTCATGTCCCGCTTGTTTCATGATATACATTTTGCACCCAACACTTCCCTCATATACATTTTGCACCCAACAATTCCGGACTCGCAGGTTGGCAGACTAGCCGGATCACATTTATAGTCATGCTTATGTATCATGAGTCCGACCAACCGCGACATGAGATTTAGTAATTTATAGAATATTATAACATTGTACCGAGATTTATTACTCGTTTTTTAGAAAATTTCTAGGTGCGGACGTTGGTGGATTCACGTCTTCAGATTTCACTTAATTTTATATCACCAGCCCGACCGACTGCTTCCTCGTTTCATATTGTACAAAAATTTTGGCTCGCGTTTTTCCGAATAGGCGGGTTCAATATTGTGTTTCCATTGTTCCGCCGCCTGCAAACAACACTTTGACTTCCGCAATCTACAAATTAGCAAACAATTTGAAATAAAATAATATATACTATGAGAAGTCTAATGGAACAATCATATGAACGAGAGGAAATTAAAATTAAAATTCGTCGTTGTTATATTTTCGGTGAAGCTAACAGTACAAAAACTTTACTTAAACATCCAAACAAATGATTTTCTTGTAACTTTTTGATGCTTCTCTTATACAAACAGATCCTAGAAACTATAAACGTCGCTCGCTGTATCTATTCCTTGATTGAAGAACTTGTTAATATGTTTAATGCACTCCATAGTTATTGTTAATACCATCAATGGTGCTTTCTTACATCAATTCTCGCTTCCAAAAATTGCCATCCGCTTTCTCTTTTCCCTCTTCTTTCCCTTTCTTACTTGTTTTTTTGGGAAAATGTCTAGGTGCGGGATTTGGCGGATTCAAGTCTTCAGATTTACATTGTTACTTTTATATCACCAACCCGACCAACTGCTTCCCCGTTTCATATTGAACAAAATTTTTGAATCGCGGGTTCCTGCATAGGTGGGTATATCTTCTAGCCCTTTTTTTGTAACTCGCCCGACTGCTTTCCATACTTGGGCATTTCTTCGAATTTGTTTCACGGGTTGGTGGGTGAACAAAATGTACAATGCTTGGTCGCAATTCGCCATCACCGATACCTTCGTACTTATTTCCATATATGCAATTATTAATATATAATGCTAGAAGATTTGTCATTACTACGAATTAAACCAAGATTTGCGGAGAAGAGTGTTATCCTTTCCAAGTATTCATTTAAAACATGATGCAACCTGTTTCATGCACTGACCGGTTGACGCATTTAAGAAATATCTAATTCTTAATCTCTCTTCGCCGTCACCGCCACCTTTTCACTTTTTTCTAAATATTTAATTAGCGAGCTTTAATGGTAATGCCTCATTTTGCATGAACCCTGGAGATTGTCATTGATCAACGAAAGGCTCAAGGAGATCTTCCATTGATACACATTAAACCATAATTTGCGGGGGGTTATATTGTCCCTCCCCAATTTTCATTTCAAACATCGTCTGGAGCAAATGAAAAATTCTCGTTAACTTGTGGTAGAAGTTCTGTAAAGATACATTAAACACATTCAGGCATAATGGTCAAACGTTCCAGTATTCCAAGGCATATTCTTACTACTCATCTCCCTCCACCCAAGAGCTAAAAAGGAGATGGTCCCTTGGTACAATGAGAGATATATTTCAAGCCAAAGAATTCCAAGGCAACCCTGCCTGCTCAGAGAACCTGCCCAGTTGCATTGATGGCTAGCATAGAGGTTGATCTCATGGATTCCGAGCCAGAAGAAGATGATCTTATGGATGATGATATGACAATGGATAATGGCAATGCATAGACTATTCCCACTCCTGAACCCAAATTGAAATCAACCATAATGGGTGTAACTTCCCGGCTCAGTGATGGCAGTCTTGACAACACAAAAAGGAGTTTCAGAAAATAAACTGACGTTGAACGCAATAGCCGCTTTGCAGCCCAAAAGTAGGAATTCCAAAGGTCCAAATTAGTATGTTCTAGGCGGAATAATTTCACTGTAAGGAAATGATACGTTGATGCTCCCAGAGATATATTTCAAGCCAAAAAAATATTCAATTGCGGGACTACTGTCCTGTTCTCTGGATATACAATTAACATATTCAAGAATGAGGACCAGAACTCCCACTGGTGCAAGGCATATTTCTACTAGTCATATCCTTCCACCCAGAATGGACTAATTTGGGGCTCTGAAATTGCACGTGCAACCTGTGTCCCTGAAGTTTTTTCGAATGTGAAAAGGTGGTTTCTAGTTGTCTCCTAACTTTCACTTAAGGGCTATTCCATTTTCCCTGCAACATTTTTCGTCTTCTTCGTCACGGGAAGCCTGTGAAAACTATCAACTTTACCATAGGATGATTCATCGAGGAGAAAACTGCAAGGATCCTGCATACTGCGGATCCCGTGCTTGTGTTTGTGGCAGATACGTTCAATGTTTTGGCCCAAAGAACTGGGTCCAATTTCTAAGGATAGATGTACAATACTCTGTGTTTTTTTTTAATGGATTTGGTATTAAACTTTTTTGCCTTGGCGTCTTCGTTGTTGGTTCTTTTCTGGATTTAACGTCTCTTCTCATCGGCATGGTTCGATGGTCTCGTAGTTCTTCGATATTGTATTTACTTAGGTAATTTTTTCTAAGATGGACCATCTAACAATTATATGACAATGTACTATGTCAATCCACCAGGATTTTATGCAAACAAAAAATGGATTACACACAGTTTCAAACCAACGTTCAATTCTATTTGAAATGCAGAGAGAACATAGCAATACCAAAGTACAATGTTGCAGCAAAATCGTCGTTCTTGTTTCTAGAAATGCAATTATTAAGTTATAATGCTAACAACTCATAATGCAAGAAGTTTAATACTTAAGTTAATATGTTATAGTCATGGAAGAATGTATCAAGAACACACTTACACCCACACGTTGCAATAAAATCTAATCTTCAACAAAGAATTTGTTGACAATTAGTAGAAAATGAAATTTAATACTTAATTTATTATGTTACAGTCATGGAAGAATGTATCTAGAACACACTTACACCCACAGGTTGCAATAAAATCTAATCTTCAACAAAGCATTTGCTGACAATTAGTAGAAAATGATGGTTTTGCAACAATCGGGCTTGTTTGAAACCAATTTGCGCTTACGAAAACTTCCCTCCACCTTTCTATTTTCCCGCTCTTTTATCCCCTGTAGTTTCTCTTCCTAGTTACTTTATTTATTTATTTATTTATTTTTATTTTTTTCCGAAAATCCCTTGCTGCGCGGGTTGACGGATTCACGCGTTTCCCCTTTGTCTAAATTGGGCCTCGATTGTTCCATGTCCTACAAGTAACACCCATAGTTATGCGATATACAAATTGACTGACGAACTTGCATGCTGGCTCGCTCAACATTGCACTTCTATTTTTCCATGACCTCCAAACAACATTCGGAGCTCTGTGATATAAAAATTGACACATGGGCTCCAGGACTGGTTGGCTCAAGATTGCCATTGTTTACGGATGGAAAAGTGCTAAAAGGAGCCACATACTACATTTGCGTCACATAAGTTATATTAAAGGGAAAATTATTTCCTCTATAGTTCTGTGTCCTACAAACAACACCCAGAGTTCCGCACTATACAAATTGACAACCGGACTTGCGGGCTGGCTGGCTAAAAAAATGAATCGGAGTTTCGCGATATACAAATTGACACACGAAGCATACAACCAATATCGTATTAATAGTCGTTGTTTTTTGTGCCCGCCAACTTCACACTTCTTTCCAAGTATATATCTTGGTAGGAAATGGGATGTCTATTACAGATGTGAATATGTTGGCCCTTCTTTTCCATCTTCTATACTTGGCCAAATATCCGTTTCTCTTTTCCCTTAACTTTATTTTTCTTGTCACTTATTCATTTTTTCGAAAATGTTTGGTTGCGCGCGTGGGCAGACTTGCAGGTTTAGGTTTGCACTCGTGCTCTTATATCGCGATACCGATCGACCGCTTCCCCATTCCATACCCAGACAGTTCTCCGACTGTGGATTCCCGATAGGTGGGCTCTAGATTGGACTTCTATTTTTCCATGACCTACGAACAGTACCGTCACTTCCGCGATATACAAATTTATAACCGGACTCAGATCATACCGTCTTCCATATTACGGTCTACCAATCATGCCCTCTTCCATGGTACACATTTTGCACTGAAAACTTCCGAGACATACAATTTAACCGTCGAGTCCTCATGTCTTCTGTGGAACTATTGTCACCCCATTTTGAAGCCCGTCTGTCCGCTTTCCATACTTCGCCATTTCTTTAAATTTCTTTCGCGGATCATCGGTTTGGAGGGTTCAAGAAATATCTAGTTCCTAATCATTGTTTCATGTGCCCATGCCCTTTTTCAATTGGCAATTACCAATTATATATAAGATCTTATTTCTAGGCATGTAATTAGCAAGGTTTAATTTCAAACATCATGGAATGTTATTTGTGCATCATCGGGTTGGTCAGTTCACAAATACTTCAATCCTCACTTCTGAGAATGAGTCTGCCTGACCGTTTCCCTATTCCATACTTAGCCACTTTCCCAGAATTCCGCAAATATACAAACTAGCCGTTGAACTGCCCCATCACGCTCTCTTACGTTTTACATGTTTTGCAATAAAAAATTCCGATACATAAAATTTGATCGTGGAACACTCGCCTCTCCTGAGTATCCCCACAACCCTATTTTGAATCCCGTCCGATCACTTTTCAGACCTTGCCATTCGTTCCTTTCTCTCCCTTGTCTCTGTGTCCTTCACACTTGTCTATAATAAACGAAAAAAATGTTTTAATATATATATACATGTCTTGTTTCTAAATATGCAATTACTAACATTCAATTCTAACAACTCATCGTGCAGGAATCGTATAGATTGTCATTGATGGGAAAAAGGCTCAAGGAGGTCTCCTATTAATACGCATTAAACCAATATTTGCAGGGGGTTATATTATCCCTTCCGAGTGTTGATTTCAAAATCATGGAATGTCGTTCGCACGTCGTCGCCTTGGCACGTTCACGAAACCTCCAATCCTTAATTTCTCTTTGCCGTACCCGCCACCTTCACATTTCTAAATATGAAATAAGTAAGCTTTACTGCTAACAGTTCATCATGCACCACCCATACAAATTGTCATTAACCAGTGAAAGGCTCGAGGAGCTTTCCCATTCATAAGCATTTAACCAAGATTTAGCGGAGAGTTACATTATCGGCTCTAATTGTTCATTTCAACCATTGTCTGGAGAAAACCAATGTTCTCATAAACCTATGGCATCAACTTGATATCATTTCTGTGGAGATACAGTGAACATCTTCGGGCATGAGGACCATAATTTCCAGTGGTCCAAGGCATATTCTTATTACTCAACCCTTATTGCCCAGAACCAAGTAATTTGGACCTCCGGAATTGCCCAAGCAGGATGTGTCCCTGAAGTTTTTGAATGTAAGGACCTGGTCTCTTGGTGCGCCGATAAATTTGTTTCAGAAAAAATAATTATTCCACTGCAAGACCGCTCTTCTGTTTCTTTTTCACCTCAAGTCTTCTGCCAGATGTTAAGATTGTCAGAGCCAACATTGATGTTCAAAGGAGAAGATTACAAACAGTTCCTAGCAAAGCATAATAACGGGTTGGACCTCTTGCCCCATTTATTGGAAGACCCGATTCTAGTTCCTGAAGATATCACAAGCTTGCAGGTTAGTTCATTTAGAAATCCATTCCGCAAAATTTCCTGGTTGTTTACAAGAATAACAGGACAGGAGTCCACAACAACTGTTTCCCGGATGGCTCTTTATATTTTGTATTTCACAGTCAAGGAACAAGCAATTTTTTATTGGGGAAAGTTAATTTCGCATGAAATTTGTTCCCAATTGTCAAGCTTCAAAAGGGATTTTTTTTTTTATATGTTGTCCTACTTATTTTTTGTGACAACACATTGCTACCAGTTTCCAGAATTGTCTCTGTCCAAGAATGTCAACTGGAAATTCGACCCAGTAACATTCTGGTACCAGACCTTGTGGAAGCATAAGGCTTCCCACTGTTTTTATGAGGTTTTTAATGGCTTCATCTCTGTTTTCAAATTTTTGTTGTTAGGAGAAGATGCTCCCCGCATATCTGAACAGGCAACCGGTTTTTTGGACAGGAAGGGGACACTTGAACATTTGGATAATTACACTGTAATAAGAATTTTCGGCTCCACGGAAATGTTGATACTGAGAGGGGGGTGAATCA
>ML788360.1:86821-120890 GCA_009831015.1 Picea engelmannii
TGATATGTCTTCTCAATACCATAGAGATTTCACCATATGAATCGTTCTAGAAAAAAAGTTATAGCAAAAATGGTAAGATGACCTGAAAATAACATACCTTAGAACACATCACCAAAAGACTTCATCCTCCCTTGAAATCCGGCTTTCTTTACTTCTAATTTCCTCTGAAATTCAAATTGTATCAAATGAATGTATAATGATGTTTATTTATACCATTTATGTCACTTCCTTTTAACATTAGGGTCGACCTGACACTTTCTTATTTTGTAATTCTTTTCTTTAATTATCTTTAGGGCCTACATGTACTTCCTTCTTCAATTCACTTTGTCATCTTCAAAAATTCATTTCTCCTCAACCATGAGGATCCACGTGATGTGCCACATACCACCGGAAACAACATGATGTATATTATCCATCCATGGGTGTTGTATCTTCATGTGCATTTTCCTTCATGTCCAAATACCTTCATCAATCTTGCGGTCCAAAACCCATGACTATCGTTGACATCAATGAAAACAACCAATCTTCCAACAAACCTGCTCTCCTTCCATGTCACATTACAGACAGAATGTTTGTTGCAGAAGACAATACAACTATTGGTTGCATCTATTGAAAAAGAAGAGAAAAAAACAGTTCATTCCTCTTCCTTGGAAAGTCGAGGAGTTTGTGTTGAAAAACGTCAACAAAATCGACGAATTCGCAACGTATTTTAGCAACTTCAACCTGATATATGATGAAATCCTAAGAGGGTTCGGCTGCGATAATATTTTTCGACAACATTTACAAACACTTAGCCTTAGTAGAGGTTTTTTAAAAAAACACCTTCCCAAAAACAGAGACACTGGAGGCAACGCTCCTTCTTCTGATGCCGACGACCTAGACACACTGCAGAGCAACACTAAATTGTACAAGCAACAGGGGAAAGGCCTCGGTGACAAGAGTGTTCAATCAACGAATATCACTCCAAAAGGTACAACATCCTGGAGCATCGCTCCAATGGCCCACCAAAAAAACAAAGCTACTCAGAGTTCTTCAAACGGAGGAGGAGATAACGACCCTCCTCACTCTAAAATTTATAGTTCTCACAAGATCCCAATAGACAAGAAAAGAAAAAAAAATGTGGGATAGGTGGAAGAGCCGGAAATTCAGAGTGAGAACATGGAACTTGAGACTGATATGGATAGTGTGCTCCGCTACATTGACCAGACCGGAGATGCCATCCAACATAGTCCCCCAATGGACATATCCGATACCGAAAATTTTGACAAAGATGAATCCTTCGTGTTCTTGAGCGTCGTTTTTGACAACCAGTGCAAAAAATTGATAATTAAGAAAAACGATGTAAAAAATAAGAAAGGAAAATGTCATTCATAAGTTGACCTTGCCAACATGCTCTTGTCCCAAATATATCAACTTCACAGGGTGAGCGGAGATGCACTTCATGATTCCATTGGAGGCATCGAGGCTGAGAATGACAGAATGAAGGACTAGGTCAAGGAATTGGAAGAGGCTTTGATTCCTATGCCAATCCTTTGGAAATAGCCATGCCTGCCACCCCTACAACCAACTTAAAATGATCCTCTAGCCTCCTCGCATCCTATAAAGGATATGTGGAGAATAATATCAAGAAAAGAATGGAACTGGTTACTGAGGCGTGGAAAACATCACAAAGCATCACTTCCCTTGGAACTAGGGCACATAGTTTGCTCGAACATTTGCAGGCGGAGCTAAAAGATGAAGAACATTTCTATTTAAACACGGTCCTTCCTTTTGGCTCCATTGTCAACAATATGATAGAAACAAAAATAAGACAACAAGATCTTCCATCCAAAAACCAGATCGGTCAACTAAATGCATGCTGGAAAGAAAAAGTGAAGAACCTGCATCTCATTGTTCAGTCATGTGAACAAGCCATATCAAAGAAAGATAAATTATTCACAAGGCTGTCAAGAATAAACTTAGCCGGAAGGACCAATGACTTCCAAGACCCCGACTTAATCGCAAATTCCTTGCCCTTAACTAGGAAAGAGTTCAATAATCAGGTTGATATGTTTAATGCGTTGTCTTTGGAAAAGTTTTACATCATCCTTGAATATGATCAAGCTCATGTCGACGGCTGGCTAGTCAACTATTCAGTACAATATGACAAAATTCACCAGGCTCTATGTAATCTTTCTATCGACTTCCGGGAATTAGAAAACGATCTTTTCAACATAAAAATCTGGAATGAGATCAACGTCACCCCAATGAGAACCTACATTGAAGAATGGCTCGAAAGGGAATTGAAGCAGGCCACCGACGAAAGGCAACATGAAGTTACCACGATTCCAGCATTCGTCGACGACATCAATGAAACGACAACCACAAGCAAATAGAAAAAGGGCTCATATGTACCATCATTGTAAGTCTACTAATAACATCATGCTTTGTTTATCAACCCAGTTATTCCACTTTTTTTTAATAGAAATGTGTAGCCAAACACTTATACCATTCAATTTATTTTTCAAATTATTTTTTTTGCAGGTATTGCACTCTATCTTATTTCTACAGTCATTTTTCTTGTACATATTTCTCTTATGGTCCGCGGGAGCCCCAATCCCAGTCTATATGACAAACGCATTGAAATTTCTAGTAATATGTTACAAACTTTTATTTTTTTACATATTTCAAATAAAACTGTTTCAAATGCATTTAAATTTCCAATTTTTTTATATTATATACTTTCAAAAAATAAATGGTGCTCTACATGCCACGTGTCATTTAATGCATAGATACTACCTGTGCTTCATGCTGCTTGCCACATAATTTTCAATTTTTTTCTTCCAGTATGCACAAATTGTATTTTGTTATATACTTTCAAAACATAAATGATGTTGTACATGCCAAGTGTCATTTACTGCATGTATACCACTTGTGCTTCATGTTGTTTGCTACTTTTTCCTATCCCACTTTAACCCGACAGAAACTGCACTGCCACGCAACCTTGTTAAGTTGTGATGTTAGAACATTAAGTAAAAATCTCATTATTTATTTTTATGAACAAAAATATAAATATGCGCAACATCAAACCTTGTAATAATAATTCATCAATAAAAATAATTTTTTCAACGCGCATGGGCTTCTTTATTTTAATGGGAAACTTAAAACTTAGATGATTTTTTTATTGATTTTATTTTTATTATTTATTTAAGTCAATGTTTACTATATCATACTTAAAATTTGAAATCTAATTTAATTGTTGAGTGACATGCTATGGAATTTAATAATATTATAGTGATCAAATTTAATTATTGAGTGACATGCTAACGCGCATGGGCTTCTTTATTTTAATGGGAAACTTAAAACTTAGATGATTTTTTTGATTGATTTTATTTTTATTATTTATTTAAGTCAATGTCTACTATATCATACTTAAAATTTGAAATCTAATTTAATTGTTGAGTGACATGCTATGGAATTTAATAATATTATAGTAATCAAATTTAATTATTCAGTGATATGCTAGGAAGTTTAATAATATTATATGGAATTTAATAATATTATAGTAATCAAATTTAATTATTCAGTGATATGCTAGGAAGTTTAATAATATTATAATGATCAAATTTAATTGCTGAGTGACATGCTATGGAGTTTAATAATGTTATACTTATTTAGATATCACTATTTACTATAGATGTGGATGCATGAGTGACATGCTATGGAGTTTAATAATGTTATACTTATTTAGATATCACTATTTACTATAGATGTGGATGCATAAGTTATTGTAGTAGTAATAGTTAAGACTAGTGAGCTTTAATATTACTTATATTCTCCATGGAAAAAGTTGTATTAGATATGATTAGTTATTTAAATGGTGAGGCTACATGGTTATGTGGATTATTAGTTTTAGGGTAAGCTCCAATTATTAAACATACTAGATTACCAGTTTTTGCATTTTGATAATGTTGCCACTTTTTAGATTTGTGCATTTTAGTGGTTTTTTGGAGCAATTAGGTTGCATGATTGAGTCTAGAGAAACCACATTAGTCAAGAAAAAATTAGTTTGATAAAATTCAAGTTTCAGATGTCTCATATTTACATATTTTCTCTTCTACACAAGGTTTTGTAAGTTTTATTTTTTTTTTAATTTCCAAAATTTCATTTTTCTAATTAGATTGGTTATTTTAACAGTTTTTTGTCATTATTTTATGTATTCTTGATTAATACTAAGACTTTTGGTTGCTTCCTCCTACCTACCGATTGTTTTGAAATTTCCTTGGTAGCGTTGCATCCTTTTGCAAGTTCCCTCCATGTTGTTAGCTGACCTCCTTGCCTTTTAAAGTCTCCCACACCTCTTTTCAGTAGCATTGCAACTCATGTTGACATTGCATTTCAACCGATGGTGATATATCTATTGTCATTGCCTCCACTTCTTGTGTTGGTGCTTATTTCCCTTGTTGTGCACATTGTTAACACCTACTATGTTCTACCTTGTTTTATTCCTCATTTATTCCTACTTGGTATTTAAAATTTTGTATAAGTTATAAAATATTTAGCATTTTGTTAAAGGTTTAATAGCTTACCTCAAGGGGTTTTAAATAATGCTAAAGTGAATAAATGAGATGGAATTAATGTTGTGAGAAGGGGACATATGGAATTAGACACATGTTTAAATGATTACTTGATGACATCAAATGGCTTCAAATATTTTCATTTGATAAATTAAGTCATGTCAACACTTATGCATCATGATTATTTAACTTCATGAGTTGTAGATTCAAAGTCTAATCCACTCAAGAGTGAAAAAGGCAAATTGGGCTGGGCGCTACAAGAACTTCCACATGTCCCTAGTCATGATCATTTTAAGCACTTTGGTGAGTCCTGGAAGATGTGGATCGTACTACAAGCTCATGAGTATGCAAAATCAGTTAGCAAAGTACTCATCGTTAGCCATAGCATGCGAAATGGGGTGTATCATTATTTGTACCTGTCAGTTGTCCAAAAGGTTACACATATCAATTGTATTATTAAATGTGTTTTCAAAAACAAGCGCCTTGTTCGTTAACTACAACAACAATTTTATTTGAATTGGCTCCTGCAGAGCTAGAAAATCTCCTTTATTCTCATTACACAATAGACAAATCTCTTCTCTATAGCTAAGAATCTAGCCTTTGGGTCATGACTGTGTAGATGGTTAAAGGAGGACATGTGAATCGGAAAGAGCCTGAAGGACTTGAAGTCATGGAGGCTTATGAAGATACTCAAATCATTTTCGATCGGGCAGGGTGGTACCTTTTCTGTACCAAGCTGGATGGTCACCATTATGCTACAACCATGGAATTTGTTGAGATTTTCAATGGACAGTGGGCTCGAATCAAAAACCTAGTTTTGCAGGTTACTGAAGGATCTATAGCTGTTTCTTGCAACCTCCCCACTGATGGCGAAAGTTGGTTTAAAAATAAATTGATTATAGAAGGAGATATCAATCCATTTTTAAAGCCTGGACAAATAGACCCCGAGCACCTTAACCTTGACAGAGAATAATTCTGGAATCAAACCCTAGGAATAATAGCCAATCAAGGTAGTGTATCACTCTCCAAAGTTAGCATACCAAGAAGAAAGTCCAAACCATAACCAAGAGAGATTCCAAGCCTAAAACTGAAAATACAAGTTGTAGTAGTTGTAGCTACAACTACTCTCCAGACTTGCGCACTTACTGAATTTCTGCAGTGCACACTAGATTTCTGCAGTTGTGAGTTGTGTGTGTGCTAAATGAGCTCTAGTGTCTTTTATTTATACTACTCCTCCTTAGTTGTTTGGGAAGACTTCTCATCCTGGAGGCTAAAAACTCAGTATTAAATATTTCCTTTAGCCGACTTATCTTATAGGGTTATGTCCAATGCTTTAGGGTTTCTTCTTTCTTCCTAGAATATTCTATTCCTGTCAGGGTTACACGTGGAGGTTTAATACCTCCCACAAATACCATAATATCAACACTTCCTCCTAGCTAGGAAGGTATTTAAAGGTAATGGTCTTGAGAACAAACATACCATTCAACCAGTAGAATCATCATAGCCACACATGCTATCTCATGATCAAATCACGAGCACCATCATCATTATCGGTATCACATGATATCATCAACCATATCATATCTCAAAGTCATACTCCATCCGAGTAATCAAACATGATGTTGGATAAGTCACTCACTCCATAGAGTGATACAAGAACCATTCTTATAATCCGAACACATGTCCTAGAAGAATAATTATCCCAACAGATGTTGGAAGCCATGCCATGGGATACAAGGACTATTCTTCTAATTGATGCAGGAGCATCTCTCCACGTCAGCCAGCCAGCCATGCCAAGCGTACGCATTCAAAGGCTGAAGAGAGGTGCAGCCTCATTTTAAATTTGAAATGAATGTAATTTAATGTGTTTAGGCTGGTGAGCCATAGAAGCCGTGCCTTTGAGAAGGCGTTAGGTAGATCGGATTTAATGCTAGATCGGCTGAGATCTAGATCCAGCTGCTAGACTAGACAACCATTTATTGTAATTGAATAGGGTAGGTGAATCTGGAGGGAAGCGCTCGAAGAGCCCCCTCAGGTAAAAGGGATTTTCATATCTCATTTTGGTAGTAGTTGAAATGGTAGAGTTGAGAAGAGCCAGAGGGAGCTCGAGAACACATTGTAATTACAGGCATTTTCCATTGTTAATATAACAAAGCAGTTTTTCCTGCATTTCTGTATGTTATGTGGATGGTTGTGTGTGTTCCATATAATATGTTGTAGATGTATGTTAGGCATTTGTAGGAGTATGTTTGATTTCAGGGTTGAAGGTCTTTGAGGCTTCACACCAGGAGGGTGTGACAGAACGTTGCGGGTTCTGATAGCTGTGCACAGAGGATGCATTTCTGAACTCTGCGGAGTCAGACAAAGACGTGTTGCGGCACATAAGCTGAAATCATTGACTCAGGAGAAGACATCAAGGTGGCTGAATACCTTGGAGGCAAGGTTGTGTATGAGAGACATAGTTGTAGACAGGACCTCTTAGGAGTTCTATAGAGCTCTGCCAAGTGGGCATTGAGTGTATGCGCTGCGGTGCATTGGAAGAAGAACTCTGCTGAGAGTTTGAAGGAAGACCAGAATCACTGAGGATTCTGAGAGCTCTGCCAGGTGGGCATTGAGTAGGTGCAAAGGGTGCACAGAAGGGACAGAACTGCTGAACGTTCTGTGAAGAAGATACTCCGCCAGGAGGGCATCGAGGAAGTGTGCAGATAGGCATAGAAGAAGTGAAGAGAACTCTTTGAGTTCTGGAGCTAGAGGAAGAGTCCACTGAAGGATCTTCGCTGGGTTGTTGAACACCCCGAAAGACAAGCTCAGCAAGCAGTTGCTTGAGCAGAAGGATAGCCAAGAGGGCATCCATATTCTCCATCTGAGGGAGAAAAGAGACAAAATCCCTTAGGAGTCTGAGTAGTTGAGAAGCTCAGGAGGGACAGTGCTTCACGCACAGAGTCGGACTGCAAGGAGTGCAGTGGCTGAAGAGATCTTTGGAGAGTTCAAAGTTCCCAAAGCTCAGGAGAAACAACGTCTTCATATGCAGAGGCGAACTCGAAGTCGAGAGCCTACAGAAGGAGGAAAGAGCGCGAAGGTCAAAGCCTTTGAGAACGTGAAATTCTTCCAAGGCTGGGAAGAAAGTGCAGAAGCTCAGGAGGAGCAGCGACAGCCGTCAGATTGGTCGAAGGAAGAAATCTGGACCATTGATTTCCACATCCAGGAGGAGCTCAGGAGGAGCCTACAGGAGGAGGAGACTGACACCCGTCGGATCTCACTCAAAAATCCCGTAAGTCGTGGGATCGGGAGAAAGTTGCGCAAAATTTAGCCTCTGGAGTGGACGTGCAGAAGAAGCGATCTGAGCCGTCAGATCTGGAGCAGAAATCTCACCAGCCATCAGATTGGATAAGAGTTGCATGAGGCTTAGCAGTTGGGATAACAGCCATCGAGAAATTGAGATTCTCGAGGGAAAGGAAACCAAGACATTCCAAGTCTCGAAACACCGGGAAGATCAGAGCCGTCCGTTAGCGGAGACACGTGGCGGAGATACGGAGAAAGTCGGAAATTTGGCCATCGGGAAATCGGAGTTCCTAAGGACAAGAAAGTTGAGACATCACAAGTCTCGAAATCCCGACGAGGATCTGGACCATCCGTTGGCAAAGGACACATGGCGGAGATCGAGCGATCATAGGCATATTGGTTATCGAGAAATCGGAGTTCCCAAGGTTGAAGGAAACGGGACTTCAAAAGTCTCGAAATCCCGGAGGAATCGGGACCGTCCATCTGGAGGGACGCGTGGCAGCCATCAGTGTCATCGGAAAAGTCCCGACAAGGAGGTCGTCCATCGGTGTTTAGTTCATCGGGATATCGGGGATCCCGATGAAAAGTTGTTTGTGCACTTTGGAATCGCGACATGTGAAACCCCGATCAGTGGGGGACAGCTATCAGCACATCAGGGCCGAGGAAAGAGCCATAGTGGAAGCCAGCTGTCAGTGTAGCGGAGAGTCAGGATTCGAGGAGTCGAGAATCCCGTAGACATATGAAATTGGGCATTGGAAACCCCGTAGCCCCGACGGGAGGCGGGACTGCGGTCACGGGGACACGGTCGCATGGACCAAAGGGAATAGCCAAAGGGGATAAGGCTGGGAAGAGAGCTCATTGGTAATCGGGGAATCGAGAGGACAGTGACTCTCGACAGCAGGAAGCACGAAACCCTAAACCCCGATATTGAGTCGGGGAAAAGTCACGGTAAAGTGCAGAAATCCATGAAGGGAGTTAAAGGACCTGTGGATCGGGTTTCAATTGAGATTCCAGCAGGGGATCTAAAGAGCCGCTTCGGCTCAGAAGGGGATATTGAACGATCCTGAGAGCGGGAGAGCGCGACGGGGGTGCGGTCGCGACTCTACTGCGTCACTAATCCAGACATACCTCCTAGAAGAATAAATGTCATGGACCATTTTCTGCCTAGAGAATGTCTGTCCACTAGCACACTGACTATCCATCTAGCTGATAATTTTTTCCAACACTACTAATAGTCTTCATGGCTATCATAACAATGCCATTCAATAGAACATGACTATGTCTATCCATAGTAGTACACAACTACTATCCAGTGGTACACAACTACACCAAGTAGTACACCACTACTTAATTAGTGACGCATAGTCACAACTAGTGGAACACATCCACCACAGTAGCATATAACTACTATCCAGAGACATACAATCTCCACAATAATCATATCATCTGATATCAACCTGCATAACAATATCATGATACAAACTGAGTCATATGGGCCATTCTTCCACTCACATCTGTGAGATCTGGAAGAGCATCTTCCCTCAAGAGGTAAAACATCAGCCATGGGCTATCTGGACTATTCTTCTCAAGCATAGAAGAATAACTATCCCTGATTTCTGAGACCGGACCATTCACCTAACTAGGCCATTCCTCTGACACTAATCATAGTGCAACCTGGAGAGATTGAGTCTACCCTAGGGAATTCCTGTCCCTAATTGTTGAACCTGGACCATTCACCTAACTGGGGCATTCTTCCGACACTAATCATAGTGAAACCTGGATAGAATGAGTCTTCCCTAGGGAATGAATGTCCAGACCATTTCCTAATGGAAATGAATGTCCTGCACCAACCTCCAAAATAGACCATTCTTCAAAACTGATCACAACTGTGAAATTCGAAAGAATGGCTTCCCGACGAGGCGCACCATTCTACTTGACCACTTCTCAGAGTGACTACCAAGAAGAATGACTGTCCTAGACCATTCCCCCACATTGGCCATAAGGGGAATCACTGTCTATGGTACACTGACAATATATCAGACCATTTTGATTACGAAAATGACTGTCCGATCTGGACCATTTTCCAAACTGGAAAATGCTTGTCCGTCAGAAATCTCAAACCACTTTCTGAAATGGCAAGGAACTGCTAATCCTGGACCAATTTTTAAACTGAAAAATGATTGTCCATAAATCAATAACATATCAATGCTCCCTCCCAAACTGGGAGTAATATCTTCCTTTTTCAATAAGGAATTTGTCTCCACGAGCCCCAGCTTGTTTCTTAAGTATGCAAACTTTTCATCTTGGATAGAGGTTTTACCAAAATATCTGCTATCTGCTCATTTGTGGAGATATATTGGAGAACCACTTCTCTTTTCTGAACTTCATCATGGAGAATATAATGCTTGATCTCAATGTACTTCGGTCTGTCATGGAACATTGGTTTTCTTTGAAGGCTTCATATAGATCTGATCATTACAATATATCATGGTCGAATTCAACACTTCTATTTCTTGCTAGCTCATGATATCGTGGCAAGGATCAAAATGAAACATATCCAAGTAACACTTATTCTTTCATCATGAGAGTTTTCCATGGATTATCAATCCATCATCCTAGACTTCTGAGTAACTATTCTGATACACTATCTCTGTCACAGAAATTTTTCACCACACTTCTGTTGTATATGAGATACTCTGCGTCAAGTTGTTTGGATCCATACAAGGTCTTATTATATCTACATACATGGGTCTCTTTCTGGTATAATATTCTTTCTCACTTGCTTTATTGGTAAGAACAATATTTTACATGTAAATTCCAATCCATGGATACTTCAAGAGGTATATCTGGAACAAGTTGTTGTCATCGTCTTCTCCCTCCTTCTGGAAGAACCTATTAATCTTGCAATGATTCCACTGAATCTTGAAAAAAGAGTGGGCACAATAGCTTTCATGGCATAGACATAATCTCCCCCAAGGAGTAAATCGAAATCCAAGGGGGTCTTGGACTACCATGACGTCAATAATGACAGTTTTCCCTCCCAAAGTTACAGGAAACTGAGGAAGGACCCCTAAAGGGTGATTGATTCTTCTATTAAAATCTAACAAACTCTGCGTAACCGGCACAAGTTGAGGATAACCCAAAGCTTGCCAAGCAATAGAGGACAAAATACTAACAGATGAACCTTCATCTATCAACGTATGAGGAACGTCCCGGCCACAAACTCGTATTGTAATCTTGAAAGGAATGTGAGAGGGAAGACAAGGTCCAGTTAGCACACCCCAATTAAAAAGGATGGCCTCATTACTTGGAGGGGGTTCCACGGGAGAAGGAGGAATGTCCCCTAGCAGGGTAGATTCTGTATCAACGAGAAAAACATGGGAAGTATTGGGTTTATTCTCTAGTGGGAGAGGAGGATCGATTGATAATGATTTCAAATTGACCACTTGGGTTTCATTCTCCAAGGGGAGAATGGGGTCGACAGGTGGAAACGGACCGACCGCTTGGGTTTCACTCTCTGGCGGGGGAGTGGGATTGACTGAGGATGGGATCGGATCAACCACTTGGGTTTCATTCTCCAAGGGGAGAATGGGGTCGACAGGTGGAAACGGATCGACCGCTTGGGTTTCACTCTCTGGCGAGGGAGTGGGATTGACCGAGGATGGGATCGGATCAACCACTTGGGTTTCATTCTCCAAGGGGAGAATGGGGTCGATGGGTGGAAATGGATCGACCGCTTGGGTGACACTCTCTAAAGGGAGAGTGGGATTGACCGAGGATGGGACCAGATCAACCACTTTGGTAATTGATTCAACTAAGTATGTGACTAGATTGACTACATGATCAATTGGATTGACCGATGAAGGGGCCGGATTGATCATTCCATCAACTACAGGTGGGTCGAGACTAAGCTTGCGATAAGAAGCTGGAAGGTGATGTTGTGAAATAGTCATGTCTTCCAATAATTTTGAGGCTTCTTCCATACGAGGGAAAAGGTGAGTTAGATGACTCCCTTTGCATAACATACATGGGAACTTGACTCTACTTTTCTTCTTCCCAACGGTATCTTGACTAGTTGACGGGAGATCATCAACATGTTGTTTAGAGGTTGACGACATGGGTTGGCGAGATTGTGTAGACCATGTTTCTATAATCTTGGATAGACCAGGGAAATCCTTAAGAATATGGATACCCTTACAAAGCCTGCAAGGGTACTTGGGCTTACGGGTTGTTTGGATGATCTTGGAATTATCAACACTCCCGGCACGATTAACAGTAACTGGTTTCTTTGCAACATGTCCGGCAGTGGTTGGAAGGTTGAACCCTTGTTTATTTTTCTTCTTCTTATTCTTCCATTTCTTCTTCTTCTTATCCACCGAGTTACTAGCTTTAGAGCTTTAACTCGACGAAGAAGATGAAATGGAAGAAGACCTTGCAAGTGAAGAAGGCGAAGAATATCTTACTAGTGAAGAAGGTGAAGGATCAACATGAGGTTGATGTTCTTGGGGGGAAGTGATAACAAATGAAGCACTAACTTCATTCAGGACTACCTGAGTGGAAAACAACCATACCAGTAATCCAATTGTGAGACCTGGAAGGCTCAAAGTAGCGATGTGAGGAGGACCAATGTTTTCGTAAGAAGGAAAAACAAAAGGTTCCCCTGGAGCAGAGGTTCCTTCATTGGTCATTCTAGGAACTGACGCCATTAAAAACAAAAATCCAACCTAGAGTCCACTAGGGAAAACAAGCAGCACACGCTAAAAATCTAGTAATCAAGCAAGCAAACAAAACCTTCTCACAATGAGCACACTAGTTGGTGATGAAATCCAACGTCGCGGGAACAAAGTAAGAAGGGACTGAGATAGAGCGGGTGGAAAAGTTACGTTGACGACCTGCTTAACAGACTTACACCCTGGTGCAAGCTCCCACACACAATCATGGGTATACCCTCCAAGGAGCTTGAGTGAGTTTGGCCAATATCGATTCCAGGTATTGTGAAGACTTGCCCCTCCACATACACCTCATGTATATACCCTAAAGCGATAGGCCACTAAGGTTACCAATTACTACAATGATGCCTGGGGAAATAGTCGACAGTTTGATCCACGCGCAAAGGTAGGGTATCTAAGCTTGAAATCAACTCGAGAGGCTCCCACACATAATTGTGGGTATACCTTCAAGCGACCCCCATAATACGTGTAATCTCTACACCAAGACCAACAAAGCAGGGTGAGTAACTATGTCAGTCTCAATGCGACCTCAGGTTTGACCCTTGTGTGAGAAGGGCTTCCTAGGACAAAATGTAATAAGTGGATTTACCGCTCCCTAACTCAATATTCTATGTTTGTTTGTAGCTTTGGAAAGTTATCTTTCACACCTATTCCAAATCCCTTCAACTAATCTAATGTAGGTTTGCTTACAGAAAATATAAAAATGTCTAATCAATTTTTATAAGCGTTTTATTTTAAGGTTGTTGTTACTCAAGAGAAAAATGGCGTGGACTAAATGATGTTTTGACCAACTCTAAACAATGCAAAGAAACGAGAATGCAAATATTTCAATTCGATGAAAGCTATATTACAAGAGGGAGAAAACGTTTTATCATTCCCATATGCACAATGTCCCAAAATTTTATTAAACTCATCAATATCAAGATTCTCAAGAAATGAGCAAAAGAGACTGTACACCAATGCACAATTCTTGCCCCCCCCCCAGCCATGAGGGGGAATGTTTTTTAGAATTCAAAAAATGCCAAAAACCATGCAATTTCACTACTTCAAATGCAAGGATTCCCCAATTCTAATGTAAAGAAATAAATTAAACTTGTGTTTCAAAGATAGCTAAAAGCAATAGCAAATCGATATGAAACAAAGCAACCCAAACAATTTTCTCTTTTAACATGAACTATTCAATAAAAGAAAAAAGAAGATCTTTCACCAAACAATTCTAAAGAAAAACAATGCTCTGTAACAGAAAGACACTCAAAGGAAGAGATCAAATCTTTCAAAAGCAAACAAGCTAAAACAAAGCAAACAAGGCTAAAAGCATATTCAAATTTTGTCAAGTAGACTGTAATCAGACTCAAAAGATCACCCGAGAACCATATCATAGATCTGGGCAGGGAAAACCAATCAAAAACAATTTTTTTCACAATCGTCGCAGGCTGGGAACCAGTCCAGTGCGGAACCCTTGATCGTCGCAAGCCAGAGAACCAATACAGTGCAGAAATGCCACACTGTGTCAAACGGTAGGGTGCGGCGATCCTATATCGCTGCACTATCCCTCAAAGTAGGGTGCGGAAATCAAAGTAAAAATAAAAAAATAAAAAATAAGAAGGTTTTTCTAGTGAGGTTTAATAGCCAGAGAGTCAAGCTGGATCTCCCAGTGACTTAGAAAACATAATCCAAGCAATCAAATCAAGAAAGCAAGACAAACTAGGAAAACAATCTGCTCCCCAGTATGGTCGCCAATTTTGTTATCGGGCTAATTGTTAAGTGCAGACACAAATCAATCCCCCTAGCTTCACTATGAAACTAGAACAAAACAAGACAGTACACTACTCTTTTCTTATATTTCAATTATCAAATGAGAAATGGATTTAGAACATACCTTTTAAATATTGAAGATCTGACTTCGCCAATGCAATCCAAGCTTCGTCACGAGGCTTATGGAGAAATATCTGCAAAGAAACACAAGCCAACGAAGACAAGAATAACAGAGTCTATTTGATATAAAACTATGTATGTGATCAAGGAATCATACAATATGAACAAATAACATTTATATAGGAAAGAAAAGTATATATGTATTAAAGAATGTGGAAGAAAGATACAACCAGATGCCTTGATGATGCCAGGTTCCTTCCAACAATTCCTTGCTTCCCACACACTTCTTGCTCCAAGGATTCTGAGACCATAGATCTGATAGCTACTCACAATCTATCTTGACAAAGAAAAGTCCAAAGCCAACATACAAGCTCCAAAAACTCCAAGCTACAAAACTCAATAACAAGCCAATCTAACCTTCTCCATGAGAGCTCCTCTCCTTTTATAAGTTGAAGAGGATAAAGTGAGGAGGTTAGGATGATCCCACTAAATCATGAAAGTGAGTAAGATCCAAACCGTTCGGAGGCCACCTCACCATAGAATCTTCTCCTTCTAGAAGCATCGAGAAGATGCTCGTTTTTCCCACGTACAAGAATTTTCGCACCCTAGCTATAGAGAAACTTGTGGAAACTCTGCAACCTAGATATAGAGCAAGGTGTGGAAATCAGGAATTTCCGCACCCTGCTTATAAAGAAGCTTGCGGAAATCCTCCTTAATAGGGTTTTTACAAAGGAAAATACAACTTCTTCTCTCAAGGAAAGTTCTTCTCCTTTCTTTCTTCAGGAATTTGGGCTATTGATCCTTCTAAAGACAAAGGATAGGTTTACAACATTAATGGTCATAAGGGTGACAAAAATAATGTGTAACAATCCATTAACACTTCAATATCCATTCAACTACCTAGTCCCCTACAATTATAGTAGACAACTTTCATAACTCCATAATTGAAGGGTTGGATTCTCCACCATAAGAATCCCATGGATTCTACATTCACGGAATTTTAATAGAAAGAAATTTGACTCCTATCCCAAAAGATCTTTCAATGGATGCCTGAAGCCATATTTTTTTTTTTCATTGCAATTTCTTATTTATTTTTCTTTGGAGGGTTTCTTCCTTGGTTTCCTTGGAAGGCGCTCCTCCTACAAATCTTCTTCTTCTTCCCGTGATTGTTTATGATCCTTTTTTTTAGTAACAACACCACTCAAAGGTTGAATGGCTAGTTTAGGGGGATGATATGTCCCTTCCACTAAAATAATGAGCTTAGACAAGGGATTGAATTCAATACTTTGGGAGTTTGGAAAGAGGGATGGGGTTTCATCTTGTTTAGGGGTCAAAGAATGATCTATTTACTGGATTTCAACATGGATCTAGGTTTGTGTTTTTTCAAAAGAGGATGGGGGAGGATCTGATTCAAGATAGGATAATATAGTGTATCAATTTGAAGGAGGGGTAACAGATCCATAGGCAGTATTAGAAGTTGAAGGGCCAGGGACCTTGGTCTTGGAAGAATTTTTACTTGATACCATTGCACAATCTTTTCTAGAGGGGCCTAAGCAAGGGTTGCATGCTTATAGTCCTTGGGAAAATGGCCATATTCATGGAAAGCCTTACACTTGAAAGGTAACTACTCATAATCTAGTTTCTGGGTATGGGTCCAATTTCCAAGAGATAAGTTGATGGCTTCAAGAAGTACTTTATCGAGGTACACTTCCACATATATCATGGTACTAGTAAACATTCCTAAATTTGGCTTAGATTTATTGATGTATTTGCCTAAGGATTTCCTAATCATGACCAAGGCCTCATCACTCTAGCAATGTAAGAATAGAAGAGGAAGATGAACCCATATTGGGAACGTTGAGGGAACATCCACCTTCAGATCAAATTTGAGTTTCCATCAATCGATATGCATGCCCCTTGACCCCATGAAGTAGGGGTTGTTTCAAAAGATTAAGTCTCTATCTTCCTTATTTTTGAATAAAAAGGAATAAATCCCTCAACCATATAAATTGAATATGATGGATTACCTTTTATGAAAACCTTCCAATTTTTTGAGATCCATGATTTCGGGAGAGGGCCAAAGACCAGTAAATTTCTCTATCAACCCATGCTCAACCAACACCAAAGATTTGAAATGGGACATCATAGGAGGGAGATTCACCAATAAATTTTCAAAGGAATTTTTAATAAATTAAGATAGGGAAAACTTTGGTCTAATCTCATTCTGAATGGAGGCTACTAGGGCCTAGAAATCCACGGCCTCAAAGGAGGGTGTGGAGAGGGATTCTACCCTCCTAGATCCATGTCTAGGAGGGATAACTCGATGAAGAATGAAATTGATCAAATTGAGGCACTAGGGTTCACTAGAACGAGAATCTAGACAAAACATAGTTACATACTTGACAAGAATTGTGACCTCAAAATGAGAACTCTAGCCCTAAAACCCATATTTTGGGGTCTAAAACACCAAAATCAACCCTCATTTTAAAAAGTGGTGCTAGCGATAGCACCCTTTTATTCGGGGTTAAAATCACCACCTTTTGCAACTATGGCCTTAACAACGTCATAATGTTGTCGACAAAAACCTTAGAATCAACACCTGAATCAAAAAGTGTTGCTAATAGCAACACCATTTTTTTATTTCCAAGGTTAAAACTACCACTTCTTTGAAACCTCTAGACTTGACAACCAATACCATTGCAACCAAAACCTTAAAATTAACACTAAATTGAAAAGTGGTGCTCTCAATGGCACCACCCTTTTTTCTAGGGATAAATTGCAAGTTTTTTGAAATTGTGGCCTTAACAACCGATAAACTTGGAACCAAAATCTTAAGATCAACCCCTGAATTGAAAAGAGGGACTATTAGTAGCACCCTCTTTTTTGGGGGGCTTAAAATTGTAACATTTTATAAATCGAGACCTGAAATTCTAGTATCATTGTAAACAAAATTGTAGAGAGAGAGGGGGGAAACCCCAAATGGGAAAAAAACTTGATTTTGTTTTTAAATAAAAATTAAAAATAAAATAACAGTAAAATAAACATTTTAAATTTAAAAAACAAAAACAAAAACACTTAATTTATAATAAAGAAAGACCATTTTTTTAATTGAAATAGAAAAAATTATATTTTAAAAGGGTTATAGTCAAGGTTGATAACATGATTACAAAAATTGTGAGCCTTAGTTTTCAAGAAAAATGGCTAGCTCCTTATTTGTTGAATATAGAAAGTACTTATGTTCACAAAAACTACATTCTGAAATTTCTTAAATGAATACATTCTAATAAATTGCTTACATAACAAAAGGTAGAAGCATAACATGGATAAACTGGATTACGTGTTTGGATTCTTGTCACCATTGGTTGCACTACTGAAGAAGATTTTTTTCTTTACTATTGTTTTCCAAGCATCTTTTGCATTTGAATTCCTTGATTTTCTTTCCAGTGTCGATTTGTCTTGATCTAGAGGTTCTAGTTGTTCTAGAGTCTCATATTCTTTAGCCTGGTCTACCCATCTCCCCTTAGTCTAAGGGAAAATATAGAGATTTTCTTCTTGATCCAGAGTGGAAGATGAGTGGAAGAATGAGTAGATTCATCATCCATTGAAGCCTAAGGTGTCAAACCCTATTGTAGTGGAAGGTCTTATTTTGATGGTGTGTCCCTAATTTCCTCTTAATCCACTTTTACATCTTCCATGGATGGGTCCAAGTCAAGTGGATCTTCCTTACTAATCAATTGATGTTCTTCCTTAGCTCCAACCCCCTAGGTTGATTTATGCCAATGCTTCCAAATCTACTTGGTCCCTTTTGGGCAATGTGCCACTAAAGGCCTTGTTTCAAAAAATACTCTATAGTAGAAAGATACATATTCATAGTGAAAATTTTGTGTCTAGGAATAGTTTTCACCTGTCAAGATTATTTTGACCAAAAACCATTTGTTGAAGTCCATTTCCACACATATTTGAGCATATGTTGTAATGTTGTGACACTCTATTTCGGAACTATTGTAATAGAATGTTCCAAGGGATTTTCCAATGGCTCAAAGAGAGGTTGGTCCCCAAGAATGCAAAGGTAGATTTGGGATTCTTGCCCACACCAGAGTCGAGGATAGAGAATATGTCATTAGATCGAAAGATGGGGTCCGGTGTTTCATACATAAACCATATTTTTCCCAAAACGAGGGGCATGTGTTTAAAATAAAATCCCTATATCCTGCTAGATCGAACTCAACAATGAAAAACCCTTTGCACAGGGGTAAATAAAAGCCTCCTCTTTTATCTCAAGTTTCCCAAAGTCCAAAATCCATTTGTGCAGATCCACTAAATGAGGCCAAATCTCATTGAAACAGCACACTGTCTCATTGGTTTTGTAAAAAACTACCTATTCTGCAACATATTTCCCCATGAGAATAGTTTAGGTCGAAGCCTCCTAAAACTAAAATCAATTTAAGGAAGAGAAACACACAACATTCTTCACAATATAATCATTGAATAGTGCTTTACCCAGAGTACCATTAGGGGGGGAGTTGGATCTAACCCCAAAATCCATGATGTCTCTCGTAGACTAATCAAGAAAATCCTTCATGCGAGATCTAAGTACACCAAGGGGGAAGAATCCAATCGTCGTTTAAGTGTGTGTCACGAAATGGTTTCTAGAGAAGCCAAGGGAGGAAGAGTCGGATAGGGTCAAGGAAACCATTACTACCATTATTTCTAAAGGCTTGGAGGGTTTGATTGAGAGGGGAAAGGCTAGTCGTGTGTAGGCCGTCAAGAGGATCCATGGTTCGTCCTTCACAAGTGGCTAGGGCAGAACCTTAGGCATCTATTCCTCGCACATCCATGTGCACTCCTGTGGAAAAGACCATTTAAAAAAAAAAAAAAATAATAAAAATAAAAAACAAACAAACATATGTGTGTTTGTTTGTTTTTATTTATTTATTTACAAAATGTATATTGCATTTTTCAAAAACTGTTTTAATTTATATTCTTTATGTATTTTTTTTAATTTTTGTTTTTTCATATTTTAAAAAATATATTATTTTAATATTTTTTTTTTTTTTTTTAAATTGGTCTTTTCCACAAAAGGAGTGCACACGGTTGTGCAAGGTAGAGATGCCTAAGGTTCTATCCTAGCCACTTGCAAATATTTTAAAGTCATGCGGTGAGACATTTGAAGGAAAAAAGTACCATTTCCAACCAAGGGCATATATTATAGAGAAAGTGATGGATAAAAAAATATGAAAAGAGAACGGAACATGAGGAGATATGGGGGTTGGTGGATGATGGACTCTAAGAGAAAGAGAAGTTTTTGGAAGCAAAGAGGGGGTCAGATGGGGAGTGACAAGGCTAGAACTAGGACTGGGAGCGGTTGGATGAAGTTGAGGGGCTCTCCAATGACAAGTTCATGGAACCAAAAAAACCTCATTGTCATTCTTCATAAGATTAGAAGTGGGCCTAAACCCATAAATCTTAATGAACCAATCTCAATAGGTAACCCATAACCGAACCCATAACCGAATGTCTCCCAGTCTAAAATGGATAGTTTGGATGATTTGGAAGGAACAAATATCCATGCTACTGTCACGGGAGTTTTATGTGGATCTCCAAGGTCTAAGTCCAAGAATTTTGATTCTAGATTCAAAGAACCAGATGGGAGGAGTTGAAACATGCATTAACCACCCTAAAAAAATTCACAGACAAAAGAATTGTATCACCATTTTTGAGCCGAAAATGAACTATCTCTTGAGATCCAAAACCAAAGCCAAAAAGGATCCAGAAGGGGTCAAAGGGGGATTGATTGAGGATAAGGAAGGTCCCTCAAATGTGGGTCAAAAATATTACATATCATTGACAAAATCCAAAGCCAAGACAGAAATTAGGGAAGGAAAACAACTCACCATTGATGGGGCCCTTAGAGCGGGAAATCCCAACATAAGGTTACCAAATGATAATTCTATCTTCCAATGCTAAAGGGGTCGAGGGCACCCACAAACAGTTAGTCCTCAGAAGACTAGTTGACATTTATAAACCGAATGTGGTAATGATTCAAGAAACCATGTGCATAGGGGAAAAACACTTGATTTCTTTTATTCATTTCTCAAATATTGGAATTTATGTGTTGTGGATGCATTAGGATAGTCATGAGGTCTGTTCACAGGATGGAATACTAAATTTGAATCTATCTCTTCTGCAATTTTGAATTTGGCATAGTGGTGGAATTGCAATCCAAGGAACTAGGGAAAGAGCTAAGACTCATTAATATCTATGGTCCTTGTGGGGATAGATCATTCTAGGATTCCCTGATTGATTTGAGGTACATATCCAGTGAAAATGTGATAATTGGGGTGACTTGATCTAACTTTAAATCTGTGGGAAATATGGGGGGAGACCACTAGGAGGGACCCACTTGGAGACTTTTTTTCCATATGTTTGAGAACCTTCAATTGATAGACATGGAACCTGCCAAGATCGCCCCAATGTGGAGAAACACCAGAAGAGGTTGAGTTGGCATCTCTAAGAGATTGGATCATTTTTTGGTGGTTGAGCCATTTTACAATGTGAATATGAAAATAAAGTCCAGGATTGGAATGGGAGGGATTTCATATCATTTACCTATCCTTTTGTATTTGGAATCCGAAGACAAGAAGTGGGACTTCCTATAAAATTCAATCGTTCATGGCTTCAAGAGGACAGTTTTAAATATCTAATAACCAAGAATTGTGTCCCCTTTGATAACCAAGGGGATACATCAACCATGAAACATTTTGTCAATAACATTAAAAGAATTAAAAGGATGATGAAAGGATGGGTGAAATAATATGCTACAAAATCTCAGGAAGAACTAAAGAGGGTGGAAGAAGGCATTACTACTCGTTTTTATCAGAATGAGGCATGTATCTTCTCTAAGGAAGAGGCACAAATGCTTAAGGAATTTGAAAACAAAAAGATGGATTTATTGGCAAAAGAGGAAACCACCTGGAGACTGAAAATCTGAGCTCTATGGATTCAGGAAGGAGATAACAACACAAAATATTTTCATAATTATTCAAATTATAGGAAACAAATCAATACTATTTGGTAATTTATGCATCCCAATGGAAACATGGTCAGATCATTCAATGAAAATATAGAAGCAACAAGATTGCATTTTTTATCCATAATCGAGATGCTCATATCCCACTCGCTTCACCAACACGGACCTATGCAGAATTTGATCTCTGAACTCTATCTCAGCTCTATACCTGATGAGAAAGGTCTTCAAGATTTATATCATGCACACATCAACCACTCAGTTCTCTGAGTTTTTGTTGTAGTGCTCAATGCATTTATGAATGCAACAACTCTATGGCTTCTTCTTTGATCAACTCACTCATTCATATGGGATGTAGCATAGTTGATGATATCATATGGAGAGGCCTTGGAATCCTACAGAAGACCACGTTAAATTTCCCAATGAGAGGCATCTCGTTTTTGATATTAACTATTTCTTGAGAACCCTGGAGTCCAAACAATTCTTTCTCAATACCTGAGCTGGAAGCCAAATAACTCATGCAACAATCAAATTATTATTTAATGAATGAACGATCTTGAATGATATTGAATGGATGTGGAAAAGCTATCCATTACTAACTCATTTGTCCCTGTATTCAATGCACCATCCATTCATTGTCCACTCAATATACTCATCATCTGTCTTGGAACAGTTATCAAAATGGGCATGCCTGGACCATGAGCCAATGAGGAAAAACAAGGGGATCTTATAACTGACCAAAGGTAGATTCTCTGGAACGCTCTAGTACCATATTTAGGGCTTCGGATATTGAGGTGTTACACCAAATGCTCAAGGTGGATTAGGGTAAGGTTTTAGCATGTCAAATGACAAATGAAACATATCATGGTTTATCCACGAGCTAGCGTTGCACTTGGACAATGAAGAGTCGGCATATGGGGGCTCTCCTCTAGCTAGAGCTCACACTAAGATGTTTCGATAGCAATATGCACCTGTGTGGGATATCTCCAAGATAGTGTTCACGCTTAGATCATGTGCAACAGAGAACAAGGGCGTGGAGTCTCTTGTACACTAGGGTTTGAGTGTAGATGTGTTTAAGCAGCAAGGGAACGTTCAATAGTACACCCATATGCTAGGGTGAGGTTGCATGTAGTGTACAGCAAATACACAAGGGATGGTGCACCCAGCTAGTGGAGTGGAGTCGCGTGCAATTTATGTAGTGGAATTAATTCGTGGCAGCAAGTAAATAAGACATGGGAAGGATATTTCATGAGATATGCACCCAACTACCAGTTAAATTCCCAACAAGATGAAAAATGTCTCAGCAAACAATCTAAACACACTGCAAGATGGAGATGCCACAACAATAAGTAAACTATGCTTGGGCACGTCATTTCATCATCCAAATAATGAGAATACACCCCATAGATCGAGAAATATGTTTTATCAAGATCTCCAATAGCTCTTGAAAGTTGGTCGTGGATCTTCCCTTGCCTAATGCATTGGATGGTGGAGATTAGCTAATGGTTGTAATGGATAATAACCATTTAAACAAAAATATTTTTTGAGAACCTCTCACATATTACAAAGAAGAATATGCAACAAATAATCTTCCTCCACTCAAATTAGGTGAAACCATCAGAGTTAATTAGCAAGTTTCAAATAAACAAAATAGAAAACTTAACCACATCACATAAAGGAAACACACATTAAGGCATGAATTTTTTATCTTACCCTCGAACCCAATTGGGAAAAAACAAGTAAACTATTCTTGGGCACGTCAGTTCATCATCCAAACAATGAGAATATGCCCTAGAGAGAGAGAAATATGTTTTAGCAAGCTCTCCAACATCTCTGGAAAGATGACCATGGATCTTCCCTTGCCTAGTGCATTGGACAATGGAGATTAGCTAACGATTGCAATGGGTAAGAACCATTTAAACAATACTATTTTTTTAGAACCTCTCACCTTGGTATCCTATACAAGACCATGATCTAATTTCCCAATGAGAGGTGTTTCCTATTTTTTATCAACTATTTCATGAGAACCCTAGAGTCCAAACAACATTTTATCCTTGGATGGTGGAGATTAGCTAATGGTTGCAATGGGTAAAAAACATTTAAACAATAATCTTTTGTGAGAACCTCTCACATATTACAATAGAAGAATATGCAGCAAATAAACTTCCTCCAATCAAATTAGGTGAAACCATCAAAGTTAATTAGCAAGATTCAAATAAACAAAATAGAAAAATTAACCACATCACACAAAGGAAACACACATTAAGGCATAATTTTTTATTTTACCTTGGAACCCAATTGGGAAAATCAGTCGAATGTTGCTCAATATTCTTCTTTTTGCAAGTCTGCAAGTTTTTACAATGCTCTCCTCCTCCATGGCCAAAAATCCCTTTGGAAATGAGCCAAAGTGAAGGAATAGAAAGAGATAGGGGGTAAGGGAAGGCCAACAGCCATGGCTCTTCAATTCTCATTCCTTAGCCTTCTCTCCTTTCCATTTCATGGTCATATTTAATTAGTTTTTTTTTAAACTTCTCTTACATCATTGTTTGGCTTATTCCATGTAAACTTGCATTGTTTTACATTGTTTTATGTGGCTTACATAATGCATTTTGGTTGTCAATCTATGTGCAAGTAATAATTCATATCCACTCTTTAGTTGAGATCACACCTCCCCATTGAGAGGATTTTTGGCCTTCAAAAGCTCCATGAAACCAATATGAATTAGTGTTGTCTGCTTCTCTGGAACATGGCTCTGACGTTGGCTCCTAGCTACAACTCTAACTCTAGATTTGGATCTGGCTCGTGGCTTTGGCTATTGGATCTAGTACTTGGCTATGGCTTCAGCTTATATGTTCCCACAGTGTAACAATATTCTCATTGGCTCTTAGCTTTGATTAATCTTAGAATTCAAACTCGAGAATCAACACTCATTACCATATCCCTCTCTTCTTGGCAATCATGAAGCAAATTCGAATGTTGATCTCCTTATTTGGTGTGATCCTAGCTCACTGCCATCACATCTTGGTCCTATGAAAGGAAGTGTGGCCTCCATATTCAACTAAGATTGGTTGCAACATGTTATGGAAACAACTCTTGAGTTCCTGCACATGCGTCCAAGGCACATCATGGAGTCCTCGAGAACTCCTCTACAGTAATTGACCTCTATGCACCAATCTTTGGCACAAATCCACGATGGGGTTCTTCAGATGCAATATTTGAAACAAGAATTGGGTCGTGGATGCTCTTAGAATCAACCTTTTATCCTTCTTATCTCTTTCGCTACTCTTTTGTGATGTTATCTCTCGTTGGACACCTTATGTCACTTGGAATGCAACAAATCTCTCGTTCTTCTTTGATCAACTCGCTTATTCTTATGGGTACTATCATAGTTAATGATATCATATGGAGAGGCCTTGATATCCTATACAAGACCATGATCTAGTTTCATAATGAGAGGTGTCTTGTATTTGATATCAACTATTTCATGAGAACCCTAGAGTCCAAACAATTCTTTCTCAACACCTAATTTGGCAGCCAAATAACTAATGCAACAATCAAATTATTATTTAATGAATGAACAATCCTAAAATGATCTTGAATGGAGGGGGAAAAGTTATCCATTACTAACTCATTCATCCCCTTCTTCAATGCACTAGCCATTCATTTTCCACTCAGTATACTTAGCATTTGTCTTGAAATAGTTATCAAAATGGACATTCCTAGACCATGAGCCAATGAGGAAAAACAAGAAAATGTTATAACTAACCCAAGGTAGATTATCTAGAGTGCTTTGGCACCAGATTTAGAGCTTGGGATATTGATATGTTACACAAAATGCTCAAGGTGGATTAGGGTTAGGTTTTGACACTTCAACTAACAAATGAAACATATCATGGTTTCTCCACGAGCTAGCATTGCACTTGGAAAATGAAGAGTGGGAACGTGGGGGGTCTCCTCTAGCTAGAGCTCACACTGAGATGTTTGGATAGTAATATGGACCTTCGTGGGATCTCTCCAGGATAACGTTCATGCTTAGATCATGTGCAATAGAGAAGAAGGGCATGGAGGCTCAGGTATGTTGGGGTTTGAGTGTAGATACATTTGAGAAGCAAGGGAACGTTCAATAGTGCACCCAACTTCTAAGGTGAGGTCGCATGCAGTGTGCACAGCAAATACACAAGGGATCGTGTGCCCAACTAGTGGAGTGGAGTCATGTGCAATTTACCCAGTGGAATTAATTCATGGTAGCAAGCAAATAATACATGGGAAGGATATCTTCATGAGAGATGTGCCCAGGTACCAATTAAATGATCAACAAGATGAAAAATGTCTCAGCAAACAATCTAAATGCCCAAAAAGCTGTAGATTTCCTAAAAACAAGTAAACTATGTTTGGGCACATCAGTTCATCATCCAAACAATGAGAATACTCCCCAGAGAGAGAGAAATATGTTTTATCAAGCTCTCCAATAGCTCTGGAAAGCTAACCGTGGATCTTTCCTTGCCTAGTGCATTGGACAGTAGAGATTAGCTAATGATTGCAATGGGTAAGAACCATTTAAACAATAATGTTTTGTGAGAACCTCTCACCTTGGTATCCTATACAAGACCACGATCCAATTGCCCAATGAGAGGCGTTTTGTATTTGATATCAACTATTTCATGAGAACCCTAGAGTCCAAACAACCTTTTATCCTTGGATGGTGGAGATTATCTAATGGTTGCAATGGGTAAGAACCATTTAAACAATAATATTTTGTGAGAACCTCTCACATATTACAATAGAAGAATATGCAACAAATAATCTTCCTTCAGTCAAATTAGGTGAAACCATCAGAGTTAATTAGAAAGCTTCAAATAAACAAAATAGCAAACTTAACCACATCACACAGAGGAAACACACATTAAGGCATGACTTTTTTATTTTACCATGGAACCCAATTGGGAAAATCAGTCGAATGGTGCTCAGTATTCTTCTTTTTGCAAGTCTGCAAGTTTTTACAATGCTCTCCTCCTCCATGTCCAAAAATCCCTTTGGAAATGAGCGAGAGTGAAGGAATGGAGAGAGATAGGGGGTAAGGGAAGGCCAAGATCCATGGCTCTTCACTTCTCGTTCCTTATCATTTTCTCCTTTCCATTTCCTGGTCATATTTAATTATTTTTCTTTAACATTTCTCTTACATCATTGTTTGTCTTATTCCATGTAAACTTGCATTGTTTTACATTATTTTAGGTGTCTTAGATAATTCATTTTGGTTGTCAATCTATGTGCAAGTACTAAGTCGTATCCACTCTTTAGTTTGTATCACACCTCCCCATTGAGAGGCTTTTTGGTCTCCAAAAGCTCCATGAAATCAATCTGAATCAGTGTTTCCTGCTTCTCTAGAACGTGGCTCTAACGTGTGCCCCTGGCTATAGCTCTAACTCTAGCTTTGGCTCTGGCTCGTGGCTTTGGCTATTGGATCTAGTACTTGGATATGGCTCTGGCTTGCGTGTTCCCACAGTGTAGCAATCTTCTCATTGGCTCTTAGCTTTGAGAAATCTTAGAATTCGAACTCTAGAATCAACACTCATTCCCATATCCCTCTCTTCTTGGAAATCATGAAGCGAAGTCGAATGTTGGTCTCCTTATTCAGTGTGATCCCAGCTCACTACCATCACATATCGGTCCTATGAAAGGAAGTGTGGCATCCATCTTCAACTAATATCGATTGCAACCTATTATGGAAACAACTCTTGAGTGTCTTCACATGCATGCAAGGCACATCATGGATTCCTCAAGAACTCCTCTACAGTCATTGACCTTTATGCACCAATCTTCGGCACAACTCCACGATGGCATTCTTCAGATGCAATATCAGAAACAAGAATTGGGTCATGGTTTCTCTCAGAATCAACCTTTTATCCTTCTTGTCTCTTTCACTACTCTTTTGTGTTGCTATCTCTCCTTGGACACCTTCTGTCACTTGGACTAGAGATGTAGGAAACTCCTCATCTTCTTCAATCCTCACTTTCCACACCCTTCTCCTGGTTGTGCGGTTTATGGGGTGAAGCTCTGGGTGAAGTCACCAACACTTCACGTCCCAATGTCCACTCAACTTGCAGTGGTGGAAAAAATTCACATGGATACTACAAAGATTTCTTGACATACTCCTCCTCTACATGTGCTTTTGTGTATGTTGTTGGATTGGAGAATCCTTCTTTCCATTCAACTTCTGAAAACAATCAAGCTTGAGGAACATGGCTTTCTTCTTCCAGCAAGTTGCCTTAAAATGGCCTTTCTTCCCACAAAAATAATATGTCTTTGCATACCAACAGTTGTGTATGGTATGGCCTCTCTTCTTGCAGCAATGACAAACAAGAAATTTCTCGTTTGACGTGGACCTCTTGGTCTTCTTCTTCTTCTTTATTTCATTGATTGGTTTTTTGTTTTTTATGATTACAAGTGTCGGTTGAGTCTGCAAACTCTCCTCATTGTTTCTCTCCTTCAATCCACCACAAGCCTGAGATGGTTGTGGGATGACACCTTCACTTACTATTGTTTCTCCTTCTCATGATGAGCAATCCAACTCCAACATGTTTGTTGCCTTCACGAAAATAGTCTTCTTTATGGTGATGGAATCTTCACTTCTAACATCAAAACCTAGGTCTTCATGCTTGGCCTAGGGTGTGACTATGATGGGGCTCAATATTCCTTGTCTCCACTTTCCAAGCCCTTGTCCATCATAGCCCATTTTCTTTAGGATTTTAGATCCAATACCTATGGTATGCTTCTCAAATTCACTGAGATGCTCTTGAGAGGTGTCTATGGAAGGTGAGCTTACCAAGGTAGCCTCGGTCATGGTGCTAGCATATACAGTGGCAATTAAAGGTTTCCTTGATCCTATGTGCTCTTTGAAATCTGCTTGAAGTCTTGCCAAGGACTTCTCCTTCTCTGCAAAATCTTGTTGCAACTTTGTCATCATCTGCCTAAGCCTATCCTCCTACCAGTTTTCCATTTGGATGACCTTCTCACCAAGGTACACAAGCTTCTCTATGTGCTTGTACCAATATGGCATGACTGCTATGAGGGAGCCTTGGGAAATGGAAACAATTTGGTAGAAGTCTCCATGTGCTTCTCATTCTCTTCTCAAAGCTTGGCAATCAAGCTTGAGGAACATGGCTTTCTTCTTCCAGCAGGTTGCCTCAAAATGGCCTTTCTTCCCACAAAAATAATATGCCTCTGCATACCAACATTTGTGTATGGTATGGCCTCTCTTCTTGCAGCAATGACAAACAAGAAATTTCTTGTTTGACGTGGACCTCCTGGTCTTCTTCTTCTTCTTTCTTTCATTGATTGGTTTGTTGTTGTTTATGATTGCAAGTGTGGGTTGAGTCTGCAAACTCTCCTCGTTGTTTCTCTCCTTTAATCCACCACAAGCCTGAGGTGGTAGTGAGATGACACCTTCACTTACTATTGTTTCTCCTTCTCATGATGAGCAATCCAACTACGTCATGTTTGTTGCCTTCACGAAAATAGTTTTCTTTATGGTGATGGAATTTTCACTTCTAACATCAAAACCTAGGTCTTCATGCTTGGCCTAGGGTGTGACTATGATGGGGCTCAATATTCCTTGTCTCCACTTTCCAAGCCCTTGTCCATCATAGCCCATTTTCTTTAGGAGTTTAGATCCAATACCTCTAGTATGCTTCTCAAATTCACTAAGATGCTCTTGAGAGGTGTCAATGGAAGGTGAGCTTACCAAGGTAGCCTCAGTCATGGTGCTAGCATATACAGTGGCAATTAAAGGTTTCCTTGATCCTATGTGTTCTTTGAAATATGCTTGAAGCCTTGTCAAGGACTTCTCCTTATCTGCCAAATCTTGTTGCAACTGTGTCATCATCTGCCTAAGCCTATCCTCCTACCATTTTTCCATCTGGATGACCTTCTCACCAAGGTACACAAGATTCTCTATGTGCTTTTCCCAATATGTCATGACTATTATGAGGGAGCCTTGGGAAATGGCAGAAATTTGGTAGAAGTCTCCATGTGCTTCTCATTCTCTTCTCGAAGCTTGGCATTGTTGGCTCGTAAATCTTCCAAATTATCTTTGTTTCATTTTCCCATGTTGTGGTCTACAATATTTTGTTCACAATTCTGGAAGCAATGTCTCTATCAAGGATGCAGTTGCTATGATACCATCTAATCCGTAATCAAGGTGCTCATAGCCAACTCGCTTCACCAACACGAACCCTATGCAGAATTTGATCTTTGAACTCTATCTCAGCTCTATCTCTAATGAGAAAGGCCTTCAATCTTTGTAACCTGCACACATCAACCACTCAGTTCTTTGGTTGCAGTTCTCAATGCATTTCTGAAAGCAACAAATCTCTAGTTTTTGTTTGATCAACTTGTTCATTCTTATGGGTAGTATCATAGCTAATGATATCATATGGAGAGGCCTTGGTATCCTATACAAGACCACGATCTAATTTACCAATGAGAAGTGTCTCGTATTTGATATCAACTATTTCATGAGAACCGTAGAGTCCAAACAATTATTTCTCAACACATGAGCTAGCAGCCAAATAACTCATGCAACAATCAAATTATTATTTAATAAATGAACGATCCTGAAATGATCTTGAATGGAGGTGGAAAACCTATCCATTACTAACTCAGTCGTCCCCTTATTCAATGCACTAGACATTCATTGTCCACTCAGTATACTTAGCATATGTCTCGAAATAGTTATCAAAATGGACATGCCTAGACCATGAACCAATGAGGAAAAACAAGCAGATGTTATAATTGACCCAAGGTAGATTCTGTGGAGCGCTCTGGCACCAGATTTAGAGCTTGGGATATTGAGATGTTACACAAAAATCTCAAGGTGGATTAGGGTTAGGTTTTGGCACTTCAAATAACAAATGAAACGTGTCATGGTTTCTCCACAAGCTAGCGTTGCACTTGGACAATGAAGAGTGGGCATGTGGGGGCTTTCCTCTAGCTAGAGCTCACACTGAGACGTTTGGACAGCAATATGGACCTTCGTGGGATCTCTTCAGGATAGCATTCATGCTCAGATCATGTGCAACAGAGAAGAAGGGCATGGAGGCTCATGTATGCTAGGGTTTGAGTGTAGATAGATTTGAGAAGCAAGGGAACGTTCAATAGTGCACCCAACTACTAGGGTGAGGTCACATGCAGTGTACACAGCAAATACACAAGGGATTGTGTGCCCAACTAGTAGAATGGATTCGTGTGCAATTTACGCATTGGAATTAATTCATGGTAGCGAGTAAATAAGACATGGGAAGGATATATTCATGAGAGATGTGCCCAAATACCAATTAAATGCTCAACAAGATGAAAAACGTCTCCGCAAACAATCTAAACGCCCAACAAGATGGAGATGCCCCAAAAACAAGTAAACTATGCTTGGGCATGCCAGTTCATCATCCAAACAATGAGAATACATCCCACAGAGAGAAATATGTTTTATCAAGCTCTCCAACAGCTCTGGAAAGTTGAACGTGGATCTTCCCTTGCCTGGTGCATTGGACGGTGGAGATTAGCTAACGATTACAATGGGTAAGAACCATTTAAATAATAATATTTTTTGATAACCTCTCACATAGTACAATAGAATAATATGCAGCAAATAAATCTTCCTCCAATGAAATAAGGTGAAACCATTAGAGTTAATTACCAAGCTTCAAATAAGTATAATAGCAAACTTAACCATATCACACAAGTATAAGTATAAGTATAATAGCAAACTTCAAATAAGTATAAGTATAATAGCAAGTTTTTACAATGCTCTCCTCCTCTATGGCCAAAAATCCCTTTGGAAATGAGCGAGAGTGAAGGAATAGAGAGAGATATGGGTTAAGGGAAGACCAACAACCATGTCTCTTCACTTCTCATTCCTTAGCCTTCTCTCCTTTCCATTTTCTGGCCATATTTAATTATTTTTCTTTAACATTTCTCTTACATCATTGTTTGGCTTATTCCACGTAAACTTGCATTGTTTTACGTGGCTTACATAATGCATTATGATTGTCAATCTATGTGTAGGTATTGAGTCTTATCCACTCTTTAGTTCAGATCCATTTTGAATCAATTTTAAAACTCTTTTCAAGGATCCAGAGGAACAAAATATTGGTGAAATCATGAGGATCATCAAACTTTTCCAGAGCCTCGTCAATGACTATACAAATGTCAATTCTTTGGAAGAACCCATTACCAGATCGGAATTGAAGTTTTTTCTTCACTCCAACAAAGGGAAAAATCTCAGTCATGATGGTCTATCAGTGGAGTTTATCTTGGTTTTTTAACCTTTAAGAACATGACCTATTACATGTGGTGGAAGAATCCAATATTTCCATAAAAATTTTGGGGCCACTTAACTCCACTTTCATTGCTCTCATCCCCAAGAAACATGATGTTGTTACCTTCAGAGACTTTAGACCAATTTCCTTGTGCAAATTGATTTATAATTTGATACCCAAAATCATTGCTACTAGATTAAAGAATATTTTGTCATGTATATTATCGAATGAGCAATTTGGTTTTCTTAACAATCGTCAAATTCATGATGCAATGGGAATTGCAAGGAAAGGGATGCACATTGTCAAAACCCAAATATTATCAACTTTTGTTTTGAAGATTGATATGGCCAAGGATTATGACATAGTGAACTAGCTATTCCTCAAACTACTGCTATTATAGATGGGAATGAATTTGAATATAGTCAATTGGATCATGGGGAGCTTAGAATCTATTTATTGTGTTACATTGATTAATGGATCGCCATCTGGTTTTTTCAATGCCACTAGAGGACTCTAACAAGCATGTTCTCTATTCCCTTTCCTTTTTCTTCTACTGGTAGAGGCCTTAAGCATGATCTTCATGGAAGAACAAATAAGAGGGGAATTGAAGGGTATCAAAGTATCCAATTTTGTACACATCACTCACCTCTTGTTTTTTTATGACATCATGATATTCGGTGAGGTTTCGATTAGGGAGATGGGAAAAATCAAAGAACTGTTAGATATCTACTACAAATCCATGGGTATGGTAATAAATATCAATAAATCTGAATCATTGTACTAGAACCTAGATGATATGTGATGAATCAAGTTGATATGTTTTTTCCCTATGAACAAGCGGGAGATAAACCAAGGATTAAAATACCTAGGTTTCAAAGTAAAGCCTAATTATTATCACTATGAATATTGGTTGTGGATTTACAACAAGTTGGAAGTGAGGATCTTTGTTTGGTGCGATATAATGTTGTCTCGTGGAGGGAGGTTGGTTTTGGTAAAGGTGGTTTTGGAGAATATATCGGTCTACTGGATGACCATTGCAAAAATTCCAAAATAAGCAAAATATGTTTCGACTTTCTATGATTAAGGAAGAGGGTCATAGAAGGTATTCCTTTAGTTAAGTGGTCTAGACTAGAAATGCCCAAGAAGGATGGGGGCTAGGGCCTCAAAAATATATATCATTTTAGTTAAGCATTGGCAACCAAAATTCGGTGGCATATGATCAGTATACAAGGATTGTGGAGTAGGGTGATGATCTTGAAGTGTATTTACTAGGTATGACTATTGAAAATAGGTTCAAATTGGAGTGGAAATATTTTTAGGGGTCATTTGTTGTTTGGAAATCCATGGAGAGGGCCTTTCCTCTAGTTGGCAAGTGAACGGCGTGGAAAGTGGGGAATGGCAATAGGGTGTGCATCGGTGAAGATCCGTGGATTGGGGTAAAAGGAAACTATAAATTTTCTAATACTCTCGTGAATAAGCTATATCATGAAGGGATCTTCACGCTTAGGGAGGTTGTTTCTCAGGATCGTAAAAATTCCTGGTCACAAGGATGGAAGAGTGTAGCATACTTAAATATGCATGACAATTTGGTGAGGAATGGACTAATTTCACAAATCAACTCAATCATTATGTTATTAAACTCTAGGACGAACAAGACCAACTTAAATGGTCAAATAAGAGTGGCTCTGAGGAATACACAGTTAGGCGTGGATATGCAGTTAGAGTGGAGGAAGAGGCAGTACGAGAATGGTAGTGGTGGTGGCAAGCATTTTGGCATTTAACTTGTCCCTTAAAAACCAAAATTCATCTATGGTTGGCTTTAGCTAATAGACTCCTTGCATGGGATAACAGTCAGAAGAGGAATTTTTTATATATATAAGTTAGAGTTTGTATTGAAACTTGTTTACAAATTTACAATTGTCTGTTGACGCTAATCATACGTGACAGCGGTGCCCTTCTGGGAAACCACTGCTGCCATTTGCCCAAAAATTATTGTTGGTCCTAATCATACGTGACAGTGGTGCCCTTCTGGGAAACCACCACTGCCATTTGTCCAAAAAATGATATTGTGCCATGCAAAAGAGGCATCATTTCCATGTAGGGCGAGATGATGATAGCTAGAATTATACCTAAGAAAATACGTAGACCAGCCTTCCATGGTTGTCAGGAAATGAAAGAAAATAGAAACCTGAAACATGGAAACAATTAAAAACCTGGTCTGAGCTTTGGCTCAGCGAAGACCTAACGCACCTGCGATTTTCCCTTGTTGTGGTCCACAATGGCTTG